>OZ020189.1:64460160-65045092 GCA_963971165.1 Philopedon plagiatum | reverse complement strand
ATTTCCAGTTAACTATTAAAGTACTGTTTTGAGGTTAACAAATTTTATAAGTTTTTGTAATTAAAAAAAACTTTTCTGTGACTACAATAAAACGAACCACGCACGAACCTTGCATTGTTTTTAGAAACAAGTACGGCGCAAGTAAGGGCGCTATCATTACCATAATTACAAATACCATGGCGTAACTATTTAAATAAAAATAAGTAACAAATTTAGGACAGGAGTCCCTTAATCTTTAGAAAGGTTACGTTCCACAAAAACCCCACGAATATTCAAATCGTATAAACCCAAATATTAACTGAAAATACCGAGCTAGGGTCTGGGTTTTATATATACAGGCTTTGGAACCATGGCCTGATTGCATGTTTTCTTTATACCTTTGTACTCTTCGCCAGCTCTCTCTATTCTTAACTCATTCATATCCTTTTCTACCACCTTCAGTTATTCTACTCGTGGTCTTCTTCTTTATTTTATTCCTGTAATACATTATTTTAACATTTTCTTTGTTATTCTTGCTGGACTCTAGAGAAAAATAAAAATTCATATAAATCTAATATACATAGGTATATAGGCTATTTGAAAATGCATCCGGATACTTGGTCAGGTGACTCTACGTGGCAAAATAAAGTTAGTAAGCCATGTAACAAAAAATTGAAATCTCAATATTTTCCGAGTTACTGCCTACTTATATGTAAAAAGTTATTTTTTTTTACATATTTCGATTATTTCTTAACTAATCAAATTGATATTTGGCACAGAGACTTAGCCGGGTGATTTATATTATTCTGTGCTACCAGAGGGTACTTTACCTAAGACCCAAATTTTTTGCATATATTTTTTCTTTTGACAGGTATTTCAAACATAAATGTTATTTTAAAATAAAATACTAAACAAAAAAGGTACTCCTCATCCCAGTCGCTAAACCTCGCCGTTTAGTCGCAAATTAGAATTCAAGGTTTTATTATCAATAAATCAGTTTTACAAATAGAAGAAATCAAGTTAGCATGATAAAAAAAACCCAATCGAATTGTTATTTGACAGATAAAAAATAAATATTAAATAAAGCTTTCTTCAGTGTTAGTAAAGCCTCGAAATTAGTGCAAATATTCTTGAAATTAAATACAGTTTTAATTTTAAGAATATTTTCACTAATTTCAAGACTTACTAACACCGAAGAAACTTTTACTTATTTATTTATTCTTTATCTCTCAAATACCAATTTGACTGTATTTTTACCATGGTAACTTGATTTTTTGCTTCTATTTGAACAACTGATTTATTGATAATAAAATTTTTAATTCTAATTTGCGACTAAAAGGTAAGGTTTATCAACTGGGATGACGAGTACCTTTTTTGTTTAGTATTTTATTATCTTTAAAATGACATGTTTGTGTTTGCAATATCTGTCAAAATAAAAATATGTGCGAAAAATAAAATTTGTGTTTCAGGTAAAGTGCCCTCTGATGACACAGTAGAGAAACATTTTTGTAACCGAATGATATAAATCACCCAGCAAATTCTGTGTACTAAATATCAATTTGATTAGTTAAGAAATAATAGAAGAATGTAATAAATAAGAAAAAAATTGAACTTTGATTGGCTGTAACTCGGAAAATATTTCAAATTTTTGTTACTTGGCTTACTACCTTTATTTTGCCACGATGAATCACCTGTCCAAATATCCTGATGTATTTTTCGAACACCCTGTACATAATAATATACAGTATTTTATTTGTAACTAGCTTGCGCCCGCGACTTCGACGCGGTATAACAATTTTACTTCATTACAAACTTTGCGCCCCTTAGGGGTTGTTTTTTGTTTCAACCCCTTGGAATTTGAGTTTTGAAAAATCCCTTCTTATCGAAACCCTACACCCTATATATATATATATATATATATATATATATATATATATATATATATATATATATATATATATATATATATATATATATATATATATATAGTGTGTCTACGTAAGTTGGCGGCATATGGGAAACTTTTTATTGTTAATTTTACGAAAAAAAGTTATTCTTTATAAAAATGGTCCAAAACCTAAATGCAACCATCAGATATCAAATTTTATCAGTCGTATACGAGGTTTGTCAAAAAATGTGTTTTTTGCTCAAGAAAGTACATTTATTTTCGACAATATCGAAAATTATTATAAAGAAAAGACGTTTAGAATTAAAAATAACTTTGAAATATTCAACATTGTTTATTTACGTTAAAAAACTATTTTTTTCGACATTTTCTCTGCAATAACGTTGAAAATTTAAGTTTGCACATTAACGCATAATTAATCTAGGATGCACTGGCATGTTTTAAAAGTGGTATTTGAAGTAGGATTTGAGAACTGTCAAAACATCGAAAATTCGAAAAAAGTCAACAATCGTATTTTAAAAAGTAGCACGGTATAAACACTTTTTTTAGGCAGTCTAACAGTGTTTTTCATAGTTTTTAGAGATCCGTATTGTACAGTTTTATGTTTGACAGACGTATTTGTTTACGGAAAGGTAGGAATGCCAAAAACATTAAGCCTGGAAGAGAAAATTGAGATTGTTAATTTAGTAAATGTAATGCATTAATGTGCACACTTCAATTGTCAACGTTATCGCAGAGAAAATGTCGAAAAAAATTGTTTTTTAATGTAAATAAACAATGTTGAATATTTTAAAGTTATTTTTAATTCTAAACAGCTTTTCTTTATAATAATTTTCGATATTGTCGAAAATAAAGGTACTTTACTCTCGAGTAAAAATCACATTTTTTGACAAACCTCGTATACGACTGATAAAATTTGATATCTGATGGTTGCATTTTAGGTTTTGGGGCATGCAGAACTTTTTATAAAGAATAACTTTTTTTCGTAAAATTAATAATAAAAAAGTTTCCCATATGCCGCCAACTTACGTAGACACACTGTATATAGGGGTGTAGGGTTTCGATAAGAAGGGATTTTTCAAAACTCAAATTCCAAGGGGTTGAAACAAAAAACAACCCCTAAGGGGCGCAAAGTTTGTAATGAAGTAAAATTGTTATACCGCGTCGAAGTCGCGGGCGCAAGCTAGTTACAAATAAAATAATGTATATTATTATGTACAGGGTGTTCGAAAAATACATCAGGATATTTGGACAGGTGATTCATATTCATATATATATATATATATATATATATATATATATATATATATATATATATATATATATATATATATATATATATATATATATATGTATATATATATATATATATATATATATATATATATATATATATATATATATATATATATATATATATATATATATATATATATATTTATCCTACCACACTCCGAGCGTCCGTACATTAACGATTTGCTATCTTCCAAGCGTCCGGTTCCAACAGAGCGTCCGTATACGGACGCTCTGTTGTATTGCCATAGAAACTATACCCACGTGCATATAGTACTTCAGATATTTGAAATCTAAAATTTTGTTTCAGACGCCAGGAAAATAGTAAGCCTGCACTTTTATATATTATTAGTATATTATTAGTACAACGGATCGACCGACAGGGGCAGTTGGTTCAACTTCAGTATATTATTTAATGGTATATTCTACTTTGAGCCCGACGATTACCAAGCGTCCTTTGCCGTTTTGCAATGTGTCAACACTGTAGGGTTATTTTTAGAATTTCTATAGATCTGCGACCGGTGTTTAGGAACTATTTAACAAAGGAAGGTTATTGATCGTTATAAAGGACTGTGAATAGCTGGAAAATCCACAGGTCTATTTGGTCATTTGATATTAGGGTTTCTGTTATGCTTAGAAATTTCAATTGATTCTAGAATATAAAGCTTTTTTCTTTAGGAACTGTATACAAAATTTTTAAATAATTCTCGTCTGGAAAGGTATGACCTGTCTCTAAACAATGTTTGGCGAAGTTTGAATTTTCTTTGTTTAACAAAAAAGATGTTTTATGTTCATTAAATCTAACGCTAAAATTACTCCCGGTTTGGCCTATATACGAGCTACTGAACTCATTACAACTTAGTCTATAAACTCCTGAATTTTTAAGGGGTGATGTTTTACTTTTGGCATTTAAAAGTAATTGAGATATTTTTTGTGCTGGTGTAAAAGCTACTTTTGTTATTTTTTGAGATGATGTGTGCAATTTTTTCAGAGATTGCTGGACCAAAATATGATATTTTAGCATACTGAAACTTTTCATTGGTTTTTATACGTGGGTATATTTGGTTAATAGTTATTTGTTTTTGTTTATTAATGTATTTATTGTGGTTGAGTTAAACCCGTTGTTTTTGGCTATTTTAATTATATTATTTAATTCATTTTTACGGTTGTCTTCGTTTAAAGGGATTTTGTATTTATGTATCATTGTATTGTATTTATGTATCATAGATTTATAAGCTGCAGTTTTCTAGAAAGTGGGATGGGTTGAGTGATTAGGAATTGTTCTGTAAACGTGGGTTTTCTATAAATATCAAATGAGAATTCTTTGTCCTTTTTTGTTATGTTTTGTTATTTAATATCCAGAAAATTAATTTTGTTGTTTTTTTCCTTTCCCATTGTGAACTTAATTTTATGATGTAGACTGTTTAGGTGATTTAGAGTTAGTTGTAAATCCGCATCATTACCGGTAAAACATACTAAAATGTCATCTACATATCTGTACCAGAAACTTATGTTTTCTGCGTATTCAGTTTTTAAGAAAGTTTCTTCCAAATTAGACATGAAGATTTCAGCTAGAAGAGGACTTAGTGATGAACCCATTGCTAAGCCATCTTTTTATTTATAATTTTTTTTATCATACTAGAAATAGTTTTCCTTCATGCTGAGGTCAAAAAGAGTAATAATTTCGTTTTTTATGACAGGATTTACGTTTTTTATTGTTAGTGTGTTTTTGATTATGTTAATACAGTCTGAATTTGGGATGTTGGGAAACATGTTAGTGACGTCAAAGGATACTAAAGTACTGTTATTTGGTATCTCCATGTTTATAAGTTTTTAAGTTAACGTAACAGAAACTTAATATTTGAAGTAGAATTGTCACTAACCCATATGCCAGGTTGAAATCTAACCAAAGGAAAAGTTAAAAAAAGTCCTGCAGAACACACCCAAACCTGAACCAAATCACACTGAAAACACCCTAATAAAATCTATTCATTCAAAGAACAAAGAAAATTCAAACTTCGCCAAACATTGTCTAGAGACAGGTCATACCTTTCCGGATGTTAATAATTTAAAAATTTAATAATCAATTTTCAATAATTTAAGAAGGTGGACTCCCTTTATTGTCAGAGGTCTTTATGGCAAACTTAGAAACGTCTATCTTTAGTTCTGATAATCCTCTCGTCAAAAATGTTTTCTATTGGAACAGATACGTAGACGATTTTTTTTGCATTTGGGATGGCACAGATAGAAATTTAGATCGGTTATTGGACCTTATAAATTCACTACATAAAAATATTGAATTCACAATGGAGAAAGGGGTTAACAACGAAATAGGCTTCTTAGATATCAATATTAAAAAAATAAATAACCACCTAGAATTTGACATTTATAGGAAACCAACAACCACAGATACAACAATACATTACACATCAAAACAGTCATGGAAAATAAAATTGTCTCCATTCCACAGCTTCATACACAGATTAGTCACCTTTCCACTAAACGAAGAAAACTTTCAAAAAGAACTCTGTGTCATAAAACAGATAGCAAAAAGCAACGGATACAAAGAAAGCCTAATTGATAATATGTTAAAAAATAAACAGAAAAAATTATTAAGAAAGGAATTTTATAGTATAAGTCCACCAAAAAATAACAACTTTAAATTCATTAACT
The DNA here is from genome assembly GCA_963971165.1 of Philopedon plagiatum. Lineage (NCBI taxonomy): Eukaryota > Metazoa > Arthropoda > Insecta > Coleoptera > Curculionidae > Philopedon > Philopedon plagiatum. The sequence continues at coordinate 65,039,241 of OZ020189.1, read as the reverse complement.
ATACCTCTAAATTTACCAATATTTGTAACAGATTAAATAATTTAGGCTGTAGAACTATATGTGTAAATAAACTAAACCTGGGCAAGCTACTAGTAAACAATAAGGACAAAACTGACAAATTAGACAAATCTGGAGTTTACAAAATAAATTGTGCCGATTGTGGAGCTATATATGTAGGCCAAAGTGGTAGAAGCGTGAAAACAAGAATAAAAGAACACAAAACGTCCATTTTAAACAATGTAAAAAACTCTGGGATGTTGAAACAAAAAACAACCCCTAAGGGGCGCCACTGTTTAATGTTTTTTGGGGGTTCCAATGATGCAGAAACGATTGCTAACATCGGTATTTGCTAAAATCTAACAATAAAAATTTTTCCCATATGCTGCGTAAATTCTGCCCATCACTATATATATATATATATATATATATATATATATATATATATATATATATATATATATATATATATATATATATATATATATATATATATATATATATATACATCTTTCATCATTTCTGCGTCCTTTCATAATCCATCATTTTTGCGTCCCCTAGAAATAGAGGCTTTAGGCTTTGTATTTCAAGTGTATATCGATTTTTTTCCTTTTTTTGTATTGCTCCTAATTTTTCTTTTAAATATCTCTTAAAACTAAAATATACCTTTTATTTTATAATGCAGCATTTTCAACTCCTTTCATATTATAATCAAATTTGCGTCCGGCGTATAATTTTGTACATTTGTCGACGCATTTTGCTTCCGAGCCGTATAATATTTGGACACTTCTCTATCATTTTTACTACTGCCCTGTTGCCAGAATTTTGAAAAGTCCGAAAGGTGGGAAAGATTACACAGCGCTTTTGAACCAATGATAGGTATGACTAATCTGTCACCAGAAACAGCTTGAGGGACTGGGCAGTTTATAACTTAAAGGTATAATTAATTGTTTCCTCATAATATGATGAAGACATGTAAATCTTTACGCCAAGAGCAGGATGAGATAACCAAGGTGCTATGAGTCTATTACAAAACCATCGATCTTTTATTAACATGCTTTTATTAGCTTGACTTATAACATTGTAATGGGACATTTCATTAAAAGATATATACAGTATGTATTCGAAATGGAAAAATTTTTGTTATTGATTTTACGAAAAAAGTGTATTTTTATAAAAAGTTCTGCATCGTGAAAAAATAGCATTGCCATTCAGAAATTTGATCCAGTAGGTACGTACAGGGTGGCTCAAAAATGAAAAAGTCATAATCCACGTGAAGCTAAAAAGACAAAATCTTTATTTGAAATTACACTGCCACTGCAAATGTACAATTTAATAATATGTTTTTTTCATTAAAAAATATACAGCATGTCTTCGAAATGGATAAAATGTATTATTGATTTTACGAAATTGTGTATTTTTATAAAAAGTTCTGCATCGTGAAAAAATAGCATTGCCATTCAGAAATTTGATCCAGTACGTACAGGGTGGCTCAAAAATGAAAAAGTCATAATCCACGTGAAGCTAAAAAGACAAAATCTTTATTTAAAGGTACACTGCCACTGCAAATGTACAATTTAATAATATGTTTTTTTCATTAAAAAAATATACAGCATGTCTTCGAAATGGAAAAAAATGTATTATTGATTTTACGACAAAAGTGTATTTTTATAAAAAGTTCTGCATCGTGCAAAAATAGCATTGCCATTCAGAAATTTGATCCAGTACGTACAGGGTGGTTCAAAAATGAAAAAGTCATAATCCACGTGAAGCTAAAAAGGCAAAATCGTTATTTAAAGGTAAACTGCCACTGCAAATGTACATACAAGAGTTATTTTTATGATATGTTTGAAACACACAGGAGGTCCCAAAAGTAAAATTAATTTTTTAAAATCGCCGTTACAAAAAAAGTATATCTTCATAAAAAATTCTACATTGTGAAAAAAGAGCATGGTTTAAATATTTTTATAGGGCATAGAGGGTGGCTAAAAATTTAAATTAAAATTGGGACTTTCAGCTTTATGAGCCACCCTGTATTGTCCTTCATCAAGTTTTTGAATAACCATGCTTCTTTTAAAATGTAGAACTTTTTATAAAGATATAGGTACTTTTTTTGTAAAATCGGTAATAAAAAAATTAATTTTATTTTTGAGACCTCGTGTATGTTCCAAAACTAATTCACTAAACAACTAAAAGAACACGCTTTTATGAGTAGCGCTCTAAAAAGTTAAAGATAAATTATAGTTTCAAATACTAAAAACACGTTTTTATGAGTAGCGCACTAAAAAGTTAAAAATAAATTAGGTATAGTTTAAAAAACTAAAAACACTTTACGGTTTACTGTTAGGTAACTATAAAAGGAAAATAATTATTTTGAACTTTTTAGTGCGCTACTCATAAAAGCGGTTTTTTTAGATTTTTAAATTATAATTTATTTTTTTAACCTAAAATGCAAGTTGAAAATATAAGTTTAAATAATATTAATATTATAAACATTTTTACTGCTTATTTCTTAATTTGTAAAATTTATTGAAGAATAAAAAGATTGATAACAATAGTAATATGAATAACAATATTGTAAGTATTTTCCATGCTTATATAATATAATATTATTTTTAGTTTATTTTTATGTGAAATTAGGAATGCTTAGCCGTCGACAAATTTCAATTATTCATAACAGTAACGGTGTCAGACATTTGCCCTCCTTTTGGTAAAAGTGATAATTAATATATAGGTGATAGATCAAGGCTGACAATTTTTATTTTAATTTACTGACATGGCACTGACATGTACACATTGCTATCACAGAATGGCGCTTTTTTACCAAGAGTTCTCCGCATTCTTTACATATGAGATCGCTATAAAAAGGAGTTTTGAGCCATGGACTCTCCTTACCTCATTCCATGATTTAAGTTTATTTTGAGTTGTTTTGCTGGAACTTGGAAATAAGATTGCGAATTATAATAAAAACCTATTTTTATTATAACTTTCGTTTATTTTATTTGGGTTAAGTCACCAGATTAGCTCAAAATATGACAAGGTGTCCAACAAAAATTATCCACCTAATAAAACTAAAACAGATATATTTAATGTCGACAGACACAAGCAAGTTTCTTCTTAATGCTTTTTGGCTGGAATCACTATTGATAAGACAGGTGTAATTTGGCAATTAAGGTCTTGCTCATTGCTCAGTGCTCAGGTTTATGTAATTAAGGGTTTAAATTGGCAAGTGTTAAGATAAGACAACCAAATTTTATACTGTTAGTTTCTTTTTAATTTTTCTCGCCAACTTATAAAGAAAAGAGCGATTTAAATAACAGTTAAGTACAGTTAAATTTACCAACCGAAATAAACCTTTTTAATACACTATAAAGATATAATGTAAAATGTCGACCACAGTAACTGGCGAGCTAGTTTTTTTATTTAACAAATAAATTCCAAAATGTAGTTTTTGTTAAATAACTTTTTAAGTTTTATTTTTTCGAAAAACCGCATCAATCGAAATAGGTGAAAATGTTACACAGGAAACGTATCTAAAACGTCTATAAAACTTAATCATTTTGTTAAACTTAAGCTTCAAAAAGCTTTGCAATTTATATGTCAACTATATGCACAAAATACAGTTTCTGTAACATAAATCGTTTTCGAGTTTGAGCAACAAAAAATAGAAACTAATTTTGAAGGTGCTCTGTATATATTTCACCGGAAATACAGCCTGTTCCAAGCCAGGTCGAAAAGTAGTCCATATGCAAAATTTTTCCTTTTCTTTTTGGTCAAGCAGTTTTAAGCGTTCGCTCCAACAGACAATCCGACAGACAGATGGACAGACAAACCGACGGAAATGGGAGACCATCTGATATAGGGACCTCAACACGTAAAGATCTGAAAAAATCCCGGGAAGTGATTTTTTTTTAGCGAGAGAAGTAAAAAGTTGAAATTACTAAAATTAGAAATGATTTTTAAAAATGCAAAAATATTCCGTGAAAAGATAAATTTAGGATGTGTAGAAATGTCAAATTAAAATTAATAACCTCCAGATATAATGAAGTGGTAATTTCCATAAGAAAGTGCGATTATTTCTTGATATTATACCTTTAAAATGGGCTAGTACAAACTATATCCCAAATCGATTACTTGTTATATTTTAGAAACAAATATAAAATGGTATAGTTTTTTTTTGTAATAAAAAAGCCTTAAAATTAAAAGTACTAAAACTTTTAAAGCACCAACAAGAAAAGAAAATTTTACGCGGCTGTTGTATCTAATAGAAAATAAAATTTCATTGTTCCTAACTTACACCCTGTACAGTACAACTGTCCTATTTCTACTTTACACTCCACTTACAACACCATTGATTTTTGACACTTTAACGGTATTGCAGCAATTGCAGTATACCTATTCAAATAAGATATGCAGGCATGCGTCGCTGTTTTATTTAATAACTAGCTTTCGCCCGCAACTTCTTCCACGGTATAACAATTTTACTCCATTACAAACTTTAAATACCATTGTAATACCCCCTTAGGGGTTGATTTATTAAAAACTGAAAAAAACACGTGTTTAAACATTAACGCTCAGATACACTAAGAAGGTTTAAGATTTAGTACTGCATGGTTTAAATTAGGATCTTCTAGTTGATCAGGTATGTTTTGACAGGTTTTTTCCTGTCATAGTTAATAAGTCTTCGTTAAAAACTTATGAAATATTCCGTTCCGTGCCGTTCATTTTCTTCACATTCGTTAGACAAAATTAGATTTTCTGACCTCAATTGACATACTTATTAGTTAACATTTTTGGGGAAATTGCCATTCGCTCGTTTTTATCCCCCCCCCCCCCCCGTTAGTTTTTTAAATGTTAGACAAAATTAAATATTTTGACCCCAATAACCCCGAAAACAACATTACCATTTTTAGATAATTTCCCAGTGGCTCGTTTTTACCCCCCCCCCCCTCGGCGTTAATTTTTTAAAAATGAGTTTCAACAAAATTAGATTTTCTGTTCTCAGTAACCCCCAAAATTAGTTAACATTTTTGGAGAAATTCCAAACCCCGCGCCTTTTTATTCCCTCTGCCCCACCGTTAATTTTGTTTATATTCGTTAAACAAAATTAGATTTGCTGACCTCAATAACCTTGAAAATGATATATCAGATAACTTTTTTTGAAAAATGATCAGTTACCTGTTTTTATTCTCCCACGTTATATCTTTTTAAATATGTTAGACCAAAGTACATTTTTTGACCGTAATAACCCCGAAAATGACAAATTAGTTAACATTTTTTCCAGTCGCTCCTTTTTATCCCCCCGCCGTTAATTTTTTAAATATAGGTTTCAACAAAATTAGATTTCTGACCTAAATATCCCCGTAAATGACAGATTAGTTAACATTTTTGGAGAAGTTCCCAGTTGCGCCCTAATATCACCCCACCCCCCACGTTATTCTTAACATCCATTACACAAAATTAGATTTTCTGACCTCAATAACCTCGAAAATAACATATTAGTTAACATTTTTGAAGAAATTCCCACCAGCTCCTTTTCCCCAAAGTCGTCCGTTCCCCAGACGCGTACTTTTTCCAAGGTCGTCCGGAACCTAGATGCGTATTTTCTTAAAGGGCGTCCGCTCCCCAGACGCGTATTTTCCCAAGGTCGTCAGTGTCCCAGGCGCGCATTTCTCTAAGGTCCTCCGGTTCCCAAACGCGTAATTCTTTCCATGGCCATCCGCTCCCTAGATGCGTATTTTCCTTAAGCGCGTACTTTTTTCCAAGATCGTTTGTTCCCCAGACGCGTCTATTCCCAGAGTCCTCCGTTCCTCAAACGCGACTTTTCATCAAGGTCGTCCACTTCCCAGGTGCGTATTTTTCCCAAGATCGCCCGCTCCCCAGACGCGTATTTTTACAAGGTCGTCCGCTTCCCTAGATGCGTATTTCCCCAAGGTCGTCCGCTCCCCAGACGCGCATTTTTCTAAGGTCGTCCGTTTTAAAGAAGCTTATTTCCCTCAAGGTCGTTCCCTCCCCCGACGCGTGTTATTCCTTAGGTATTCCGCTCCCTAGGCGCGTATTTTTCTTAAGGACGCCCGCTCACCGGACGCATATTTTTCCAAGGGCGCCCCTGGTGTGGCATTCAAGTGGGCAGCCTTATATATTACTTAACATTTTTAGGTAAATTCCCATTCGCTCCTTTATATCTCCCCTCCCGTTAATTTTTTAAAAATCAGTTCCAACAAAATTAGATTTTCTGACCTCAATGACTCTGAAAATACTAAGCTAAAATTTTTGGAGGAATTCTCAGCCGCCCTTTTATCCCCTCTCCCCTCCCTTCTCCGTAAATTTTATTTAGCATCTGTTACACAAAGTCAGATTTTCTGACCTCAGTAATCCCGAAAATGGCCCATTAGTTAACATTTTTGGACAAATTCCCAGCCGCCCCTTTTTATTCGCCCCCCCCCCCTCCCTACGGTAATTTTTAACACCTGCTGGAAAAAAAAATTCTGACCTCAATAACCCCGAACATTTTCAAAAAATTCTCAGTCGCTCCGGTTTTATCCCCTCTCACCTCCTCCCCTTTATTATTTTTTAAAGCTAAATGGTTTCACGTGGATTATGACATTTTCATTTTTGAGCCACCCGGTAAGTATAAGATCAAATTTTTGAATAGCAATACTATTTTCTCACGATGCAGAACTTTTTATAAAGATACACTTTTTTCGTTAAATCAATAATAAAAAATTTTCCATTTCGAAGATATGTTGTATATTTTTTAATGAAGAAAACATATTATTGAATTGTACATTTACAGTGGCAGTTTACCTTTAAATAACGATTTTGTCTTCTTAGCTTCACGTGGATTAGGACTTTTTTTATTTTTGAGCCACCCTGTTTATACAAGATCAAATTTTTGAATAGCAATGCTATTTCCTCACGATGCAGAAAACATGCTGTATATTTTTTAATGAAAAAAAACATATTGAATTGTACATTCGCAGTGGCAGTTTTCCTTTAAATAACGACTTTGTCTTTTTAGCTTCACTTGGATTATGACTATTTCATTTTTGAGCCACCCTGTACGTACTAGATCAAATTTTTGAATGGCAATGCTAGTTTTTTACGATGCAGAACTTTTTATAAACAGATAGGTACTTTATTCTTAAAATCAATAATACATTTTTTCCATTTCGAAGATATGCTGTATATTTTTTAATGAAAAAAAATATTATTGAATTGTACATTTGCAGTGGCAGTTTTCCTTTAAATCACGATTTTGTCTTTTTAGCTTCACTTGGATTATGAATATTTCATTGTTGAGCCACCCTGTACGTACTAGATCAAATTTTTGAATGGCAATGCTATTTTTTTACGATGCAGAACTTTTTATAATCAGACACTTTTTTCGTAAAATCAATAATAACAATTTGTCCTTTTCGTAGACATGCTGTATATTTTTTGAATGAAAAATACATATTATTGAATTGTACATTTGCAGTGGCAGTTTACCTTTAAATAACGATTTTGTCTTCTTAACTTCACATGGATTAGGACTTTTTATTTTTGGGTCACCCTGTTTATACGAGATCAAATTTTTGAATAGCAATGCTATTTTCTAACCATGCAGAATTTTTTATAAAGAGACACTTTTTTCGTAAAATCAATAATATTTTTTCCATTTCGAAGACATGCTGTATATTTTTTTAAGGAGAAAAAAACATATTATTGAATTGTACATATGCAGTGGCAGTTTTCCTTTAAATAATGATTTTGTCTTTTTGGCTTCACGTGGATTATGACTGTCATTTTTGAGCCACCCTGTACATACTAGATCAAATTTTTGAATCGCAATGCTGTTTTTTTACGATGCAGAACTTTTTATAAACCGACACTTCTTTCGTAAAATAAATAATATTTTTTTCCATTTTGAAGACATGCTGTACATTTTTTAATGAAAAAAATATTATTGAATTGTACATTTGCAGCGGCAGTTTTCCTTTAAATCACGATTTTGTCTTTTTAGCTTCACTTGGATTATGAATATTAATTTTTGAGCCACCCTGTACGTACTAGATCAAATTTTTGAATGGCAATGCTGTTTTTTACGATGCAGAACTTTTTATAATCAGACACTTTTTTCGTAAAATCAATAATAAAATTTTTTCCATTTTGAAGACGTACTGTATATTTTTTTAATGAAAAAACATATTGAATTGTACATTTGCAGTGGCAGTTTACCTTTAAGTAACGATTTTGTCTTCTCAGCTTCATGTGGATCAGGACTTTTTATTTTTGAGCCACCCTGTATGTACTAGATCAAATTTTTGAATGGCAATGCTGTTTTTTACGATGCAGAACTTTTTATAATCAGACACTTTTTTCGTAAAATCAATAATAAAATTTTTTCCATTTTGAAGACGTACTGTATATTTTTTTAATGAAAAAACATATTGAATTGTACATTTGCAGTGGCAGTTTACCTTTAAGTAACGATATTGTCTTCTCAGCTTCATGTGGATCAGGGCTTTTTATTTTTGAGCCACCCTGTATGTACTAGATCAAATTTTTGAATGGCAATGGTATTTTCTCACGATGCAGAACCTTTTATAAACAGACACTTTTTTCGTAAAATCAATAATAATTTTTTTCCATTTCGAAGACATGCTGTATATTTTTTTAATGCAAAAAAAACACATTATTGAATTGTACATTTGTAGTGGCAGTTTTCCTTTAAATAACGATTTTGTCTTTTTAGCTTCACGTGGATTATGACTGTCATTTTTGAGCCACCCTGTACGTATCAAATTTTTGAATGGCAATGCTGTTTTTTACGATGCAGAACTTTTTATAATCAGACACTTTTTTCGTAAAATCAATAATAAAATTTTTTTCATTTTGAAGACGTACTGTATATTTTTTTAATGAAAAAACATATTGAATTGTACATTTGCAGTGGCAGTTTACCTTTAAGTAACGATTTTGTCTTCTCAGCTTCATGTGAATCAGGGCTTTTTATTTTTGAGCCACCCTGTATGTACTAGATCAAATTTTTGAATGGCAATGCTGTTTTTTACGATGCAGAACTTTTTATAATCAGACACTTTTTTCGTAAAATCAATAACAAAATTTTTTCCATTTTGAAGACATACTGTATATTTTTGTAATGAAAAAACATATTATTGAATTGTACATTTGCAGTGGCAGTTTACCTTGAAATAACGATTTTGTGTTCTTAGCTTCACGTAGATCAGGACTTTTTTATTTTTGAGCCACCCTGTATGTACTAGATCAAATTTTTGAATAGCAATGCTATTTTCTCACGATGCGGAACTTTTTATAAACAGGCCCTTTTTTCGTAAAATCAATAATACATTTTTTCCCATTTCGAAGACATGCTGTATATTTTTTTAATGAAAAAAAAAACACATAACTTCAGCAAAAAAAAACTTAAAACGAGACCATTCGGAAAAACTCATCGACAAACCAAGTTGAAGAAGTCCGTTGAAGAATTATGCGTGAACATATAAAGAATCTCACATGCGGGCCGAATAATTGATAACCTCCTCTTGAGAAGACGGTTAAAAAGCACACCACTTAGCGAAAATGCTGTTCACTGCGTCACGGACACTTCATAATTATAGAACTAATATTTAAATACAATTTTATCATACTTTAGCGTTGCCAAGTTTCTGGTAGCAAAATCCACCGACCAGTAAAACTTTTAATATACGCATGTATAATTTTGCGCCTCTATCGGAAATTTTTACAACTAAAATTTATACATCTTCATTTATTTTTCGATCATTTTTACTTCCATTTCGTCCCGCTATTATTCCCCGCCAATAGTTTATGCTTTAAACTGTCAAAGAACAATTTCTTTACGTAAGGTATGGTACTGTGGACCAGCCACTGCGACAATGTGGGACTTAAAATTTATAGCCATGTTCGAGAAAAACGCCTAAGTTAATCTTGCGTCCGATATACGGCAGCAAGTTTGCAGCGGTAGCAGAAATGATAGGGATTAGACCCCTTTCGGAAGCAAAAATGATAGGGTGATGTATATATATATATATATATATATATATATATATATATATATATATATATATATATATATATATATATATATATATATATATATGTATATATATATATATATATATATATATATATATATATATATATATATATATATATATATATTAGTATATATATATATATATATATATATATATATATATATATATATATATATATATATATATATATATGTATATATATATATATATATATATATATATATATATATATATATATATATATATATATATATATATATATATATATACATCACCCTATCATTTTTGCTTCCGAAAGGGGTCTAATCCCTATCATTTCTGCTACCGCTGCAAACTTGCTGCCGTATATCGGACGCAAGATTAACTTAGGCGTTTTTCTCGAACATGGCTATAAATTTTAAGTCCCACATTGTCGCAATGGCTGGTCCAAAGTACCATACCTTACGTAAAGAAATTGTTCTTTGACAGTTTAAAGCATAAACTAGTGGCGGGGAATAATAGCGGTACGAAATGGAAGTAAAAATGATCGAAAAATAAATGAAGACGTATAAATTTTAGTTGTAAAAATTTCCGATAGAGGCGCAAAATTATACATGCGTATATTAAAAGTTTTACTGGTCGGTGGATTTTGCTACCAGAAACTTGGCAACGCTAAAGTATGATAAAATTGTATTTAAATATTAGTTCTATAATTATGAAGTGTCCGTGACGCAGTGAACAGCATTTTCGCTAAGTGGTGTGCTTTTTAACAGTCTTCTCAAGAGGAGGTTATCAATTATTCGGCCCGCATGTGAGATTCTTTATATGTTCACGCATAATTCTTCAACGGACTTCTTCAACTTGGTTTGTCGATGAGTTTTTCCGAATGGTCTCGTTTTAAGATTTTTTTTGCTGAAGTTATGTGTTTTTTTTTCATTAAAACAATATACAGCATGTCTTCGAAATGGAAAAAAATTTATTATTGATTTTACGAAAAAAGTGCCTGTTTATAAAAAGTTCCGCATCGTGAGAAAATAGCATTGCTATTCAAAAATTTGATCTAGTACATACAGGGTGGCTCAAAAATAAAAAAGTCCTGATCTACGTGAAGCTAAGAAGACAAAATCGTTATTTCAAGGTAAACTGCCACTGCAAATGTACAATTCAATAATATGTTTTTTCATTAAAAAAATATACAGTATGTCTTCAAAATGGAAAAAATTTTGTTATTGATTTTACGAAAAAAGTGTCTGATTATAAAAAGTTCTGCATCGTAAAAAAACAGCATTGCCATTCAAAAATTTGATACGTACAGGGTGGCTCAAAAATGACAGTCATAATCCACGTGAAGCTAAAAAGACAAAATCGTTATTTAAAGGAAAACTGCCACTACAAATGTACAATTCAATAATGTGTTTTTTTTTCATTAAAAAAATATACAGCATGTCTTCGAAATGGAAAAAAATTATTATTGATTTTACGAAAAAAGTGTCTGTTTATAAAAGGTTCTGCATCGTGAGAAAATACCCATTGCCATTCAAAAATTTCATCTAGTACATACAGGGTGGCTCAAAAATAAAAAAGTCGTGATCCACATGAAGCTAAGAAGACAAAATCGTTACTTAAAGGTAAACTTCCACTGCAAATGTACAATTCAATAATATGTTTTTTCATTAAAAAAATATACAGTACGTCTTCAAAATGGAAAAAATTTTATTATTGATTTTACGAAAAAAGTGTCTGATTATAAAAAGTTCTGCATCGTAAAAAACAGCATTGCCATTCAAAAATTTGATCTAGTAGGTACGTACAGGGTGGCTCAAAAATGAAATATTCATAATCCAAGTGAAGCTAAAAAGACAAAATCGTGATTTAAAGGAAAACTGCCACTGCAAATGTACAATTCAATAATATTTTTTTCATTAAAAAATGTACAGCATGTCTTCAAAATGGAAAAAAATATATTATTTATGTTACGAAAGAAGTGTCTGCTTATAAAAAGTTTTGCATCGTAAAAAAACAGCATTGCGATTCAAAAATTTGATCTAGTATGTACAGGGTGGCCCAAAAATGACAGTCATAACCCACATCAAGCTAAAAAGACAAAATCATTATTTAAAGGAAAACTGCCACTGCATATGTACAATTCAATAATATGGTTTTTTCTCCTTAAAAAAATATACAGCATGTCTTCGAAATGGAAAAAAAATATTATTGATTTTACGAAAAAAGTGTCTCTTTGTAAAAAATTCTGCATCGTTAGAAAATAGCATTGCTATTCAAAAATTTGATCTCGTATAAACAGGGTGACCCAAAAATAAAAAGTCCTAATCCATGTGAAGTTAAGAAGACAAAATCGTTATTTAAAGGTAAACTGCCACTGCAAATGTACAATTCAATAATATGTTTTTTCATTAAAAAAATATACAGTATGTCTTCAAAATGGAAAAAATTTTGTTATTAATTTTACGAAAAAAGTGTCTGATTATAAAAAGTTCTGCATCGTAAAAAAACAGCATTGCCATTCAAAAATTTGATACGTACAAGGTGGCTCAAAAATGACAGTCATAATCCACGTGAAGCTAAAAAGACAAAATCGTTATTTAAAGGAAAACTGCCACGACAAATGTACAATTCAATAATGTGTTTTTTTTTTCATTAAAAAAATATACAGCATGTCTTCGAAATGGAACAAAATTATTATTGATTTTACGAAAAAAGTGTCTTATAAAAGGTTCTGCATCGTGAGAAAATACCATTGCCATTCAAAAATTTGATCTAGTACATACAGGGTGGCTCAAAAATAAAAGAGTCCTGATCCACATGAAGCTAAGAAGACAAAATCGTTACTTAAAGGTAAACTGCCACTGCAAATGTACAATTCAATATGTTTTTTCATTAAAAAAATATACAGTACGTCTTCAAAATGGAAAAAATTTTATTATTGATTTTACGAAAAAAGTGTCTGATTATAAAAAGTTCTGCATCGTAAAAAACAGCATTGCCATTCAAAAATTTGATCTAGTACGTACAGGGTGGCTCAAAAATGAAATATTCATAATCCAAGTGAAGCTAAAAAGACAAAATCGTGATTTAAAGGAAAACTGCCACTGCAAATGTACAATTCGACAATATTTTTTTCATTAAAAAATGTACAGCATGTCTTCAAAATGGAAAAAAAATATTTATTTTACGAAAGAAGTGTCTGTTTATAAAAAGTTCTGCATCGTAAAAAAACTGCATTGCGATTCAAAAATTTGATCTAGTATGTACAAGGTGGCTCAAAAATGACAGTCATAATCCACGTGAAGCTAAAAAGACAAAATCATTATTTAAAGGAAAACTGCCACTGCATATGTACAATTCAATAATATGTTTTTTTCTTCTTAAAACAATATACAGCATGTCTTCGAAATGGAAAAAAAATATTATTGATTTTACGAAAAAAGTGTATCTTTATAAAAAATTCTGCATCGTTAGAAAATAGCATTGCTATTCAAAAATTTGATCTCGTATAAACAGGGTGACCCAAAAATAAAAAGTCCTAATCCATGTGAAGTTAAGAAGACAAAATCGTTATTTAAAGGTAAACTGCCACTGCAAATGTACAATTCAATAATATGTATTTTTCATTCAAAAAATATACAGCATGTCTACGAAAAGGACAAATTTTTATTATTGATTTTACGAAAAAAGTGTCTGATTATAAAAAGTTCTGCATCGTAAAAAAATAGCATTGCCATTCAAAAATTTGATCTAGTACGTACAGGGTGGCTCAACAATGAAATATTCATAATCCAAGTGAAGCTAAAAAGACAAAATCGTGATTTAAAGGAAAACTGCCACTGCAAATGTACAATTCAATAAAAATTTTTTTCATTAAAAAATATACAGCATGTCTTCGAAATGGAAAAAATGTATTATTGATTTTAAGAATAAAGTACCTATCTGTTTATAAAAAGTTCTGCATCGTAAAAAACTAGCATTGCCATTCAAAAATTTGATCTAGTACGTACAGGGTGGCTCAAAAATGAAATAGTCACAATCCAAGTAAAGCTAAAAAGACAATGTCGTTATTTAAAGGAAAACTGCCACTGCGAATGTACAATTCAATATGTTTTTTTTTCATTAGCAAATATACAGCATGTCTTCTGCATCGTGAGGAAATAGCATTTCTATTCAAAAATTTGATCTTGTATAAACAGGGTGGCTCAAAAATAAAAAAGTCCTAATCCACGTGAAGCTAAGAAGACAAAATCGTTATTTAAAGGTAAACTGCCACTGTAAATGTACAATTCAATAATATGTTTTCTTCATTAAAAAATATACAACATATCTTCGAAATGGAAATTTTTTTATTATTGATTTAACGAAAAAAGTGTATCTTTATAAAAAGTTCTGCATCGTGAGAAAATAGTATTGCTATTCAAAAATTTGATCTTATACTTACCGGGTGGCTCAAAAATGAAAATGTCATAATCCACGTGAAACGATTTAGCTTTAAAAAATAATAAAGGGGAGGAGGTGAGAGGGGATAAAACTGGAGCGACTGAGAGTTTTTTAAAAATGTTGACTAATATGTCATTTTCGGGGTTATTGAGGTCAGAATTTTTTTTTTCTAGCAGGTGTTAAAAATTACCGTAGGGAGGGGGGGGGGGCGAATAAAAAGGGGCGGCTGGGAATTTGTCCAAAAATGTTAACTAATGGGCCATTTTCGGGATTACTGAGGTCAGAAAATCTGACTTTGTGTAACAGATGCTAAATAAAATTTACGGAGAAGGGAGGGGAGAGGGGATAAAAGGGCGGCTGAGAATTTCTCCAAAAATGTTAGCTTAGTATTTTCAGAGTTATTGAGGTCAGAAAATCTAATTTTGTTGGAACTGATTTTTAAAAAATTAACGGGAGGGGGAGATATAAAGGAGCGAATGGGAATTTACCTAAAAATGTTAAGTAATAAGGCTGCCCACTTGAATGCCACACCAGGGGCGCCCTTGGAAAAAATATGCGTCCGGTGAGCGGGCGTCCTTAAGAAAAATACGCGCCTAGGGAGCGGAAGACCTAAGGAATAACACGCGTCGGGGGAGGGAGCGACCTTGAGGTAAATAAGCTTCTTTAAAACGGACGACCTTAGAAAAATACGCGTCTGGGGAGCGGGCGACCTTGGGGAAATACGCATCTAGGGAAGCGGATGACCTTGTAAAAATACGCGTCTGGGGAGCGGGCGATCTTGGGAAAAATACGCACCTGGGAAGTGGACGACCTTGATGAAAAGTCGCGCTTGAGGAACGGAGGAGCCTGGGGAATAGACGCGTCTGGGGAACAAACGATCTTCGAAAAAAGTACGCGCTTAAGGAAAATACGCATCTAGGGAGCGGATGGCCATGGAAAGAATTATGCGTTTGGGAACCGGAGGACCTTAGAGAAATGCGCGCCTGGGAAACTGAGGACCTTGGGAAAATACGCGTCTGGGGAGCGGACGCCCTTTAAGAAAATACGCATCTAGGTTCCGGACGACCTTGGAAAAGTACGCGTCTGGGGAACGGACGACTTTGGGGAAAAGGAGCTGGTGGGAATTTCTTCAAAACTGTTAACTAATATGTTATTTTCGAGGTTATTGAGGTCAGAAAATCTAATTTTGTGTAATGGATGTCAAGAATAACGTGGGGAGTGGGGTGATATTAGGGCGCAACTGGGAACTTCTCCAAAAATGTTAACTAATCTGTCATTTACGGGGATATTTAGGTCAGAAATCTAATTTTGTTGAAACCTATATTTAAAAAATTAACGGCGGGGGGATAAAAAGGAGCGACTGAACAAATGTTAACTAATTTGTCATTTTCGGTGTTATTACGGTCAAAAAATGTACTTTGGTCTAACATATTTAAAAAAATATAACGAGGGAGAATAAAAACAGGCAACTGATCATTTTTCAAAAAAAGTTATCTGATATATCATTTTCAAGGTTATTGAGGTCAGCAAATCTAATTTTGTTTAATGAATGTAAACAAAATTAACGGTGGGGCAGAGGGAATAAAAAGGCGCGGGGTTTGGAATTTCTCCAAAAATGTTAACTAATTTTGGGGGTTACTGAGAACAGAAAATCTAATTTTGTTGAAACTCATTTTTAAAAAAATAACGCCGGGGGGGGGGTTAAAAAGGAGCAACTGGGAAATTATCTAAAAATGTTAATGTTGTTTTCGGGGTTATTGGGGTCAAAATATTTAATTTTGTCTAACATTTAAAAAACTAACGGGGGGGGGGGGTAAAAACGAGCGAATGGCAATTTCCCCAAAAATGTTAACTAATAAGTATGTCAATTGAGGTCAGAAAATCTAATTTTGTCTAACGAATGTGAAGAAAATGAACGGCACGGAACGGAATATTTCATAAGTTTTTAACGAAGACTTATTAACTATGACAGGAAAAAACCTGTCAAAACATACCTGATCAACTAGAAGATCCTAATTTAAACCATGCAGTACTAAATCTTAAACCTTCTTAGTGTATCTGAGAGTTAATGTTTAAACACGTGTTTTTTTCAGTTTTTAATAAATCAACCCCTAAGGGGGTATTACGATGGTATTTAAAGTTTGTAATGGAGTAAAATTGTTATACCGTGGAAGAAGTTGCGGGCGAAAGCTAGTTATTAAATAAAACAGCGATGCATGCCTGCATATCTTATTTGAATAGGTATACTGCAATACAAAATTACCGTTAAAGTGTCAAAAATCAATGGTGTTGTAAGTGGAATGTAAAGTAGAAATAGAACAGTTGTACTGTACAGGGTGTAAGTTAGGAACAATCAAATTTTATTTTCTATTAGATACAACAGCCGCGTAAAATTTTCTTTTCTTGTTGGAGCTTTAAAAGTTTTAGTACTTTTAATTTTAAGGCTTTTTTATTACAAAAAAATCTATACCATTTTATATTTGTTTCTAAAATATAACAAGTAATCGATTTGGGATATAGTTTGTACTAGCCCATTTTCAAGGTATAATATCAAGAAATAATCGCACTTTCTTATGGAAATTACCACTTCATTATAACTGGAGGTTATTAATTTTAATTTGACATTTCTACACATCCTAAATTTATCTTTTCACGGAATATTTTTGCATTTTTAAAAATCATTTCTAATTTTAGTAATTTCAACTTTTTACTTCTCTCGCTAGAAAAAAATCACTTCCCGGGATTTTTTCAGATCTTTACGTGTTGAGGTCCCTATATCAGATGGTCTCCCATTTTCGTCGGTTTGTCTGTCCGTCTGTTTGTCGGATTGTCTGTTGGAGCGAACGCTTAAAACTGCTTGATCAAAAAGAAAAGGAAAAATTTTGCATATGGACTACTTTTCAACCTGGCTTGGAACAGCCTGTATTTCCGGTGAAATATATACAGAGCACCTTCAAAATTAGTTTCTATTTTTTGTTGCTCAAACTCGAAAACGATTTATGTTACAGAAACTGTATTTTGTACATATAGTTGACATATAAATTGCAAAACTTTTTGAAGCTTAAGTTTAACAAAATGATTAAGTTTTATAGACGTTTTAGATACGTTTCCTGTGTAACATTTTCACCTATTTCGATTGATGCGGTTTTTCGAAAAAATAAAACTTAAAAAGTTATTTAACAAAAACTACATTTTGGAATTTATTTGTTAAATAAAAAAACTAGCTCGCCAGTTACTGTGGTCGACATTTTACATTATCTTTGTAGTGTATTAAAAATGTTTATTTCGGTTGGTAAATTTAACTGTACTTAACTGTTATTTAAATCGCTCTTTTCTTTATAAGTTGGCGAGAAAAATTAAAAAGAAACTAACAGTATAAAATTTGGTTGTCTAATCTTAACACTTGCCAATTTAAACCCTTAATTATATAAAGCTGAGCACTGAGCAATGAGCAAGACTTTAAATGCCAAATTACACCTGTCTTATCAATAGTGATTCCAGCCAAAAAGCATTAAGAAGAAACTTGCTTGTGTCTGTCGACATTAAATATATCTGTTTTAGTTTTATTAGGTGGATAATTTTTGTTGGACGCCTTGTCATATTTTGAGCTAATCTGGTGACTTAACCCAAATAAAATAAACGAAAGTTATAATAAAAATAGGTTTTTATTATAATTCGTAATCTTATTTCCAGGTTCCAGCAAAACAACACAAAATAAACTTAAATCATGGAATGAGGTAAGGAGAGTCCATGGCTCAAAACTCCTTTTTATAGCGATCTCATATGTAAAGAATGCGGAGAACTCTTGGTAAAAAAGCGCCATTCTGTGATAGCAATGTGTACATGTCAGTGCCATGTCAGTAAATTAAAATAAAAATTGTCAGCCTTGATCTATCACCTATATATTAATTATCACGTTTACCAAAAGGAGGGCAAATGTCTGACACCGTTACTGTTATGAAAAATTGAAATTTGTCGACGGCTAAGCATTCCTAATTTCACATAAAAATAAACTAAAAATAATATTATATTCTATAAGCATGGAAAATACTTACAATATTGTTATTCATATTACTATTGTTATCAATCTTTTTATTCTTCAATAAATTTTACAAATTAAGAAATAAGCAGTAAAAATGTATATAATATTAATATTATTTAAACTTATATTTTCAACTTGCATTTTAGGTTAAAAAAATAAATTATAATTTAAAAATCTAAAAAAAACGCTTTTATGAGTAGCGCACTAAAAAGTTCAAAATAATTATTTTCCTTTTGTAGTTACCTAACAGTAAACCGTATAGTTTTTTAAACTATACCTAATTTATTTTTAACTTTTTAGTGCGCTACTCATAAAAACGTGTTTTTAGTACTTTAAACTATAATTTATCTTTAACTTTTTAGTGCGCTACTCATAAAAGCGTGTTCTTTTAGTTTTTTAGTGAATTAGTTTTGGAACATACACGAGGTCTCAAAAATAAAATTAATTTTTTTATTACCGATTTTACAAAAAAAGTACCTATATCTTTATAAAAAGTTCTACATTGTAAAAGAAGCATGGTTATTCAAAAACTTGATGAAGGACAATACAGGGTGGCTCATAAAGCTGAAAGTCCCAATTTTAATTTAAATTTTTAGCCACCCTCTATGCCCTATAAAAATATTTAAACCATGCTCTTTTTTCACAATGTAAAATTTTTTATGAAGATATACTTTTTTTGTAACGGCGATTTTAAAAAATTAATTTTACTTTTGGGACCTCCTGTGTGTTCCAAACATATCATAAAAATAACTCTTGTATGTACATTTGCAGTGGCAGTTTACCTTTAAATAACGATTTTGCCTTTTTAGCTTCACATGGATTATGACTTTTTCATTTTTGAACCACCCTGTACGTACTGGATCAAATTTCTGAATGGCAATGCTATTTTTTCACGATGCAGAACTTTTTATAAAAATACACTTTTGTCGTAAAATCAATAATACATTTTTTTCCATTTCGAAGACATGCTGTATATTTTTTTAATGAAAAAAACATATTATTAAATTGTACATTTGCAGTGGCAGTGTACCTTTAAATAAAGATTTTGTCTTTTTAGCTTCACGTGGATAATGACTTTTTCATTTTTGAGCCACCCTGTACGTACTGGATCAAATTTATGAATGCCAATGCTATTTTTTCACGATGCAGAACTTTTTATAAAAATACACAATTTCGTAAAATCAATAATACATTTTTTCCATTTCGAAGACATGCTGTATATTTTTTAATGAAAAAAACATATTATTAAATTGTACATTTGCAGTGGCAGTGTAATTTCAAATAAAGATTTTGTCTTTTTAGCTTCACGTGGATTATGACTTTTTCATTTTTGAGCCACCCTGTACGTACCTACTGGATCAAATTTCTGAATGGCAATGCTATTTTTTCACGATGCAGAACTTTTTATAAAAATACACTTTTTTCGTAAAATCAATAACAAAAATTTTTCCATTTCGAATACATACTGTATATATCTTTTAATGAAATGTCCCATTACAATGTTATAAGTCAAGCTAATAAAAGCATGTTAATAAAAGATCGATGGTTTTGTAATAGACTCATAGCACCTTGGTTATCTCATTCTGCTCTTGGCGTAAAGATTTACATGTCTTCATCATATTATGAGGAAACAATTAATTATACCTTTAAGTTATAAACAGCCCAGTCCCTCAAGCTGTTTCTCGTGACAGATTAGTCATACCTATCATTGGTTCAAAAGCGCTGTGTAATCTTTCCCACCTTTCGGACTTTTCAAAATTCTGGCAACAGGGCAGTAGTAAAAATGATAGAGAAGTGTCCAAATATTATACGGCTCGGAAGCAAAATGCGTCGACAAATGTACAAAATTATACGCCGGACGCAAATTTGATTATAATATGAAAGGAGTTGAAAATGCTGCATTATAAAATAAAAGGTATATTTTAGTTTTAAGAGATATTTAAAAGAAAAATTAGGAGCAATACAAAAAAAGGAAAAAAATCGATATACACTTGAAATACAAAGCCTAAAGCCTCTATTTCTAGGGGACGCAAAAATGATGGATTATGAAAGGACGCAGAAATGATGAAAGATGTATATATATATATATATATATATATATATATATATATATATATATATATATATATATATATATAGTGATGGGCAGAATTTACGCAGCATATGGGAAAAATTTTTATTGTTAGATTTTAGCAAATACCGATGTTAGCAATCGTTTCTGCATCATTGGAACCCCCAAAAAACATTAAACAGTGGCGTTCGTCTTTAGGGGTTTGGCGGGAAATTTAAAAAAATCAAAAATTATGCAGCAAAAATAACCTTAAATGAAAAGATATCCAAATTTTTTATTAAGAAATGTTGTTTAAAATTAAATATTGAAGACGTACACATATTTTAAAAGCAATTGAATAAAAAATAAGAAATACTTGTTTTTGCCTAATTATAAATTTGTTAATACTAATAATGCAATTTTTCGTGCAAAATATTATTAACTGCACTAAAACAATTACTCCAAATCACGTTCCCTAAAATTATACTTTTTAGTTGCTTTTCTTAATAAGAAAAAAGAAATAATTGTTCAATTCTGGCTGGTACTCCATTGCTTCATAACGAAAAATTGTTATGGCCTGTGCATGCTAGACTCCTCCAATCAATTTATTATTAATAAAAGGCATACATGTTTATGGTTTTAATACAGCTTTATTATTCTTATTACAAACATTTTTAAATATCATTGAAAAGAAATTAAAAATTGGAAATGATAAACTAAATAAGTATTTAAATCATTCACCTAATTAATATCATATCTTGTTTTATAAGAAAGTAAATAATAAAAAAATAAAGTATCTTAAACAAGGGACAAGAGTAATTTCGACAATTTGACTTATCGGTCTCTAGGCAACAACGATGGTGTAAATTTTTCCATGGCTCACTTTATTGTTTAGGCTTATTTAAAATCCGACGATTTCTGATTTATTTTACACGATATATTTTTGTTCCTAGTTGTTTCGAAATGTAATTTGGGAAATAAATGTTTCAATATAGGTTACTTTAAAGGAATTTTCCGAAAACTAAATTTGGAAATTGTACTTATGAAACTGCTTTCTAATATTTTATTTTAATTAGGTGAATGATTTAAATACATATTTAGTTTATTATTTCCGATTTTTAATTTCTTTTGAATGAGATTTAAAAATGTTTGTAATAAGAATAATAAAGCTGTATTAAAAAACATAAACATGTATGCCTTTTATTAATTATAAATTGATTGGAGGGGTCTAGCATGCACAGGCCATAAAAATTTTTCGTTATGAAGCAATGGAGTACCAGCCAGAATTGAACAATTTCTTTTTTCTTATTAAGAAAGGCAACTAAAAAGAATAATTTTAGGGAACGTGATTTGGAGTAATTGTTTTAGTGCAGTTAATAATATTTTGAACGAAAAATTGCATT
The DNA here is from genome assembly GCA_963971165.1 of Philopedon plagiatum. Classification (NCBI taxonomy): domain Eukaryota; kingdom Metazoa; phylum Arthropoda; class Insecta; order Coleoptera; family Curculionidae; genus Philopedon; species Philopedon plagiatum. Next base: position 65,017,260 of record OZ020189.1, on the reverse strand, counting down.
ATTAGTATTAACAAATTTATAACTTGGCAAAAACAAGTATTTCTAATTTTTTATTCAATTGCTTTGTGTACGTCTTCAATATTTAATTCTAAACAATATTTCTTAATAAAAAATTTGTATATCTTTTCATTTAAGGTCATTTTTGCTGTATAACTTTAGATTTTTTAAAATTTCCCGCCAAACCCCTAAAGACGGACGCCACTGTTTAATGTTTTTTTGGGGTTTCCAATGGTGCAGAAACGATTGCCAACATCGGTATTTGTTAAAATCTAGCAATAAAAAATTTTCCCATATGCTGCGTAAATTCTGCCCATCCCTGTAACCGGGTGTCCCGCTAAGGTCGGCCACCGGCTGTATCTAAGAAACAATTTGCCCTACAGCTTTTGGGAAAAAAAAGTTATTACAAAAGTGATCCCGAGAAATCTACTAAAATTATTTTCCACTTTGTAATTTTACCGCTAGATGGCGTATTTTTAAATCAAAATCGAAAAATAAGAATTTCTCTATAAAATCAATAGTAAAGGTAAGTTACGCGGAACGATTTTGGACTCTCTTATTAGCACTCTAAAATTATATGTGTATATATATTAGACTGTTTCAAAAAAATTGACTAATTTTTTTCTCTTAAATATATCGGAAATATTGTTGGAAACGCCGAAAAAGAAATACTGGTAAAGTTTGAGCTCTTAATATTAATTTTAAGGGGTGCCGCATCGCAAATTTCAATTTCCCATTTGATTAACATGGGAAAATTTTGTTTTCGAACTTTGGAATTTTCTAGCTCGTTAACGGCTCTTCATATTTGTATGCCCATAACATATTTGTATAGAGAATTTAATGCTCTACACAAAAGGCCCTGAGCAATGTTTTGATAAACTCACTCCTACAAAAGTAATTCAAGGTTATAGTTGAATTCATAATAATTTTGTACAATTTTTCAATTTTACGACAAAATTATCGACTTTTTTGAAAAATGTTATCATACCTCTTTTGTAGATCTTTTCATTTTCTACAAATTATCTTTCATAAATTTTCAAACTCCAAAAACTGAATAATTTTAATTTTATATTCTAAGGACTTACGATTATTTCCGAGAATTTATGTTATAGTGGAGATAACTCACAAAGCTTACGAAATTTTTGAAAATTTATAAAAGATAATTTTTAGAAAATGAAAAGATCTACAAAAAAGGTATAATAACATTTTTCGGAAAAGTCGATAATTTTGTCGTAAAATTGTAAAAAATTATTATGAATTCAACTGTAACCTTGAATTACTTTTGTAGGAGTGAGTTTATCAAAAAAGTGCTTAGGACCTTTTTTATAGAGCATTAAATTCTCTACACAAATATGTTATGGGCACACAAATATGACGAGCTACAAAAGAAGTATGATAACATGATAATTTTGTCGTAAAATTGAAAAATTGTACAAAATTATTATGAATTCAAATATAACCTTGAATTACTTTTGTAGAGTTTATCAAAACATTGCTCAGGACCTTTTTTGTAGAGCATTAAATTCTCTATACAAATATGTTATGGGCACACAAATATGACGAGCCGTTAACGAGCTAGAAAATTCCAAAGCTTGAAAACAAAATTTTCCCATGTTAATCAAATGGGAAATTGAAATTTGCGATGCGGCACCCCTTAAAATTAATATTAAGAGCCCAAACTTTACCAGTATTTCTTTTTCGACGTTTCCAACAATATTTTCGATATATTTAAGAGAAAAAAATAGTCAATTTTTTTGAAACAGTCTAACATATTGTCATATTTTCCCATATATTCGTCATTTTTTCCAAATTTCTACACATTTTCTATATTATTTATTTAACATTTCGGAAACCACTCTACGTGCTGCAATTGCATATCGCTGGCCTCGCCTTTATGTTATGAACCCTGACCAGTTTGTACCGTATGTATAAATTGTTCTTGAGAGATTCATATAAATAGCAGGTCTGCGGGATGCAAGGGGATCCGTAGTAGTGCATCCGTAGTTGCATATCAGTATCGGTACGACGGATCCATCGGTGCCGTTTGGCACCGATGCCATGAGCGTCAGATGAGTCAAGTAGCTACTCCAACGCCCCGTAAGAAGCTGCCCCTACGCTACCCACTCTAGTTACGTAAGTGCATTGTTTATGTACCTGAATAAATTATACAAGTGTTTTGGTAAACCGCAGCCTATTTTATGAACCCCTAAGGCTCATACGCGACATTTGGTGGAGGCGCCTGGTTCGTTCTCGTTGGTGAGTTCTTCCTAACATGCCAAGGGCCTTTTGTGTTTTAGAATTTTTTACTGTCTCTTTCAGGTCATTTTAGTGTTTTTCAGTGCATTTTTAAAGTGTTTTTTCAGGGCGTTATAGTGCATTTTTTTGTCAGAATTATTTTTTAGAGTGATTTTTTTAAAGGGCGTTTTTACAGTGTTTTCTTTTAGGGTATTTTTTACCTTGGTTTTTAAAGGGTATTTATTTTACAGTGGTTTTAAGGGGAATACAGTGCTTTTTACGTCTATATAATTTCCCTACCCATTCTTGGTAAGTTCTTCCTAACTTGCCAAGGGCCTTTTGTGTTTTATAATTTTTTACTGTCTCTTTCAGGTCATTTTAGTGTTTTTCAGTGCATTTTTAAAGTGTTTTTTCAGGGCGTTATAGTGCATTTTTTGTCAAAAGTATTTTTTAGAGTGATTTTTTTAAAGGGCGTTTTTACAGTGTTTTCTTTTAGGGTATTTTTTACATTGGTTTTTAAAGGGTATTTATTTTACAGTGGTTTTAAGGGGAATACAGTGCTTTTTACGTCTGTATAATTTCCCTACCCATTCTTATCCCTCACACGTTTGACATAATTTTATCTTGTGCCCGTTTACGCTGGCGAGATTAGAATTATCCAAACAGAACTTACAGTAAAACCCACCTCGTGCCCGTTCACGCTGGCGATGGCGATGCTAGGTTTTCTGTAGATCCCACCCTAAGCGTCCTCTGTGGTCCTGTCTCGTGCGCGTTAACGCTGGCGAGATTGGATTACATAGACTGCTAAATATAGAAATAGTTCCACCTCGTGCCCGTTCACGCTGGCGAGGCTAGAATTATTATTTATATATTGGGGTTATTCACTAAACTACCCTTAACCCTTTTATTCCTGTTACTCCTTTTATTTAAATTTTATGGCCAGTAGGAAGCTAAACAAGGTTCAAAGAGAACGAAAAAAGCAAGAGAAGCTGGGGGTTGCCAATAACGGCATAAACGTAAAATCGCAAAATTCGTTGGGTTTACCAAATACACTAACGACGGTAAAATTTTTTATTTCTAACGAGCAACAATTAAGGACACTGAGATTAAATAGGAAATTTTTACATTTATTTGGCGACAATGAAATATAATATTTTATTTTGTTGACACTAAGGTCGTCGCTAGTGAACTTGTTATACTCACGACCAAGTTCATTATTATTTAATTATACACAAGGTTCACGTACTCGTAATTAAAAAGTTGAACATGCTATTATTATAGTATTATTAACAAAGTATTATACAAATATCGTTGTTTTTATAAATATATTTACATATATCGAAGCGCCATTCAAATAGAAAGGTTTCCAATTTTTTAAATATTTTTTTTATTATTTTTATCTTATAGGTATATTTCTACTGCCCTTTTTATCGCCATTTTTGATAAGGTACCACAGAGTTATTTACATTTTAATTATCATTTTTAGGTTTGATACTTAACATAAGTACTTATATTGTCATATTTTCCCATATATTCGTCATTTCTTCCAAATTTCTACACATTTTTATATTATTTATTTAACATTTCGGAAACCACTCTACGTGCTGCGATTGCATATCGCTGGCCTCGCCTTTATTTTATGAACCCTGACCAGTTGTACTGTTTGTATAAACTGTTCTTGAGGGGTTCATATAAAAAGCGTACCAGCGAGATGCAAAGGGGGGCGTCGTGTCCCGACGGGGAAGGCGTCACTGTGGTGCCGCACGAATAGTACAATTAGCGCCAGCCCTTTAGGCTGACTGAGTACTCCGCTAGAAGCTGCCCCCTACGCTACCCAGTTTAGTTACGTAAGTGCATTGTTTGTGTACCTGAGTAAATTATACAAGTGTTTTGGTAAACCGCAGCCTATTTCATCAACCCCTAAGGCCCATACATGACATTTGGTGGAGGCGCCTGGTTCGTTCTCGTTGGTAAGTTCTTCCTAACTTGCCAAGGGCCTTTTGTGTTTTATAATTTTTACTGTCTCTTTCAGGTCATTTTAGTGTTTTTCAGTGCATTTTTTCAAGTGATTTTTTCACAGCGTTAGAGTGCATTTTTTTTTGTCAAAATTATTTCTTAAAGTGATTTTTTTTAAAGGACGTTTTTACAGTGTTTTCTTCAGGGTATTTTTTACATCGGTTTTTAAAGGGTATTTATTTTACAGTGGTTTTAAGGGGAATACAGTGCTTTTTACGTCTATATAATTTCCCTACCCATTCTTATCCCTCACACGTTTGACATAATTTGATCTTGTGCCCGTTTACGCTGGCGAGATTAGAATTATCCAAACAGAACTTACAGTAAAACCCACCTCGTGCCCGTTCACGCTGGCGATGCTAGGTTTCCTGTAGATCCCACCCTGAGCGTCCTCTGTGGTCCTGTCTCGTGCCCGTTGACGCTGGCGAGATTGGATTACATAGACTGCTAAATATAGAAATAGTTCCACCTCGTGCCCGTTCACGCTGGCGAGGCTAGAATTATTATTTATATATTGGGGTTATTCACTAAACTACCCTTAACCCTTTTATTCCTGTTACTCCTTTTATTTAAATTTTATGGCCCGTAGGAAGCTAAACAAGGTTCAAAGAGAACGAAATAGGTAAGAGAAGCTGGGGGTTGACAATAACGGCATAAACGTAAAATTTTTTATTTCTAACGAGCAACAATTAAGGGCACTGAGATTAAAAAGGAAATTTTTACATTTATTTGGCGACAATGAAACATAAAATATTATTTTGATGACATTAAGGTCGTCGCTAGTGAACTTGATATACCCACGACCAAGTTCATTATTATTTATTTATACACAAGGTTCACGTACTCGTAATTAAAAAGTTGAACATGCCATTATTATAATATTATTAACAAAGTGTTATACAAATATTATCGTTATTTTTATAAACATATTTTCATATCTAAGCGCCATTCAAATATAAAGGTTTCCAATTTTTTAAATATTTTTTTTATTATTATCTTGTAGGTATATTTTTACTGCCCTTTTAACGCCATTTTGATAAGGTACCATAGAGATATTTATACTTATACTTAAATTTCGCCTGTGATGTGAGCAGCCGCCACGGCCGCTAACGAGGTCCCGTAGCAGCAAATACAACACTTTATACCCGTTTTTAGGAGCATGCTCATTTCTGTTTTTTTTCTTCTAACTGACTAATATATTTTTTATTTTTTTTTACAGGGCCGACCTTCGAAAAAATATTTTTTTTTCAAAAAGTCCTAAAAGTTGTCTGTGGAAAAAATGGGGCTAGTACTCTTTTGGGAAATCAAAGAAAGGGGTATTCTTTGTCATGTAGGGATAAATGCAGTTTTTGTTTTAAAAAGGACTTGAGAATTAAGAACAAGAATAATCTATTTAATTTCAAAAAATATATAAAGGAGCTCAACCGGATAAAAGAATTTTGGGAATTGATGTATGGTAAGATGGTAAGATATAACAAGCTATTCTTGACTGAATTTTATTTTCTAAATTTTTTTTATTAACTCAATTTTATAAATTATAATTATAAAGTTTTCAAATTTGTTTTTATAATTAGGTAAAAGCAAATATTTAGTATTTAAATGTGTGTTTTGTGTTGTGCCATTGTGCGTCAGTATGAAAGAGGGTATACCCGAAATGAGTTTGTTTGAATGTTTTATGCTTGAAAAATTTTAGGTATAATTCACCTATATTGCGGTTTTAAATTTTAGAGTAAATCAGTATAATTACACAAAATACCTATTTTATTTTATTTTTCATTGAGCGTTTCAGATATCTATTAAATAAACAAACAAATTAAAAGGTAAAAATATTATCAAGTTCATTATTATAAATAAACCATGAAGGTAAAAGTAGACAGTTCACTATTTTATTTAATCAGCGGAAAAGTAAACAATTGATATTTAATATTAAAGATACCATTCACCCAGGAAAGTGTTGTTAAAGTACGGTGTCTAATAAAAATAATTTAAACAAAAACAAGGGTATATTTCATGACTGAGACATTGAAAAATAAATCAGGGTTAGAATTTTTTTTTAAACTTCTTTAAAGTCGATTATTATTATTATTATTAAGTAAATTTAAATATAGCGTACAATAATGCTTGCCATATGCATTTTGTAATTATGTGTTTATTTGTTCATATTACTAAAAGTCATATGTGTTCCAAATAGGGGGGCATGGAAGATGACTTTGAACACGGAGTTGAATGTCCGCCTATTTGATGGTGATATGTGTTATGTATATGATTATTTATTTTTTTATGACTAAAAGTCATAATATGTTTTCCGAGTAGGGGAACATGGAAGATGGCTCTGAGCATAGAGCTGAATGTTCGCCTACTCGATGGTGGTATGTATACCGTTATTTAAATGACTAAGAGTCATTATGTGAGTATAGGGAGGCATGGAAGATGACCTTCATAGAGGGTTGAATGTCTGCCTATGCGAAATATTAAGAGTTTAATGCAAGTAGTATTTGAAGTTTATGTGACTTATGTGAAATATTAAGAGTTATATGCAAGTTGTATTTGAAGTTTATGTGACTTTATTGATGAACAAATAGGATGGTAAATATGGTAAATATTTGATGATGTGATTACGCTATATTTGGGTTTTAAATTGTTATGTAAATGTGTATAATTTTGTTTTTCCCCCTGATGAATTAGAGACGTATGTCTCACTGTCTCCAAAAGAGTAATACTTAGACACCAATAGAAGTCGTATGTAAAAACTGGGTGAATGTTCTTAGTCTGTCTACTTTTACTTAAACATCATAGTGTCATGTAGGTTTTCATTATTTTTCATTATTTATAAACTGTTTTTTTCCTTTTAACTGCCGGTAGTCTTTTTTGTTTTTCATGTACCATTGGGAGACCACACGACCTGGATCGAGAGCCACAAACACCAAAAACACAAAGGCCAGTCGCCGCTTGCGTCCACACAGCCAGCGTCATGCATCCGCCACGCACGGTCCACCATGTCTCGCCAGCCTGGTCTTCCCTCACTAAGACTGAACTGCTGCACAACGAGCCGTGATGACACTGGTACAACGTACATACCTAAGGAACTTGCAGCGCTGGTTGACCACAACTAGCCTCAGGATCAGCCCAGCAAAGTTCCCGTCACTCACGGCTCAGTCCACCCAAAGTCCGGATGGCCGCACTCTTCGGAGGAGGGAGACCCCTGCTGCACTGGGAGTCGGCAACAAAACTAGCCGATCCCACCCCCAGGGCATAGGAACCGTGACTGCTGCATCTGAACAAGAAACACATGACGACCAGCCTCAACGTGTGGCGCCTAAGATGTCTCGGGTTTTGTCGGTGTGTAGGCTATTCGATCAGTAACGTGTTGCAACTCCCTAATAATAGAATTTTGTAAAGAAAATGTGTAAATTAATGTGAACCAGACTACCAGGACAGTAACCATTTTTATTCTTCATTTTTAAACTACTTTTACCATTCTTCATTTCATCTGAATGTACTGAGCCTGCGAGCTCCCAATCGTTTATATTGTATTTGTTTATTGTATATTTTGTTTATGTTGTATTTGTATTTTGTATTTTGTAAACGTGTGATATTCTGTATATATGTAATGTGTAAATTTTTAAAGCTAGGGGCTAGCTTTTACAGGCGCGGGGGAAATGTCATATTTTCCCATATATTCGTCATTTCTTCCAAATTTCTACACATTTTTATATTATTTATTTAACATTTCGGAAACCACTCTACGTGCTGCGATTGCATATCGCTGGCCTCGCCTTTATTTTATGAACCCTGACCAGTTGTACTGTTTGTATAAACTGTTCTTGAGGGGTTCATATAAAAAGCGTACCAGCGAGATGCAAAGGGGGGCGTCGTGTCCCGACGGGGAAGGCGTCACTGTGGTGCCGCACGAATAGTACAATTAGCGCCAGCCCTTTAGGCTGACTGAGTACTCCGCTAGAAGCTGCCCCCTACGCTACCCAGTTTAGTTACGTAAGTGCATTGTTTGTGTACCTGAATAAATTATACAAGTGTTTTGGTAAACCGCAGCCTATTTTATCAACCCCTAAGGCCAATACGCGACAATATTCCGCCTCTGATGTTTAGTGAGCAGCCGCCACGGCCGGTAACGAGGTCCCGTAGCAGCAAATACAAAACTTTATACCCGTTTTTAGGAGCATGCTCATTTTTGTTTTTTTCTAACTGACTAATCTATTTTTTATTTTTTTTTACAGGGCCGACCTTCGAAAAAATAATTTTTTTTTCAAAAAGTCCTAAAAGACGTCTGTGGAAAAAAATGGGGCTAGTACTCTTTTGGGAAATCAAAGAAAGGGGTATTCTTTGTCATGTAATCTGGGCTAAATGCCGTTTTTGTTTTAAAAAGGGACTTGAGAATTAAGAACAAGAATAATCTATTTAATTTCAAAAATATATAAGTGAGCTCAACTGGATAAAAGAATTTTGGGAATTGGTGTATGGTAAGATGGTAAGAAAGAACAAGCTATTCTTGACTGAATTTTATTTTTTCAATTTTTTTATGAATTCAATTTTAAAAATTATAATTATAAATTTTTCAAATTTGTTTTTATAATTAGGTAAAAACAAATGGTTAGTATTTAAATGTGTGTTTTGTGTTGTGTCAGTGTGTGTTAGTATGAAAGAGGGTATGCACAAAATGCGTTTGTTTGAATGTTTTATGCTTGGGAAATTTTAACAATATTTTACATATTTGTACTATATGCTTATTTATGAATTACGGTAGTAAATTTTAGATTGTCAGTGCAATCATTTAGAATACCATTTATTTTATTTTATTTAATGTTTTGCGTTTTTAATAAACAAACAAATTAGCAGGTAGAAATATTATTAAGTTCATTATTATAAATAAACCATGAAGGTAAAGGTAGACAGTTCACTATTTTATTTAATCAGCAGAAAAGTAAACAATTGATATTTAATATTAAAGATACCATTCACCCAGGAAAGGTTTGTTAAAGTTAAATTGTAATATACGGTGTCAAATAAAAATAATTTAAAAAAAAACAAGGGTATATTTCATGACTGAGACATTGAAAAATAAATCAGGGTTAGAATTTTTTTTTAAACTTCTTTAAGTCGATTATTATTATTATTAAATAAATTTAAATATAGCGTACAACAATTCTTACCATATGCATTTTGTAATCGTGTGTTTATTTGTTTATATGACTGAAAGTCATATGTTTTCCAAATAGGGGGACATGGAAGAAGACTCTGAACACGGAGTTGAATGTCCGCCTATTTGATGGTGATATGTGTTACTATGTATATGATTATTTATTTTATTTATTACCAAAAGTCATAATATGTTTTCCGAGTAGGGGAACATGGAAGATGGCTCTGAGCATAGAGTTGAATGTTCGCCTACTCGATGGTGGTATGTATACCGTTATTTAAATGACTAAGAGTCATATATTGTGAGTATAGGGAGACATGGAAGATGACCTTCATATAGGGTTGAATGTCTGCCTATGCGAAATATTAAGAGTTATATGCAAGTCGTATTTGAACTTTATGTGAGTTTATTGATGAATAAATAGGATGGTAAATATGGTAAATATTTGATGATGTGATTACGCTATATTTGGGTTTTAAACTGTTATGTAAATGTGTATAATCTTGTTCCCCCCTGATGAATTAGAGACGTATGTCTCACTGTCTCCAAAAGAGTAATACTTAGACACCAATAGAAGTCCTATGTAAAAACCGGGCGAATGTTCATAGTCTGTCTACTTTTACTTAAACATCATAGTATCATGTAGGTTTTCATTATTTTTCATTTTTTTTTCCTTTTAACTGCCGGTAGTCTTTTTTGTTTTTCATGTACCATTGGGCGACCACACGACCTGGATCGAGAGCCACAAACACACCACAAACCCACAGGCCAGTCGCCGCTGCGTCCACACAGCCAGCGTCATGCATCAGCCACGCACGGTCCACCATGTCTCGCCAGCCTGGTCGTCCCCCACTAAGACTGCACTGCTGCACAACGAGCCGTGATGACACTGGTACAACGTACACACCTAGGGAACTTGCAGCGCTGGTTGACCACAACTAGCCTCAGGATCAGCCCAGCAAAGTTCCCGTCTCTCACGGCTCAGTCCACCCAAAGTCCGGATGGCCGCACTCTTCGGAGGAGGGAGACCCCTGCTGCACTGGGAGTCGGCAACAAAACTAGCCGATCCCACCCCCAGGACATAGGAACCGTGACTGCTGCATCTGAACGAGAAACACATGACGACCAGCCTCAACGTGTGGCGCCTAAGATGTGTCGGGTTTTGTCGGTGTGTAGGCTATTCGATCTGTAACGTGTTGGAACTCCCTAATAATAGAACTTTGTAAAGAAAATGTGTAAATTAATGTGAACCAGACTACCAGGACAGTAACCATTTTTATTCTTCATTTTTAAGCTACTTTTACCATTCTCCATTTCATCTGAATGTACTGAGCCTGCGAGCTCCAAATTGTTTGTTTATTAATATTGTATTTGTTTATTGTATATTTTGTTTATGTTGTATTTGTATTTTGTATATTTGTATTTTGTAAACGTGTGATATTCTGTATATATGTAATGTGTAAATTTTTAAAGCTAGGGGCTAGCTTTTACAGGCGCGGGGGAAATGTCATATTTTCCCATATATTCGTCATTTTTTCCAAATTTCTACACATTTGCTATATTATTTATTTAACATTTCGGAAAGAACTCTACGTGCTGCAATTGCATATAGCTGGCCTCGCCTTTATTTTATGAACCCTGACCAGTTTGTACCGTATGTATAAACTGTTCTTGAGAGATTCATATAAATAGCAGGTCTGCGGGATGCAAGGGGATCCGTAGTAGTGCATCCGTAGTTGCATATCAGTATCAGTACGACGGATCCATCGGTGCCGTTTGGCACCGATGCCATGAGCGTCAGATGAATCAAGTAGCTATCCCAAGTAAGAAGCTGCCCCTACGCTACCCACTCTAGTTACGTACGTGCATTGTTTATGTACCTGAATAAATTATACAAGTGTTTTGGTAAACCGCAGCCTATTTTATGAACCCCTAAGGCCCATACGCGACAATATATATATATATATGATATTTTAGCCCATCTCTTAAAATAAGGGGTGGGGGGAGGGTGAAATTGTATCGCAGAAAAAGTTGGATAACTTTCGGCTACGTTAACCGATTTTAGCAAACTTTGTCTTGTCTTAAAGCTATTTGATAGCCGAATCACAGCCTGTGATAATGCTGAAGTTTTTGTTTAAGCCTGAACCGCCAGATGGCGTATTTTTATCGCTTCAGGAGTTTACCCAATTTTCCATGATAAGGTAAATGGAAGGCTATATTTTTTATATTACTTTCTTATTACTTGTAAAATTACCTAAAAAATGGCAGAAACCGGAAGTCGCTACCGTTTTTCAAACTTAAGTTATGAATAAAAATCTCTTTAGGAAATATTATTTTTAAATTTCCACGTGAAATTCGAAAATTTTTCGCAATAACCTGTACTAATCGACCTAAAACTTACAAGCTTCTAAAAAAATATTGTCATCGTAAAGTAGTAACACTTGTTGTTCTGAGGTACTGGAAAAAATCGACTTATACTTTTTCATTTGTATCTTATTTGCATTTGTATTATATCTCTTTTCAAATTAATATTAATTAACATTTCACTTGCAAAGATCGTTACTTTTCTAGCAAATGTTCAACATGTCCGCCATTATTGTCAATGCCACTTTGAAGTCATCATAAGGTAAGTAAGGAAAATGCAATAAAAGTCTAACAGGATATGTTTATTAATAATAAGTAAGTCATGGAAAACGAAAGAATGAAATTGACAATATTTAGCTGTCATCAAATTTCGCCTTTAATAAGTTATTCGTTATTTTGAAGTCGAATCTTGTGTTTTTGTATTAAAAACAGTTTAATCTGTTCGAAAAGTATGTCTTTTACTGTTGCTGAAGCATATGACATGCTAGCAGTTTATTTTCAATGTTTTGAAAATGCAGTTATTGGCTCGCGGGAGTACGCTGTAAGATATCGTGAGAGACGATATTTTTCGCGGAAAGTTTTTAGACGTTTAGCAAGACGTTTGCGAGAAACTGGGCAAGTGTTGCCGATACAAGTCAAAAACAGGATTCGCAGAACTCGAAATGAAGTCAATATCATAAATATGCTTGGTTGCATTGAAGCTTATCCTCAACGCAGTATTAGGGATATAGAAAGAGATCTGGTAATTTCTCGATCGGTTGTACAAAGAATTCTCAAAAAAGAAAGATTCCATGCATATCATGTTGAACTTCATCAGGCGCTCACACCACTTGATTTTGACCGAAGGCTAGATTTCTGCCACTGGATGCTTGAAATGACCAGAGAAAATCCAAATTTTTTGTCCCAAATTTTATGGACAGATGAGGCTACCTTTACTAGTAGAGGTCAAGTAAACTTACATAACATGCATTATTGGTCGGCACATAATCCGCATTGGATGATAGAAATCGATCATCAAAATCAATTTAGCGTAAATGTCTGGTGCGGCATTATTGAAGGTAAAATTATTGTTTTTATGTTTGAAGAGACGCTTAATGGAGCAAGGTATTTAGGTTTTTTAAGAAACCATTTGCCAATTCTTTTGGAAGAAGTGACTTTAGAAACTCGTGTAAACATGTGGTTTCAACACGACCGACGGTTGCCCCGCTCATTATGCTCTCAACGTGAGAGAATATTTGAATATCCAGTTTCCCACTAGATGGATAGGAAGGGGTAGTTTATTTCCTTCGCCACCCAGGTCTCCTGATTTAACCGTTTCGGACTTTTATTTATGGGGAAGGCTTAAAGATATTGTCTACCAGACCCGGCCAACCACACGAGAAGACATGATTCTCAGAATCCGAAATGCAAAAGCGTCTATTTCTGTTGCAGAAATCGAAACTGCTGTTAATGGAACACGGCGAAGACTTCAAAGTTGCATTGACTATAATGGCGGACATTTTGAGCATTTGCTAAAAAAGTAATGTTCTTTGAGTAATGTTCTTTGCAAGTGAAATGTTAACTAATATTAATTTAAAAAGAAATCCAATACAAACACAAATAAAATACAAATGAAAAAAATATCAGTCGATTTTTTTTTAGGATCTCAGATCTACAAGTGTTACTACTTTATGATGACAATATTTTTTCGGAAGCTTTTAAGTTTTAGGTCGATTAGTACTGGTTATTGCGAAAAATTTTCGACTTTCACGTTGAAATTTAAAAATAATATGTCCTAAAGACATTTTTGCTCATAACTTAAGTTTGAAAAACGATAGCGACTTCCGGTTTCTGCCATTTTTTAGGTAATTTTACAAGTAATAAGAAAGTAATATAAAAAATATAGCCTTCCATTTACCTTATCATGGAAAATTGGGTAAATTCCTGAAGCGATCAAAATACGCCATCTGGCGGTTCAGGCTTAAACCTGTGATTCGGCTGGCAAATAGCTTTAAAACAAGACCAAGTTTGCTAGAATCGGTTAACGTAGCCGAAAGTTATCCAACTTTTTCTGCAATACAATTTCACCCTTCCCCCACCCCTTATTTTAAGAGACGGGCTAAAATGTCATAAATAATTTTTAGAGTGCTAATAAGAGAGTCCAAAATCGTTCCGCGTAACTTACCTTCACTATTGATTTTATAAAGAAATTCTTATTTTTCGATTTTGATTTAAAAATACGCCATCTAGCGGTAAAATGACAAAGTGGAAAATAATTTTAATAGATTTCTCGGGATCACTTTTGTAATAATTTTTTTCCCCGAAAGCTGTAGGGCAAATAGTTTCCTAGATACAGCCGGTGGCCGACCTTAGCGGGACACCCGGTATATATACAGTGTCCTGGCAAAAAGTTGGCCACATAGGGAAAACTTTTTTATTATTGATTTATCAGAAAATTTTATTCATGATAAAAGTTGGTGCATTAGGAAAAATGAATTTCGACAACTTCAAATTTTAGGTAGTTTATACAGGGTGCTCAAAAAATACAAATATCTTGGTTTAGAAAAACAAAAATTTAGGAATTTGAAAAAAATCCACAAAGAAAATAAAGCTCCTGTCAAGAGAAGAATAGAAGGCAAATAACATTTTTTCCAAGAGAGAACCGCTGTGGAGAAAATTAAGGACGAAACTTGGAAAAATCCCCTTTTTACAGAATTTAGCCTGAAATTCCCTGCAGTCATACGTTTTTGGTGAAAGAGCTTATGTAACCTTTGTTCTTCTCTTGACAGGAGCTTTACTTTCTTTCAAGAATTTTTGTGAAATTTCTAGATTTGTGTTTTCCCAAAATAAGATTTTTGTATTTTTGAGCACCCTGTATACTCTGCCTAACAGTTAAAGTTGTCATAATTAATTTTTCCTAATGCACTAACTTGTCTCATGAATAACAGTTTTTGGAGAAATCAATAATAAAAGTTTTCCATATGTGACCAACCTTTTGCCGGACACCATATATATATATATATATATATATATATATATATATATATATATATATATATATATATATATATATATATATATATAGTGTGGTCGTTTAAGTGTGCAACATATGGGAAAGTGTTTTATTACCGATTTCTCAGAAAATTTTATTCTTGATAAAAGTCGGTGCATGTTCGATAATCATATTGGGTGTACTTGGAATGGTTGCAAGTCAAACGGTGTACAGGGTAGGGCAAAAAATATAAAATTTCTACAAGAATAAAGTACCCCTATTTCAGAGAATTCAGCAAAATGTTACTAAGAAAAGGTGTTTAGAATTAAAAGTTATGCATAGGTTTGAAAACATGACCTCATAAAATAAAAAACAAAATTTTTTTGAAAATATTAATTATTTCCTAAAAAAAATTTTTTTTTTATTATCACCCTAAAAACCTTCATAAATTAAACAAAATCAAATCAAGTTCACACATCTTTGTTCAAATTCAAGCATATTTGTAAAATTAACTTAGCTTTTTAATTTATTAAGGAATCACAAACTTCATGTTTGTTGCAAGGACATTAAACACAACTTTAAAATACCGTAAAAATTATTTTTAACAAGATAAAACATTAGTAATGATAATTTTCAAATTAAAAAACTCTCATTTAAATTACAAAATATTTATTTTAAATGTTTATTAGAAAATTGTACAAAATAATCGACAAACATGAAATCCTACTTAAATAATCGCAGATACCTATGGAAAGAAAACAAATAAGGGTTAAAAGTAAACATTATGACAGTTTGGTGGCATTATTCATTCTTAAATAATTATTGTTATTAGCTGATCTCAAATGCCTCCTCCAGTAAAGTTAACGTTAGCCGAAAAGGCAGAATTAGTGCTAATATGTGGAGAACACTATAAAACAGTGCGTGAAGCAGGAGATATATTCAATGAACGACATCCAGATAAACAAGTCCACTATTCAACCATAAGCAGAATTTTAAATAATTTTAAACAGACAGGGTCTTTAGAGTATAAATATAAAAATGAACGTACCAAAACTGTATGTACTGAAGAAAATCAATTACAAGTACTTCAAGCAGTTGTTGAAAACCCTAGAAGATCCACCCAAGAAGTGCATGCTTATACGGGTATAAAAAAAACCTCTATTAAGGAGATTCTTAAAAAACAAAAATATCACGCCTATAAGCCAATGTTTATTTGCACGTTTCAAAGACAAGACTATGACTTCCGGTATGATTTCTGCATGTGGATTCAAGGAGAAATAGAAGATCAACGTGATTTCCATAGACACATGCTTTTTGGGGATGAATCCACGTTCACTACAAATGGCGTTGTTTCTTCCCAAAATTGTAGGTGGTGGTCGGACGAAAATCCAAATTTTGTCATTGACAACAAAAACCAGTATTACCAAAAAACAAACGTTTGGTGCGGTATTATTAACGACAAATTAATAGGGCCGTTCTTTTTTCGCCAAAACCTAACTGGTGATACCTATTTACATTTTTTGGAAAACGAACTAACAGATTTTTTGGATAATATGAGTATACAAGAACGACGTAAATTATGGTTTGTACATGATGGTTGTCCGGCTCATTCTGCTAGAATTGTTTCTGAATGGTTAAATGGAGAATTTGGTGATAAATGGTTAGGACGAAATACCGATCCACGGTGGCCTCCTCGTTCGCCAGATCTCACCCCACTAGATTTTTTTTATGGGGATATTTAAAGCAAAAAGTTTACAAGGATCGACCCTTTAATAATGTTGGGGAGCTTGAAATTTCGATACGATTTCATTGCAGAAATATTCCAGCAAGTGTATTGCGATCCACGCTTAGTGAATTTTATGATCGGACAATTAAATGCATTGAACGTGAAGGTGGACGGACGGAGACGCGTCGATAATTTTTTTAAACATACCTAATATAATTTTTTTCTGCATTTCAAATATTGTCTGTTTAATTTTTTTTAAATTTGTTTATTGTTAAGTTATAATAAAAAGAAGCCGATAAAAATTGACAAAACCGTTGGCACCATACTCAAATACGTTTAGGAACATTGTATTTCTTGACTTTGCACTAAACGCAGACATAATGCATGCATTGTTTTGTTAATAATGCCCCACAACGCCATTATGTTAGAATGATTTCATGTTTGTAGATTATTTTGTACAATTTTCTAATAAACATTTAAAATAAATATTTTGTAATTTAAATGAGGGTTTTTTAATTTAAAAATTATCATTACTAATGTTTTATCTTGTTAAAAGTAATTTTGACGGTATTTTAAAGTTGTGTTTAATGTCCTTGCAACAAACATGATGTTTGTGATTCCTTAATAAATTAAAAAGCTAAGTTAATTTTACAAATATGCTTGAATTTGAACAAAGATGTGTGAAATTAATTGATTTTGTTTAATTTATGAAGGTTTTTAGGGTGATAATAAAAAAAAATTTTTTTTTAGGAAATAATTAATATTTTCAAAAAAATTTTGTTTTTTATTTTATGAGGTCACGTTTTCAAACCTATGCATAACTGTTAATTCTAAACACATTTTCTTAATAACATTTTGCTGAATTCTCTGAAATAGGGGTACTTTATTCTTGTAGAAATTTTATATTTTTTGCCCTACCCTGTACACCGTTTGACTTGCAACCATTCCAAGTACACCCAATATAATTATCGAACATGCACCAACTTTTATCAAAAATAAAATTTTCTGAGAAATCGGTAATAAAAAACTTTCCCATATGTTGCACACTTAAACGACCACACTGTATATATATATATATATATATAATATATATATATATATATATATATATATATATATATATATATATATATATATATATATATATATATATATAGTGTCCGGCAAAAAGTTGGCCACATATGGAAAACTTTTATTATTGATTTCTCCAAAAACTGTTATTCATGAGACAAGTTAGTGCATTAGGAAAAATTAATTATGACACCTTTAACTGTTAGGCAGAGTATACAGGGTGCTCAAAAATACAAAAATCTTATTTTGGGAAATCACAAATCTAGAAATTTCACAAAAATTCTTGAAAGAAAGTAAAGCTCCTGTCAAGAGAAGAACAAAGGTTACATAAGCTCTTTCACCAAAAACGTATGACTGCAGGGAATTTCAGGCTAAATTCTGTAAAAAGGTGATTTTTCCAAGTTTCGTCCTTAATTTTCTCCACAGCGGTTCTCTTTTGGAAAAAATGTTATTTGCCTTCTATTCTTCTCTTGACAGGAGCTTTATTTTCTTTGTGGATTTTTTTTCAAATTCCTAGATTTTTGTTTTTCTAAACCAAGATATTTGTATTTTTTGAGCACCCTGTATAATCTACCTAAAATTTGAAGTTGTCGAAATTCATTTTTCCTAATGCACCAACTTTTATCATGAATAAAATTTTCTGATAAATCAATAATAAAAAAGTTTTCCCTATGTGGCCAACTTTTTGCCGGACACTGTATATATACCGGGTGTCCCGCTAAGGTCGGCCACCGGCTGTATCTAGGAAACTATTTGCCCTACAGCTTTCGGGGAAAAAAATTATTACAAAAGTGATCCCGAGAAATCTATTAAAATTATTTTCCACTTTGTCATTTTACCGCTAGATGGCGTATTTTTAAATCAAAATCGAAAAACAAGAATTTCTTTATAAAATCAATAGTGAAGGTAAGTTACGCGGAACGATTTTGGACTCTCTTCTTAGCACTCTAAAAATTATTTATGACATTTTAGCCCGTCTCTTAAAATAAGGGGTGGGGGAAGGGTGAAATTGTATTGCAGAAAAAGTTGGATAACTTTGGGCTACGTTAACCGATTCTAGCAAACTTGGTCTTGTTTTAAAGCTATTTGACAGCCGAATCACAGGTTTAAGCCTGAACCGCCAGATGGCGTATTTTGATCGCTTCAGGAGTTTACCCAATTTTCCATGATAAGGTAAATGGAAGGCTATATTTTTTATATTACTTTCTTATTACTTGTAAAATTACCTAAAAAATGGCAGAAACCGGAAGTCGCTATCGTTTTTCAAACTTAAGTTATGAGCAAAAATGTCTTTAGGAAATATTATTTTTAAATTTCAACGTGAAATTCGAAAATTTTTCGCAATAACCAGTACTAATCGACCTAAAACTTAAAAGCTTCCGAAAAAATATTGTCATCATAAAGTAGTAACACTTGTAGATCTGAGATCCTAAAAAAAAAATCGACTGATATTTTTTTCATTTGTATTTTATTTGTGTTTATATTGGATTTCTTTTTAAATTAATATTAGTTAACATTTCACTTGCAAAGAACATTACTTTTTTAGCAAATGCTCAAAATGTCCGCCATTATCGTCAATGCAACTTTGAAGTCTTCGCCGTGTTCCGTTAACAGCAGTTTCGATTTCTGCAACAGAAATAGACGCTTTTGCATTTCGGATTCTGAGAATCATGTCTTCTCGTGTGGTTGGCCGGGTCTGGTAGACAATATCTTTAAGCCTTCCCCATAAATAAAAGTCCGAAACGGTTAAATCAGGAGACCTGGGTGGCGAAGGAAATAAACTACCCCTTCCTATCCATCTAGTGGGAAACTGGATATTCAAATATTCTCTCACGTTGAGAGCATAATGAGCGGGGCAACCGTCGGTCGTGTTGAAACCACATGTTTACACGAGTTTCTAAAGTCACTTCTTCCAAAAGAATTGGCAAATGGTTTCTTAAAAAACCTAAATACCTTGCTCCATTAAGCGTCTCTTCAAACATAAAAACAATAATTTTACCTTCAATAATGCCGCACCAGACATTTACGCTAAATTGATTTTGATGATCGATTTCTATCATCCAATGCGGATTATGTGCCGACCAATAATGCATGTTATGTAAGTTTACTTGACCTCTACTAGTAAAGGTAGCCTCATCTGTCCATAAAATTTGGGACAAAAAATTTGGATTTTCTCTGGTCATTTCAAGCATCCAGTGGCAGAAATCTAGCCTTCGGTCAAAATCAAGTGGTGTGAGCGCCTGATGAAGTTCAACATGATATGCATGGAATCTTTCTTTTTTGAGAATTCTTTCTACAACCGATCGAGAAATTACCAGATCTCTTTCTATATCCCTAATACTGCGTTGAGGATAAGCTTCAATGCAACCAAGCATATTTATGATATTGACTTCATTTCGAGTTCTGCGAATCCTGTTTTTGACTTGTATCGGCAACACTTGCCCAGTTTCTCGCAAACGTCTTGCTAAACGTCTAAAAACTTTCCGCGAAAAATATCGTCTCTCAGGATATTTTACAGCGTACTCCCGCGAGCCAATAAGTGCATTTTCAAAACATTGAAAATAAACTGCCAGCATGTCATATGCTTCAGCAACAGTAAAAGACATACTTTTCGAACAGATTAAACTGTTTTTAATACAAAAACACAAGATTCGACTTCAAAATAACGAATAACTTATTAAAGGCGAAATTTGATGACAGCTAAATATTGTCAATTTCATTCTTTCGTTTTCCATGACTTACTTATTATTAATAAACATATCCTGTTAGACTTTTATTGCATTTTCCTTACTTACCTTATGATGACTTCAAAGTGGCATTGACAATAATGGCGGACATGTTGAACATTTGCTAGAAAAGTAACGATCTTTGCAAGTGAAATGTTAATTAATATTAATTTGAAAAGAGATATAATCCAAATGCAAATAAAATACAAATGAAAAAGTATAAGTCGATTTTTTCCAGTACCTCAGAACAACAAGTGTTACTACTTTACGATGACAATATTTTTTCAGAAGCTTGTAAGTTTTAGGTCGATTAGTACTGGTTATTGCGAAAAATTTTCGAATTTCACGTTGAAATTTAAAAATAATATTTCCTAAAGAGATTTTTATTCATAACTTAAGTTTGAAAAACGGTAGCGACTTCCGGTTTCTGCCATTTTTTAGGTAATTTTACAAGTAATAAGAAAGTAATATAAAAAATATAGCCTCCCATTTACCTTATCATGGAAAATTGGGTAAACTCCTGAAGCGATAAAAATACGCCATCTGGCGGTTCAGGCTTAAACAAAAACTTCAGCATTATCACAGGCTGTGATTCGGCTATCAAATAGCTTTAAGACAAGACAAAGTTTGCTAAAATCGGTTAACGTAGCCGAAAGTTATCCAACTTTTTCTGCAATACAATTTCACCCTCCCCCCACCCCTTATTTTAAGAGATGGGCTAAAATATCATATATATATATATTGTCGCGTATGGGCCTTAGGGGTTCATAAAATAGGCTGCGGTTTACCAAAACACTTGTATAATTTATTCAGGTACATAAACAATGCACTTACGTAACTAGAGTGGGTAGCGTAGGGGCAGCTTCTTACGGGGCGTTGGGGTAGCTACTTGACTCATCTGACGCTCATGGCATCGGTGCCAAACGGCACCGATGGATCCGTCGTACCGATACTGATATGCAACTACGGATGCACTACCACGGATCCCCTTGCGCGCGGATCGATACATAAAAAAGAGGAGAATTATTGTGGTCATGTCCGCTAAATGAACAGAACACAAAAAATGAAAAGTTAGAATGGTAACCCGTCCGACACGTGTTTCTGCTCATTGGCTTCATCGGGGCCACGTATGTAATCGTGCCTCTCAATATAAGTCGAGTCCTGTTTGCGGTCCTTGTTAATTTTTTTCCTCTTGTTAAGGTTACACCCATAACTGAGTATGTGACGTGTGCGTCTCGACTGATGTTGAGAGGCACGGTCACACACGTCGCCCTGATGAAGCCAATGAGCAGAAATACGCATCGGACGGGTTACCATTCTAACTTTTCATTTTGTTCTGTTCATTTAGCGGACATGACCACAATAATACTCCTCTTTTTTTATGTATCGATCCGCACCAGTTTCTAGCATCTTATTTTCTTTTGCTTGGGCTTATAGGATACCACGGCAGGTGGCTATAGTTGCCTCCGTCGGAAACGCTAATTGTTGCCTCCAAAAAGGGGTCTTTGGGGGTACTGGCTCAAATGGGTGTACTGGCTCCTGTTTGTGGTCCTTGTTAATTTTTTTTTCTCTTTTTAAGGTTACACCCGTAACTGCGTATGTGACGTGTGCGTCTCGACTTATGTTGAGAGGCACGGTCACATACGTGGCCCCGATGAAGCCAATGAGCAGAAACAGGTGTCGGACGGGTTACCATTCTAACTTTTCATTTTGTTCTGTTCATTTAGCGGACATGCCCACAATAATTCTCCTCTTTTTTTTATGTATCGATCCGCGCTAGTTTCTAGCATCTTTTTTTCTTTTGTTTGGGCTTATAGGATACCACGGCAGGTGGCTATAGTTGCCTCCGTCGGCAACGCTAATTGTTGCCCCCAAAAAGGGGTCTTTTGACTGAAGCCACAAATGGGTGTACTGGCTCCTGTTTGTGGTCCTTGTTAATTTTTTTTCTCTTTTTAAGGTTACACCCGTAACTGCGTATGTGACGTGTGCGTCTCGACTTATGTTGAGAGGCACGGTATCATACGTGGCCCTGATGAAGCCAATGAGCAGAAACAGGTGTCGGACTGGTTACCATTCTAACTTTTCATTTTGTTCTGTTCATTTAGCGGACATGTCCACAATAATTCTCCTCTTTTTTTATGTATCGATCCGCGCTAGTTTCTAGCATCTTTTTTTCTTTTGTTTGGGCTTATAGGATACCACGGCAGGTGGCTATAGTTGCCTCCGTCGGCGACGCTAATTGTTGCCCCCAAAAAGGGGTCTTTTGGCTGAAGCCACAAATGGGTGTAAGTAGTGTAGCTATGGGAACTCTGTGTCTCCCCCCACCACCACTGTGCCGTCACATGACCTTGACCTTGACAGGAAAAGAGCGCACCAGTTCTTTTGTGACGTCACATGACCTTGACCTTGACCTTGACAGGAAAAGAGTGCAGCTGTTCTTTTGTGACGTCACATGACCTTGGACGCACAGGTGTTCTATTAGGACAATAACCTTGATTGTGCACGTGCGATTGTTATTTGACCTTGAGCTTGAACGAGAGTTTGGCCTTGAGCAAGAACTTGGCCTTGACAAAAATAAGTGGGCCTTGAGCAAGAACTTGGTCTTGAACGCGAGCAACTGTTTCTTTGTTTGCCCATGACCAGGTGTACGACGCTTGTTTCAAGGTTACATTTGTGATGCATGATTTCAAGGTCGCCGGGTATATTTCCCCCACCCTAAAATATTTGACCTTCGATGATTTTCCGATAAATATGGCTCAGTTCGGGAATAGCTTTCATTGTCACACATACATTGTATGCGTTAACTGCTGCCTTGAGATATAAAAATATTGTGTTTTTGTTGTATTCTACAAGTGTTTATGTACTTGACAGTAATTGTTTTTATTGCATTTTAAATCATGAGCATTTCAAAGCAGACCATAGCCGAAATTAACAATATGATTAACCAAGATGTTCAATTTCTGGAACGTAGAAAATTCTCTACATTAACTGTGGGGAAAATTTATATGATAAAAAAAATTAATTCTTTGACTTCACGTTTTGGAAAAGCTATTGTCATCACATTGTTTGATCCAACGCATAAAGCAACATGTTGGAGAACTACTCCAACACTGTCTGTTTTATTAAAATACAAAATATTTCATTTCTTGAATCATGATTTAATTTATTATTTGTATAAAATCTTTACACCAAACGTTCATCCAAAGCGTCTATAAATAGACATTCTCGAAAATTTACTTCACGCAGACAGTCAAGAATGCGAGATAGTCACTCAACAAAATGTTAATTCTTTATTTCGAACGCATCTCTCACTAATTGACTGGGCTCGCTGCTTTCTCCAAAGGGCGATCAGCCAATTAAAACCCTTTCGCGCGCGTTCAAACGTTGAACGGTACGCCGACACCGACACTCTCGATCGAAACTTACGATTGTCAAGTACACCGTAAACAACGCGTTCAAAGATGAATTTTGATCGTCATTGAAATATCTTTCGCTTTTTAATTTCTTGAGCAGAAAAACTGCCTTGAAACGTTGTATTTCGATACAATGAATACTGTAAACTCTTGCAGAAATGTTATTGTGGTTGTAATTACATCAACCTTGTGTTTTATCCACGCTTTCGCGCTAAATTCAGTGCTGTGAATAATTTGTAACTACAAACGACCCGATAGAGTCAGGTAGGATCTTTCTGAATTCACTTTGGTAGTTCTCAACCCTGCTACGACGTTTTCGCTGTATGGAAACGTAGCAGTTATCCCGTTTTAATTTGCTGACAAACCAAATAAATGACTAGTGTAATTTGATCATTTGAAATTTGAGTAAATTGATATTATGTTTTCTTCTGCTACGAAAGTAGACAAACTTTAAAAGTATTTACACCTTTCATGATATAGTATTTAACTTTTTCTCTTTGCCATAACACACTGTTGTGAATCTGTTAATAGTGAAACTTAGTGTTTGATTTCCCCCTTTGTATTTATTGTACAATCTTTTATTGTAGTAAAACGGTAAGAGTAGGATTTGTATAAAGTATGTATTGAGTAGCCCGTGACAACACGAAATCATGGGATTTACAAAGCTGTTCTAGTGAATAGCCGATCGGGGTTACTCTTGTACTGTTTATATAAATTTGTTAACTACTTTTGCATTTTGTAAATAATTCATATTATGAAACTTAATTGCCGTTGAACATTATACCATAATAAACTTTATAAATAAATTCCCACTTGTATGTAAACTCAGGCTTACAATTATTTCAATTTAAAACCCCAATGAACCGCACCTAAGGAAAAACAGGAATGCCTTAAACGTAACTTTTGCTAACCTTCGACAAACCACGAAGGTTACCCTGCAGATATGCTTTATGAACTAAATAGTTCCTAAACAAATTTGATGGTCCTTCGAGCCGCGGATTTTTGTAAGTTTGAGTTTGCATAATTGTTATAAAAAAAAAAAAAATTTTGTGAAAAAAGAAAATTTTCTCTTTGAAAGTTAAAATTTATTTCTTGTCTTTTACACTCATCAGTAGTGATAAATATCTCTAATTAGTTTTTTGAAAAGGTATAAATTGTGTCATGTAAAACTTTCTGCAGGCATTCGCGCGTATTAAGATTTTAAATTTTGTACGTACACTAAAAGAGTGTTATTTTTTAAAGTATTGAAGTATCATAGATTATTCTTGATATGGCACAAAAGGTGTCATGCTTTTCTATCGCTCGTATAGAAAACTCATAGCAAGTTTAGAGTCATCAGTACCCTAGCTTTCTATTTTATTTTATTGCCTTTCTATCACTCGTATAGAAAACTCGTAGTAAAGTTTAGAGTCATTAGTACCTAACTTTCTATTTTATTTTGAATTGCTTGTCTATCGCTCGTATAGAAACCTCGTATTAAAGTTTAGCGTCATCAGCACCTGACTTTCTATTTTATTTTGAATTGATTATTGAAAAACAATTTATGTCGCTCTCTTGCTAAAGTGTTATTCAACGTATAAACCATTTTTTGTACTCGCACAGCATGTGCAAACATTGAAAACGTTTTTTATTGCTAAATTTTGACTACTTGTCTAAAAAAACAAAATTTGTGTTACACTCGAAAAAAGTGATACAAATTTTGACAAATCGTGCTACACTGAAAAAAAGTGGCACAAATTTGGATTAAAGTTTTATTTGCTCAAATTTTTGTTTTTGAACAGAAATATCGCTCTATTCTTGTACGCCCTTTGTCTTAAGGGGCATAAACCTATCTTTTACACAAAAAAAAAAGATAAATATTTTTTGAAAATTTTTCTTTTCTCTGCACAATCGGTGTGCTCTCTCGAAAACTTAAAACAAAAAGGTTTTAATTTTTTGCAATTTATACATTGTTAGAAATCTTACATAATGACGTCAAAAGAAGACTTATGTAGGAAACGGGCAGGTTACAAAGGTTTTATTACTCACTTAACCAACTGGTTTAGTACCGCGCAGGATACTGAAGATAATTATCTTGCATATAAAATTCGACTTGAAAGCTTAACTAAAGTTTTTGCTAATTATTCTACCGTTCAAGAAGAAATTGAACTAATTGACCCTGACAATACTGATCGAGCTGATGTTGCAGATAAATTCTTCAAGTTACATGTGGAATTGGAAAGCAAAATTTCCTCTCTTTTACAATCGCAAACTCGGAGTGTTACTCCTCCCCCAATAACTGTTGCCAGGCCAACTATTCCCCAAGTACGGTTACCTGAAATTCACATACAAACATTTGCTGGTGAAATTTCAGAATGGACCTCCTTTTATCAACTTTTTTCTGCATTAATCGATGATAACCCCTCTTTAGGTGATGTACAAAAGTTCATGTACCTTAAATCTTTATTGAAAGATGAACCCTTAAAACTTATTGACACGCTTGCTGTCACAAATCAAAATTATGCTTCCGCTCTTACCATTTTAAAAAATCGGTATGAAAATAAAACGACTATTATAAATACGCATCTAATGAATTTATTAGACATTCCCTCCATCTCTAAAGGTAGCTCTCATGCTCTAAGAGATTTTGTCACAAATTGCAAACGCAATGTTGAATCTTTAAAAAATTCAAATTTGTCTTTTGAAGAACTTTGGAATCTAATAATTGTCCATTTACTTGAAAGAAAATTGGATTTTGTCTCAAAAAAGGCTTTTGAAAGTGAAAAGAAAGTAAACACTATCCCAGAAATTGATGACTTTTTTAAATTTCTTGATCATAGATGCACTGTCTTTGAAAATCTAGCGAGTCTAGATGGCACTGCAAGTAAAAAATCTAATTTATCTCTACATGTCAATCAGACAAACTCTCGTTCTGAAAAATGTTTATTTTGCAACGAATCGCACAAAATCTACTCTTGTATGAAATTTAAAGGTTTACAAGTGGCCGAAAGGCACAAATTTATAAAATCAAAAAATTACTGTTTCAATTGCTTGGGTGATGGTCATAGAACCTCCCAATGTCAATCTACACGAGTGTGTTCCATATGTTCTCAGAAACATCACACTCTTTTACATTTTTCCAACTCTCAACATGCGACTACGTCATCGTATCAACAAGCAACTTCCCCCAATTCTCAAGTTGTGAACCCCCCTACTTATCAACAAAGTATGTTGTCACCACAACAAAATATAATTACCCCGAACTATAATGTTCCTCCACCAAACTTTCAAAATACTTTCCCAGTTACAAATGTAACAAATCAATCTCAATCGTTATTACCTCCTCAGCAATCTTCGCATCAGGCAAGAGCTGAAACCTCGCAAGGGAATAGTACACGAATTTTCCACGCAAAAAATTCTGGGCAACCTAGCCCTACTACAAACTCGAACAATTCGAATATTGAATCAAGCGCTCCACAATCGTTGTCTGCAATGACAAATAAACCTTCTCATGTGCTGTTAGCTACAGCTTCTGTATATATCTACAATGCAAATGGCATTCGTAGCTCAGTTAGATGTTTGTTGGACAGCGGTTCCCAGACATCATTTATTACTAAATCAATGGTTAACAAACTACAATTAAACACTTATAAAAAACAACTTAGTATTTCTGGAATTTCCCAGACCAATTCAACCTCAAATGAAATGATAGATTTAACGTTACATTCTAAGGTCAATTACAGACAGAAATTTAGACTTTCTTGTGCTGTTTTGCCAAACATCTCGTGTCAACTTCCACAAGTAAATATTAATGCCTCTAGACTTCATATCCCAAGAAATGTTTCCTTAGCTGATTCAGACTTTGGAACTTCTCATGACATTGATTTATTGATCGGAGCAGAGCTCTACTATACTCTGTTGCTTCAAGGTATAATAAAACTTGGCAACAACCTTCCCATACTCCAAGAAACTTATCTAGGATGGATAGTTGCTGGAAATATTCCGCAAAATTTATTGACTCATAATAAAAATGTTTCTCGTTTTACTTCTTGTTCGACTGTGCAAGGCAGCGAACACTCAAAGGTGTCATTGTTTCTGCAAACTGCAGCAGAACAACAAACTCTAAATGATACTCTTGAAAAATTCTGGACCATTGAGGAACTTCCTCAAAAGGTTTCTCTCCCTCCTCTCGATGAAAGCGCTGACCGCATTTTTGTCAACACGACTGAAATTTTACCTGACGGTCGATATCAAGTCGACCTTCCCCTCAAAACCCCTGATGAAATTAAAACCCTTGGAGAATCTTTCTATATTGCAAAGAAAAGATTTCTCAATCTTGAAAATAAACTAAACAACAACCCCTCACTTCGTCAAGATTACTCAAAATTTATTGACGAGTATACTGACCTAGGTCACGCTAAATATGTGCCTCTATCTCTTGAAACGACAGATTGTAGCAATCAAGCTGTCAATAAATATTTTATTCCCCACCATCCAGTATTTCGCGAAAATAGTGCAACATCAAAAATTCGAGTAGTTTTTGATGGTAGCTGCAAGACGAGCAGCAATATTTCATTAAATGATATTGTTTTGAAAGGTTTTCAGGTGCAGCCTAACCTTTATGACATTCTATGTCGCTTTCGTTGTTTTAATTTTGTTCTGACTACGGACATTGAGAAAATGTACCGCCAAATAAAGATAAACCCTGATCACTGTTTTTTATTGAACATTCTTTGGAGACCTACTCCAAGTGAAGATATTAAATGTATTGAACTTTCCACAGTTACGTATGGTACGAACTGTGCCCCTTATTTAGCAACTCGTGTCTTAAATGACATTGCTAATAAAAATGTTGAACAATTTCCCCTGGCCTCTGACGCCTTATTGAACCATACTTATGTTGATGACATAATTTATGGATGCGAATCTCAACACGATTTACAAAAAATTTATGATGAATTAACTTCTTTATTAAAAACTCATGGTTTTACTTTGCACAAATGGTGCTCCAATTCTCCCACCTTTCTTGAAAATTTGTTAATGAAACAACCCCCTGAAGTTGATGTGCCCATTGGCGACGCTTCTAGTTCCATTTTAGGGTTAAAATGGAACCCTTCTACTGATATATTTACTTTCGCTCCCCCTCAAACGTTAAACACCACTTGTGTAACCAAACGTGCTATTCTCTCCATTATTGCTCAAATGTACGACCCCCTTGGATTAGTTTCGTGTGTCATTGTACTCGGCAAACTAATCATGCAAAAACTATGGCTCCTAAAAATAGGTTGGGACATAGAAATTACTGATCCTCATATTCGCTCTCTTTGGAATAATTTTATTTCCAACATTGTAAATTTAAATCAAATTAGAATCCCTCGAAATTTATTTCTTAACAAACCTAAGCGTAAGACGCAACTACATGGGTTTGCAGATGCAAGTATGTCAGCTTATGCTGCTTGTGTGTACTTTCGAACCTTGTATGAAGATGGAACAGTTTCATCAAGTCTAGTAACTTCTAAATCTAGAGTTGCTCCCTTAAAAACCATATCTCTCCCAAGACTAGAGTTAAGCGCAATGCTTCTCTTATCTCAGTTAATTAAAAATGTACAAGAAATTCATGAAAATCATTTACAAATAGATTCTAATCACTTATGGACTGATTCCATGATAGCTCTCTGCTGGATACAATCTCATGCATCCAGATGGTCTGTCTTTATTTCAAATCGAGTGTCACAAATTCAAGAGCTTACGTCAAAATGCACTTGGAGACACATTGATACAAAAAATAATCCCGCTGATTTGCCCTCTCGTGGTTGCTTACCACAGCAATTATTGAATTGCCCCCTTTGGTTCAATGGACCAGACATTTTGTCTCAAACTGAAAACTTTGATTTTTCACCCGTGACTCATAACATTGAAACATATAGTTCAAATGAAAAGGTCTATAAAGCAATGCTTTCTGAAGAAAGAAAAATTTCCCCCTTGTCACTGCATATTTCTGCTGACGAAATTGAATTTTGGAACACTGTATTTGGAAAATTCTCAAAATTCTCCAAATTACATAGAGTTATCACATATTGTCTTCGCTTTGCAAATAATGCAAAACCCAATGTTACAAGAAACTCTGGACCTTTGTCCAATGTTGAATTAAATACCTCTTTCCTTACTGTTGTCAAGGCTTTGCAAGCCAAACACTTTTCCAAAGAAATTTTGGAATTGAAAAATAATAAACTTTTGTCAAACAAAAATCTTTTATCATTTAAACCATTTTTTTGTGAAGCTGACGGCCTTCTACGCGTAGGAGGACGTTTAGAAAACGCAGATATTCCCTTTGAACATAAACACCCCATTTTATTACCAGCTCATAATAATGTAGTTACTATGATGCTCTCGCAAGAACATAAACGGTTGGGTCATGCTGGAGCTCAAACTGTTTTGTCAAATTTTCGCTTACGTTGTTGGCCGTTAAATGGCCTAAAAGAAATCAAAAAGATTATTCGCAATTGTATTACATGTTATCGCTTTCGCGCTGAACCTGCTCAGCAACTTATGGCCGACCTTCCTAAAGATCGTGTCCAAATATCTCGTCCCTTCCAAAAAGTTGGAGTTGACTTTGGTGGACCATTTCTCATCAAATCATCTCGCCTCAGAAAGGCTCCTCTAACAAAATGTTATATTTCGATCTTTGTATGTATGGTTACAAAGGCAGTTCACATAGAACTCGTCTCAAGTCTCTCGACTGAAGCATTCATTGCTTGTCTTAAACGCTTTATTGCCCGACGAGGCAACCCGTCTGTAATTTATTCAGACAATGGCACAAATTTCCAAGGTGCAAAAAATCAATTATATGATCTTTATCAATTCTTTCAAAAGCAAACCAATATTGATTCAATTCATGACTTTTTAACGTGTAATCAAACGATTTGGAAATTCATTCCACCTAAATCTCCTCATTGGGGAGGAATTTGGGAAGCCGCAATTAAAAGCGCAAAATTTCATATGTTACGACTTATTGGTAATGCTCATCTCACTTATGAAGAGCTTAGTACTGTACTAACTCAAATAGAAGCTATTCTAAATTCTCGTCCTTTATGTCCTTTATCTAATGACCCTTCAGACTTACAAAGTCTAACCCCTGGACATTTTTTGATTGGTACCAGCCTCATGGCGTTCCCTGAGCGGGACATTACTAAACAAAACGAAAACCGACTTTCATTTTGGAGTAGATGTACTCAAATACAACAATTGTTCTGGAAGCGTTGGTCTACAGAATATTTGAATCAATTACAAATTCGGCCAAAATGGCTTCTCCCATTTGAGAATATTAAACTCAATGATATCGTCTTATTAAAAGAAAATGATACTACTCACCCGTTGAAATGGCCTTTAGCAAGAGTCGTAAATACTATTTGTGGACCTGATGGAAAGGTTAGAATGGTTATGCTGAAAACAGCAGAGGGAACATACTCTCGTTCCATAGCAAAAATTTGCCCGCTACCGATGGAGTCAGCTGCCAGTGGAAATACCGGCAGCAACACCTAAATTTTTGTTTTTCCTTTCTTTACTGCCACTATGGCTCTTGCGCCCCAACACTGGTTGCATCCCGGTGTATAAATAACAGATGCCTTCTCTTCCGGTGGTAGTGCACCATCCCTTCGGACCATGATTCCATACTGGACATGGCCCGGTTTCGTTGCTGGGTGGTTGACACGTCAGCAGCTGATTCCACTGTTTAACTTACTTATTAAAATTGTAATTATAGTATTTTTTCTTCTTGTTTTTGAAGCTATGACGCTTCAACGCGGGGCAGTATGTTGGAGAACTACTCCAACACTGTCTGTTTTATTAAAATACAAAATATTTCATTTCTTGAATCATGATTTAATTTATTATTTGTATAAAATCTTTACACCAAACGTTCATCCAAAGCGTCTATAAATAGACATTCTCGAAAATTTACTTCACGCAGACAGTCAAGAATGCGAGATAGTCACTCAACAAAATGTTAATTCTTTATTTCGAACGCATCTCTCACAAATTGACTGGGCTCGCTGCTTTCTCCAAAGGGCGATCAGCCAATTAAAACCCTTTCGCGCGCGTTCAAACGTTGAACGGTACGCCGACACCGACACTCTCGATCGAAACTTACGATTGTCAAGTACACCGTAAACAACGCGTTCAAAGATGAATTTTGATCGTCATTGAAATATCTTTCGCTTTTTAATTTCTTGAGCAGAAAAACTGCCTTGAAACGTTGTATTTCGATACAATGAATACTGTAAACTCTTGCAGAAATGTTATTGTGGTTGTAATTACGTCAACCTTGTGTTTTATCCACGCTTTCGCGCTAAATTCAGTGCTGTGAATAATTTGTAACTACAAACGACCCGATAGAGTCAGGTAGGATCTTTCTGAATTCACTTTGGTAGTTCTCAACCCTGCTACGACGTTTTCGCTGTATGGAAACGTAGCAGTTATCCCGTTTTAATTTGCTGACAAACCAAATAAATGACTAGTGTAATTTGATCATTTGAAATTTGAGTAAATTGATATTATGTTTTCTTCTGCTACGAAAGTAGACAAACTTTAAAAGTATTTACACCTTTCATGATATAGTATTTAACTTTTTCTCTTTGCCATAACACACTGTTGTGAATCTGTTAATAGTGAAACTTAGTGTTTGATTTCCCCCTTTGTATTTATTGTACAATCTTTTATTGTAGTAAAACGGTAAGAGTAGGATTTGTATAAAGTATGTATTGAGTAGCCCGTGACAACACGAAATCATGGGATTTACAAAGCTGTTCTAGTGAATAGCCGATCGGGGTTACTCTTGTACTGTTTATATAAATTTGTTGACTACTTTTGCATTTTGTAAATAATTCATATTATGAAACTTAATTGCCGTTGAACATTATACCATAATAAACTTTATAAATAAATTCCCACTTGTATGTAAACTCAGGCTTACAATTATTTCAATTTAAAACCCCAATGAACCGCACCTAAGGAAAAACAGGAATGCCTTAAACGTAACTTTTGCTAACCTTCGACAAACCACGAAGGTTACCCTGCAGATATGCTTTATGAACTAAATAGTTCCTAAACACAACATTTGAAACATTTTTACCATCACGCGTAGCTGAAATTCTGGCAGAAGATACTATTGAAATGATGAATAACTCCGGTGATCGGTACATCTTAACTTATTTGGGGCAAAGCTCACATGTATTTTCTGGAGGTAATACTAGAGCGTTATTAAATTTTGGTTGTTTGTAATATATTGTTGATTGGGTTATTTTAATGTTGATTTAAAATGTGATAAAATAGTCCTTGTTAAGTATAAATCGAAAAACACACACACACTCACACACAATCGCATATCCATTATTTTCTATTTAAGATGTGTGAGTGCCCTACTGTCATTGAAAATCGATATATGTACGTTAATTGGTTATCATGTAAATTAAGAGAACAGGCTGAAGATATACTACACTTTGCAAATTATGGTAAATCCGATGTCGATTTTAGTGAAATCAGTATAGGAACTATATGAAAGATGCTGTAAATTTCACGGCTGGAGCACATAATATGTGCTCCAGCACATATTATGTGCGAGAAATACCTATATGGGACCATTGATCTGGACGAATTTTGTGCTGGAATGATAAATGAAGAATTGGGAAGCTATCTATTCGATATACCTCATTTATCCGATGAATTAGCTACAAAATATGGTTTGGTTCCCGCAAATGATACCACCCTAGTAGTTATCTTTCACCGGCACGAACTCAAGGAACTTCCAAAGGAGCTTCCAAATACATGTATATATATATATATATATATATATATATATATATATATATATATATATATATATATATATATATATATATATATATATATATATATATATATATATGGATATACTGCATTCAATTCCAGGAAATTCCATCAAATCCACTCCATTCCAAAGGAGCTTCCAAATGAACTTAAAAAGCCATTCCCAATCCACCCACTCCATTTCAAATCCACCCACTCCATTCCAAATCCACCCACTCTTCACCCTACCAAATCCTACCACTCTTCCAAATGTGCTTTCAAAACCATTCCTCCTACCAGCTTTTCCCACACCACTTTTATTGCTATAAATTCTCAATATTTACATTATTTAACACAATTCAGATCATGTCTGTAGCAGTACCTGTAGATCTCTCCTGGGACGCAGAACCCTGTGAAACTTACGATCCCGAAGAAGATATAAAAAAGAATTTAATTTTAAGAAAACCGCCACCGAACCTCTCCAAAAAAGCGAAAAAACAGTTTCGAAAATACGAAATAACGAGATTTGCGAAGCTTGAACAAGAACTAACTATGTCTTGCCCAACACCAAATGTAATGTTTAGTCATGTAAGTGGAAAGAAAACCTTGCAAGATTTTACTACATATGAACTAAAAATTTACCTTTGGAATATCTAATTAAGTATGCAGACCCTTTGGAGCTCTTGGATGTATGGGGAAAATTACCAATGTCTTATAAATCAAGTTTTAATCTTCAAATTAAATTGCCATGTTTTTTCATTACAATCGTCCTGACTGGAGCACACACTTCGATGGGCCTCCTGTATCCCAGGAAGCATATTTCGTTTGCAATAGAAACATATGTACCACATCTCATGTAGACTAATGTAGATATTGTTGTTATAAACTTGTATTTTAATAAATGTATTTTTTATAAATGATAAACAAATAATTAGAAGTATTATTCATTAATCCATGGATTCTCTTTACAGCATCCCGCCTCTCTGTTAAACGCACAATCCTCTATCCACAGCACCCACTCTTCACAGTACCAAATCCCCCCACTCCTCTCCCCACCACTTTACCCCACTTCTCTCCCCACCACTTTCCCCGCTACTATCCCTCTGCCCATATTTAAAGCTATAACAGACCATTTTGCGGTTAGTTATGTATCCTAAGTGGTTCATTATTACTACATATAATTTTAGTGTTTTATCAAGGTGTCGTTGTTTAGTTTGCAAAAACCTAATTGTTAAGAGTAATAGTGCTTGTAACATAATTTTCTAGTCAACTCAGTACAAAAATAAATCATAGCAAAATGTAAAACATTTGTTTACATATCTTTATAAGTAATCAACTCGAACCAAGAACCCGGAACTTATGTATTAACATGTGCTATTCATACTTAAACAAACCGAACTTCAGTAAATTATACCACGATACTTTAAATTATGAAAGCCGCTTAATGACCTGCTATGGGTTGAATGATCGAGCTAATTACTGTCGTTTTTGTTATATTTGATAAAGAAGGTATATCTAGCACAATGCATAAGGAATTGAAATTTATAAGAATTTATTTAATATAGGTACATATAAATAATACTGGATTAATTTAAATAAATATTTTTTATTATAAACCATATTAAATATTTACACACTGAGTTGAAAAATTACAAAATTGGGTTTGCGTTACCTCAAGATGAAAGGCGTCCGTTAAGTTGTTTTTATTATACAGGCGACATTAAAAACAATAAAATAGGGTGTATTTAAATTGTATGTTTTTATTATACGAGGACATTAAAAATAATAAGCATATTTCTTGAGCTACCGGGGAACCGAGTTCGTGCCGGTGAAAGATAACTACTCACCCTTCTTGATGACCTTGGAAATAAAGCAGTCAACACCAATGAAGTTGATAGTAAAGCGTTGGCTACTGTTAGCGATAACAAAATGCAGATGTTGTGGTCCCTAGGTGGGCTTGTCCCCCGCTGATACCGTCAGTGGTCCGCTGGCCTGGCAGGTCGTCGCCGCTCCCCTGGTTGTGGTCCCAAGGTGGGCTTGTCCGCCGCTGGTACCGTCAGGGGTCCGCTGGCCTGGCAGGTCGTCGCCGCTCCCCAGGTTGCGGTCCCAAGGTGTTGTGGTCCCAAGGTGGGCTTGTCCCCCTCTGGCACCGTCAGTGGCCCGCTGGCCTGGCAGGTCGTCGCCGCTCCCCAGGTTGCGGTCCCAGGGTGTTGTGGTCCCGAGGTGTACATGAAAAACAAACGAACAGGGAGTTAGACGCTACAAAAACTATTTACACAATTTAATTACAATTTTATATACAGTCAAGCAGTAATTTCAGCTTTTTCCCGTCCATCTTTTGTGTTTGGCCCCCGTGGCCACTCAGCACGACCGTGCTCGGAACAATTACCTTTTTTTTAAATAATTTCAGCCCTTAAAAACTTTTTACTTTTTCCAAAATTTTCAATTTTCCCCAAACTACCTATTTCTCCCCCTCCCCTACCGAAAAAAAAACACGATTACTTAGAGGCTTTACCCATTACTCTTTATCCCTTATACAACAAAAACAAAAATAACGACACAGCATCATTGAACATTGCCAGATTATACATGTTGATCAGGCACGCTTTCAGGCAACGCTCAACTGCACAGAGCCTCATGCAACTGTTCACGATCTCTCTTACTTTTCTCTCTTAACACAAACGTTTAATTTTTCACTCTCTATATTCCTTTAACACTGATTACTACCTTATACCTCTTTATTACTTGGGGGAAAAAATTAAATCAAAATACCTATTTATTTATTTTGCTACCTATTTTCACTAGTGGCTTTTATATAACAACAAAAAAATATATGCATTGTTCCTACTACTCTTCAAAATTATATGGTTCGTGGTACGGGGCCAATCTATATACATGGACTGTTTCCTGTTTAGCTCTTGCTGCTTCACCTCTCTGGATAATGTAATTTACTGGCGATGCTTTTCTTACTATTACAAATGGTCCGTGATACTTGCACTGCAGTTTGTCACTTTTTCCTTTCTTCCTAATGTAATCTCTAAGTTTGACTTTGTCTCCAGTTTCATATGTCACTTTTTTGTGATTACTGTCATATCGGGTTTTGTCCTGTTTCTGTTTCTGAGTAATATTTCTTTTAGCTTCCTGTCTGTGTTCCTCTATATTCGGGTTTGGAATAAGCATAGTGGCTGATTTTAAAAACATGGCGTCCGGTATGAGCTGCGGGTTTCTTCCAAAAACTAAATAAAATGGCGAAAACTGAGTTGTGTCCTGTTTGCTGGAATTGTAGGCAAATGTTACCATTGGTAGGTATTTATCCCAGTCGCCCTGTGACGTAGACACATACAGGCTGAGCATATCTGCTACTGATTTGTTAAAACGCTCAGTTAGCCCATTAGTCTGCGGGTGGTATGATGTAGTATATACGTTTTCTGAGCCCATATTTTGCACCATTTTTCTTACCAATTCTGACCTAAAAACTTGACCTCTGTCATTCAATATTTTCTTTGGTACTCCATGGATGCTTATTACTTGGTCCACCAAAAACGATGCTATCTCTTCTGCTTTTGCACTAGGTATTGCTTTGGTTATGGCATAACGGGTCACATAATCCGTACAAACAACTATATTATTATTTTGACTTTTTGTTTTTGTTA
Organism: Philopedon plagiatum; assembly: GCA_963971165.1. Classification (NCBI taxonomy): domain Eukaryota; kingdom Metazoa; phylum Arthropoda; class Insecta; order Coleoptera; family Curculionidae; genus Philopedon; species Philopedon plagiatum. The sequence continues at coordinate 64,980,132 of OZ020189.1, read as the reverse complement.
GGGGTCCTAAAATATCTATGCCTATCATTTCGAAAGGCTGCAAATCATCAATTTTTATTGGTTGCAGATCACCTGCTGGTTTTTCATTGGTAGAGGAGGTTGATGCTCCCCGAGTCTCCGCATGCGCAGTAGGGTCGACCTTGAACGTCCAGGTGTGCTATTGTTATTTGGCCTTGATATGCGCAGGTGTTATTCCAAGGTCAAGGTCAATAACTTGGCCTTGAACGCGAGCAGATCTTTCTTTGTTTGGTGGTGGTGGCCAGGTGGACGACGCTTATTTCAAGGTTACATTTGCTTGGTCTTGAACGCGAGCAGATGTTTCTTTGTTTGGTGATGACCAGGTGTACGACGCTTATTTCAAGGTTACATTTGTGATGTTAGTTTACCTTGAGTTATTATTGGGGTGTAACATGTTTTGGTATGAAGATCGAGTGGGGGGTCTAAATGTGGTTCGGTATAAATGAGGGTAGGGGGGGTTAAATTTTAGTATAGAACATTGTGTTGAGTAAAACGGTTCAAGCAAGTTAATTTGAAAGTCATGGCGTACGTGTGTGAAAATTGTGGTAAATCATTTACTCGGAGTTATAATGTAATACGACAAAAAAGAGAATCGTGTGTAGCACGCAAATATACATGGTGGAAAACAGCGAAAAGTTGACGATGGGGCATCAACATCTGAGGTGCGTACTTGCACTTGCTGCAATATAACCATACCAGCAAATCGAATGGCAGCTCATCAAAGAACAATACACCATAAAAGTAATGCATGTTCACCAATATCAGCTGGTGTTGAACTCGTGTCCAGTGCTTTTAGAAATAGGATTGCCACATACCGTATATCAAGTGATAATGAACATACTGACTATTCATTATTTTTTGATGAAATTAAAGTAAAAGTGTTAGAGGTAGTAAGTGACCTAGTAAGAGTGCGTTGTGCTTTGAAAGTTAATATGGTGGTTGTTGGTCGGTATCTTTTACCAACACAAGATAATATGTACAGTGACAAGTCATTTAATACACGCAATGAAATTGTCACTTCAGGAAGCGATTTGGAAGAAATATATCAATCATTAGTGGAAGCCATGACGACTCAATCGACTGAGTTTCAGGAAAAAGATTCAGGTATGATATAAATTAACGACTAAAAATAAAATAAATACTTATGTCATTCTTTTGTGTTTTTGTAGGTTGGGCTCTGGAAAAAATTCTATACCTGGAAGTAAATGTCAATGAATATAAACCTTTTGGTGGATCTTCATATATAAAGTTACCCCGTTTCATCGAATTGAAAAAAGCCATCATCAATGTGATTAATCAAGATGAGTGTTGTTTTGCGTGGTCAATCGTGTCTGCTTTGTGCCCCACCACTAGAATGGCATCACAGATTCGATCTTATCCACACTATTCAAGAGTGCTGAATTTTACAGGTATAGACTTTCCAGTAAAGTTGCGTGATATATCAAAATTTGAAGAAATGAATAATATTTCAGTTAACGTTTATGGTTTGCAAAAAATTTTCGAAAATAATATGTTAAAGTACGAAGTTGTCGGTCCATTAAGGTATTCGGGTAGAAAACTTAACAGACATGTCAACTTGTTGTTAATAACAAAGGATTGTAGTATTAAAGATGATGATGAACATATTTGTGATACGCGTTGTTCTAAAAGTCATTATTGTTGGATAAAAGACTTATCGAAATTATGTTCCAGTCAAATTACATCGCGTAGAGATAAAATGTATTTTTGTGATGGTTGTTTGATATATTTTAGTTCACAATCATCTTTGATATTACACCAAAAAAATGACTGTAACCACAAATATTCATTAACACCATCACTAAATTTAAAAATAGATAAATTTGGAAGGAGTGTAAGTGAAAATATATTAAAATTTGAAAACATAGAAAAGCAAATGCGTGTACCGTTTGTTGTTTACGCGGATTTTGAATAGGTGCTTAAACCACTGGATACAGTGGAACCAAATCCCACAAATTCTTACTTAGTCAAAAGCATCAAACATGAACCGTATTCTTTTGCGTATTTAATAAAGTGCTCCTTTGACGATTCGATTTCAAAATTTGAGCTCTATCGGGGAAACGACGCAGCCCAGGTTTTCGTTTCGCGACTTGAAAGTGATTTAAGATCTCTTTACAATACCTACTTAAGAGATATAAAAGCAATGGAAACTTTAACGGTGGACCAAATAGTGGAGTTCAATAATGCCACAAAATGTGGTATATGTGAACGACCTTTTGAAAATAATAATTGTAAAGTAAAGGACCACTGTCACATAACTGGGAAAAAAAGACATGGTGCTGCTCATTCGATTTGCAATTTAAATTATACGTTACCCAATTTTATTCCAATTATATTTCATAACTTGAGCGGGTACGCCACATGTTTATTAAAGAGTTGTGTCGTCACGGAGACAAGATCGATGTTTTAGCTCAAAGCAAGGAAAAGTATATTTCGTTTACGAAAAGTATTTACGTTCACGATTATGTCGATAATAAAAGTGGGACAAGAAAGAAAAAATATTTGAAATTGCGGTTCATCGATAGTTTTAAATTTCTATCAACTTCGCTGGAAAATTTGGGTAATGGATTAGCTGTGGGTAGTTTCAGGGAAACAGGAAAATATTTTTCTGATAATGAGCAGTTTAATTTAATGCGCAAAAAAGGTGTTTTTCCCTATAGTTTTGTCGATTCAATGGAGAAAATGAACCATCCAACTTTACCCACAAAAAATCAGTTTTATGATAGTTTGTCAGAGGAGCACATTAGCGATGAAGATTATGATAGAGCTAAAAAGGTGTGGGACACATTTAATTGTAAGAATTTGGGGGACTATTCGGATTTATATTTGAAATCTGATGTTTTATTATTAACCGATGTTTTTGAACAGTTTCGCGATACTTGTTTAGAAACGTATAAACTGGATCCAGCACAGTACCATACCCTTCCAAGTTATTCGTTTGATTGTATGTTGCGTATTTCTAAGGTAGAGTTAGAGCTATTGACTGATATCGACATGGTTCATTTTTTCAAAAAAGGTATTCGAGGCGGTATAAGTCAGTGTTCAGAAAGGATGCACGCTGCCAACAACATATATGTACCAAACTACGATCCTAACGAACCATCATCTTTCATTGTTTAACTTGATGCAACAAATCTGTACGGTCATAGTATGTCGCAAGCATTACCATTTGGCGGCTTTAGATGGTTATCAGAGCATGAAATTTTAAATTTAAATATTATGGATGTGGACGATAATGGTCCAGAAGGATACGTTTTGGAAGTTGACGTTCATTATCCGGGTACGCTATATGATGACCATTCCGACTTACCCTTTTTAGTTGAAAATATTGTACCACCCACGGAATCGGCAAAATTTTCAAAGTTAATTCCGAATTTAAACGATAAAAAGAAATATATCATTCATTACCGAACATTAAAACAAGCAATCACTAACGGCCTAATGGTAATGCAAACACACAGAATTTTAAAATTTAATCAATCCCCGTGGTTAAAGACATATATCGACTTAAATACAGATTTGCGCAATAGGGCAACAACAAAGTTTGGTAAAGACACTTTTAAATTAATCATTAATGCTGTTTTTGGCAAGACCATGGAAAATGTGGAGAATCGTAATGATATAAAACTAGTTACCCGATGGGAAAATGACAGGAGTAAAATTGGGGCACGAGCATTATTTTCGCGTCCTTATTTTAAAAGTTCAACGGTTTTTAATAAAGAATTCGTTGCCATTCATATGGATCAATTAAAGGTAACTTATAATAAACCTATTTATATCGGATTTTCCATACTGGACATGTCGAAAACAGTAATTTATGATTTTTTCTACTCATTCATTAAAGCAAAATTTGGCAAAAATGCTTCTTTACTGTATACCGACACAGATTCGTTAATATTAAAAGTTTACACCGACAATTTTTAGCGCATAATTGCAGATAATCCGGATAAATTCGATACATCCAATTATACCGAAGGAAATATTTTTAACATAAAAAAAGTGAGTCAGTAGTTGGTAGAATGAAGGATGAATTTCCAGGTGATCCAATAATAAGTTTTTATGGTACCGGAGCCAAAGCTTATTACATAAACTCAATCAGTAGCGAAATTAAAAAAGCGAAAGGTATAAAAAAACGTGTAATTGAAAAACAGCTTCACCTGGAAGATTATCGGAATATCGTAGAACGTGGTGGTCAGATATTTCGAAAAATGAAAACCTTTCGAAGTTATAAACACGACGTTTATACCGAAATAATTAATAAAGTTGCTTTATCTCACCACGACGATAAACGATATATTATACCATCAACAACATAAACTCTACCTTGGGGACACCCAGACATAAAGTTTTACGACACAAACCCTGAAGATAACCTAAAGATGTTAATACAAGCTATGCAAAGTTTTTTACCCGAAAATATTAGTTATAATTAGAAAAATGTTGGAAAGTCTGTGTTGAGAAAAATAAAAAAATATTAACTCCAATGTCACGTAGTTTTATTAACCACTATAGTAATAGCAATAGTTGAAATTGTATAATGCAGGATAGTAAAATACATAGATAATTGTTTCAATAATATGTTGTTTTATTTTACAATATAGTAATAAGGTTACAAAAATAAAAATTAATTAATGTCTTGCTTGTAAACTTCTCGTAGCATCCATTGTCTTCTCAACATATGAGATCTGCTAATCGGCCCTCGTCGACACATCAGCGTTCCACAGTAATGACACTTAACAATCCTTACTCTCAACAATTCAATGTAACTGTAAGATTGCATGTGGTCAGTCCAAATATATACTTCTCTTTTACAATTATAGCAAACAGCAGAAATTATTATTTGTGCTCCTGAAAAAGTCTCAGCTGGACGATTGTTACCTTGATCTGCGGGCAACATTATAGTTTCTGATAATAGTCATCGAAGGAAAGAGAGTGTCTATAAATATGGGTTGTCTGGATCATATAACCTTGAGAGCACAAACAATAACAGAAGTAAGGACACACGATTACCTTGAAAATATGTCCTTGAATCGCTGTTTAGCGGTAGAACGCAACCTTGTAAGTTGAATTAACTTGTTTGGCCTCCAAAGCATCAACCGTTAGATAGGGTGGGGGAGTTTATGGTGGGGTGATAAGTATAAATTTGGTTTGCTAGGCAGAGCATTTCATAGTTCGCTAGAACAGTTCACCGAGTAAGTACAGTTGTCAGTTTAGTGCAGTGCAGTTAGTTAGAAAAATGAATTCCGGTAGTGAGTCGTTGCTAAATGCGTTTAACTTGGATGGAAGTATCCAAGCAGAGTTGATGGGGCAGGAAGTCATCGACCTGCTGACCCCAGGTGTCTTCGAACAATGGCACAATGACGACGTGCTAAACACTGCGTTTGTGGATGAAGAAGTAGACGCGAAGGAAACGGTTAATTCGGCGGTTGAGTACGTCAACAAGTGGACTGAGGAGGATGGAGGCCGAATTAATATTATAAGTGATGTGGTGATCAAGAAGGCGAGGCGGGGGCCAACATCGAAACTAGAAAAACTTCTGACCAAACCCAAGACGGCCACCCTTAATAAAGGTGAATTCTATGCGGCTGCCGAGGGTGAAAAGAAGAAGAAGAAATTCCAGTTCAAACGCCCATCAGTGCCAGTGGAATTTCCCGATTTTTTGGAGAAGTCACAGCCACCGAAGCCCCTGTCACCGGTCGTCATCATTAGTGATGGCCCAAACTCGACAACGCCCGAGCCGCCGAAGTCCATGCCTCCGATTGTGTTGGTGGCCGACGCTGACGAAAAATTGCCGATCGCGGGTGCACCACCATCACCAACAATAGGACGTGGGAAGTGCCGCAAACCGGCCAAGATGCGATGCAAGCGATCGTACGAGGAATCGCAGCAGTCAGCAACAACTGCTGAAGAGCCGGACTGGTTGAACGAGTTTTCGGCGAGCCAAAAGTGCGTCTTCTCCGCGGCATATAGGTATAGGGAAAAACTACTGCGCGAACTAAAAAAGTGTGATAGTGATGAGGCTGACTTTGAAAGACAGATTAATGAACTGCGGGTGAAAGTGGAGCAAACTAAAAGGACAAGGGAGAAGTGCGTTAAAAGACTGGAAGTAATGAATAATTTAGCGTATAAGAAGTAGCTTTAGAATTTTATTGTAAATATAGAGTTAAGTTATTTTTGTAATAGTAATGTATATATAAGTAAAAGAAAATGTTTTTGTATATATGATAATAAAAAAAAGTTAAATGAAACAATATTTTTTTATTTCTAAAATAAGTATACGGAAGTTACACACAAAAATAGTGTAAAAATGCAAAATAGAAAAAACGAATAGACGGAAAATGTAGGGCCGTAACTTTAGGTGTGTAATCGTTAGATGCACACAACTTAAGTATGCGATAAAGTGTTATGTCTGTGAAGAGAGGCTACCCGTTACAATGCCTGAGAACATGCATCTTATTTGTAATAAAATGTGAATTTTACTACACGTAAGATAATAGACCAAACTCTCAGCATTTTCGTAGAGAACTTACTAGAAATTTAGCTAGGTCTAACGTATGGTAAGAACGTACATGTCTTTACAGAGTAACACAATATTTTCCAAAAGAAATTAATTCTTGAGAAATATCATGTTATTTGGGATGTGACATGAATCAACTACAAACTACGATCAAATATTTTGTAGCCCTGAAAAGGGCTGAATTTACCGGGGTAGGTCGGGGAGGGAATGGTTCCGGGATCAGTTGGTGGAATCCGCTGGACCATCTTCATCCTGATGGTCCGTGATCCACCAAGTGGATGAATCGGCCGTCCGTCATGATCATCCGGCGGCGGTGGTGGCATCAAATCGGTACTGGAGTCCGGCTCCATCTCTTCAGCCGACAACTCCCCATTTTGCCAATCGATGTTTGGCAATTCCTGACCCAGATCTGCTTCCTCGACTGCCCGCTCATCTTCCCAGGCGTTAAACATATCTTCTGCCTCGATGTCTAGAAGTCGTTCGATGTCCAAGAGTAGGTCATCCATATCGACATCATTCATGTCGACGGTATCATCGCTAAAAACCGATGAACCGCGACTTAATGGTCTTTCGAAATTCATAGTTATATCTTGGTACTTTAAGATTTAAAAATGAAGTGATTCTGTGACTCGCTCGCAACCGCTTAAATAGAGATAATCTACCCCCTCCACCACTCCATCCCCACCTTTTCACCTCTAACAAACTAGAGTTTATTATACAAATGCCCTCCATCCAAAAATGATACTGGCGGACTTCACTGTCGAAAACTGCTTTTAGTTCTCAAAATGGCGTAATTGTGTTCTGGAAATGTGACCGACAAAGAAACTTATACTCGATCCGTCTGGACTTACGTAATTTCTATCTAATGTCACAGATGCCGTGGCATTAGATAAATACAAGTACGATCAAAATATTCTGAGGTCCTGAAATGGACTGATTTTGCAAGGAAAATTATACTCGATCCGACTGGACTTATATAATTTTCTATCTAACACCACATGTACTATGGCATTAGGTAACTAAAACTACAATGAAACATTCTGTGGCCCTGAAAAGGACCGTTTTTCACGGGATATCTTATTTGTAATCAGGCTGGATTACAAATAAGCCACGCACTCTGATGTTGTAGAGTACCAAGAGCTACCCCACAAGCTTTGCAGTTCGGTACGTGCGGGTGACTACCGAAATCCACCGTGATATGAAAGCTGATGAATTGATCACCAGCCGACTTATCTTCAAAGCCTTCATAGCATTCCATACATCAGTGGTCCTCGTCGTCACCCACCATCATCAGGTTTTGGGTCATACACACCCGTTCGGATCGACCGGGGAAAACATTCCTCCGTCTTATTACCCAATTCTCCGGATTCGCAGGTACATCCCCATCGCTTAAGTATCCATCATCATCTGATGATGCCACGTTGAGATGAGCGAATGTAATGAAGTAAGCAGTCGAGCCGAGCTGCTTTTAAAGACCTCAGATTCCCCCACCCTTGCTAAAAATATAGGAGGGGATGATGGTGCGATTCTGTGACGACTACCAAGATATGATAGAACCCTTAGGAGATGACAAACTTAAACGCTGAAGGGTGTTTTACGTGCTAAGATATAAGAAAAAGAAATATATAAAATTCAGTTTTGGAAGGTCTAAAATTGCACCAAAGACCAACAAAGACCCCGGGGTTTGGGGGCGTCGCCCCCGAACCCCGGAATAACAGTCAAGTTGTACAATTCACATTAGTTTGGACCTGACTATCTCTTCATAGTTCCCTGTTTTCCCTAAAATACATACCTACCCTCTAGGTCTTTTTTTGACCGACCTCTTATTACTTTTAATGACTCAAATCACTCGGGTCTTATTTAAAAATGATTATGCCACCCATCCCTCATGCCTTCGCCCTATTCCCCACAGCTTCCCTATACTACCCCTTTGAATTAATTAGAAATCTGAAAAATGTCTTCTTCAATTTAAATATTGAAAAGTCATTTCCTATCACAAAAAGTTTACTCTAAAATATTTTCCTATAACTTTTTTCGATCTGAGCTACACTTCTCCCGTTATTCCTGAGCAAACCTGATCAAACCCCATAATTCTTGAAATTTTGATTAGTCTGATCATTTTGATCATAAAAAGTTTTATGTCAAATGTTCTGAAATGTCCTTGAACTATCAAATAATAATAATATTAATAACAAAATTCTTATTATTTGTATTGGCTAAACAAACCCAATCAAACCTGAGCAAACCCACAAGTTATGTGCTTGTTGTCATTGCTTTGATCCGAAATAAAAATAATTTAGTTATATAAGGGTTAATGTGGTTGCTTTTTTTTTGTTAAAAATATACAAAAATAAAAATCTTAGTGGGTCGACAAATATCGATTTTTAGTTCCAAAAATATACGTCTCGGAAATAACTAAATGAATGGATACAATTTTTAAGTTAGAAAAATAACATTTTAACGGATCTTGGACCTTTAACTTAAAATAAGTTTTAGACACTTCTAGGTAAATTATCGAAAACAGTTATGCAAAAATGTCAACGTCAATTTTTAAACGTTCAGAAAATGTCATTCTTGGTCATCTTTGCATTTTTCACTAATACAGTGTCAATCACAAAGTGACTAAAAATATCTAAACTACGATCAAATCTTTTGTGGCACTGAAAAGGACCGTTTTCGCGGTGGGTTGGAGAGGGAAACCTAGAGTGGTTGTTCCCCTCTCGCGATCTGCACCGATCGCGGTGCGGCACGCCGTCTTCGCACCTCCAGTCGCGTGCTGCGACGCCTCCGACGGCGCTCCGTGAGCTCTTGTAAGAGAGCCTCCCTTTCTTCCGGACCCAGCAGCATCTGGGATCCTTCCACCACTTCCACCGGCTCGGTGGGAGCCGGCTCCGGTGGTGGCGGCGGTCTTGGAACCGGCTGTACGATCGCCGTTGGCTTATTCGCGTTTTTTAAACGCCAAGCCTCCCAATACTCGCTTATTTTGGACTCCCTTGTCGTCCTTAACATCAGCCTGTCCCACTTCATGGCTGGTTGAGATATGAAAAATGTGATGGCTGCTCCCGCTTTTAAAAGCATTTAGGGTGGTGGGGGTGAGAGTGGGGCTAAACGGTTCTGACATATCCTTTAAGAGTATCAAAAATATTTCCTCAAGAATACATTCCTTCCTCGAAATATTTTGTTACTCTGAAACTACGTCTGTTTTTGTCATTCGTTAGAGCGGGTTTAATATTAGCCAACGTTCTATGTGAAACGACAAGAATCCTAATGTAGAGTGACCTTATTTTTTAAAATATGTTTCTTGATAGAAAGTCATGTCACTTTGAATAAATAGAGGCATATGCGTTCTTATCATACATAAAGACTACAAGCTAAATATTGCAAATGCTCTTCCTCTCGCTATCTATGTATGATTTAAACACTTAATGCTTCTCTCACCCAAAGTAACACAATTTTTCCATCGAGAAATATCTTCTTTAGGAAACATTGTGTTTAACTACAAACTACGATCAAATATTTTGTAGTCCTGAAAAGGACTGATTTTGTCAGGGGGCAGGCAGGGTTGTCGTATGAGGAGCTTTATTTGAAATAGGAATTTAAGTCCTATTGCAAATAAGGCATGAGCGCCGGTGAGCGACGGAAAACAGTCTATCCCGACACCGACGACACCTCGAGTGGTTCCGCAGCCATTCACTTCGTGCCCCGACTGTATAATGGCCCGATATGAACCTCGCACCTATCTGTCGCCTAAATCCTGTGTAGCAGTACATACACAAGCTGAAGGGACCACATTTTACGTAGTTGAACAAGATGCAATATCTAGGTCTCAACCTACGCATGCGGCGTACACCACTATGTTGCGCATTATGTACCACTGCCTGGTCGTCATCGCTGGAATAACCATTGTCTGAACTTGACGACTTCTTGGCTTCGAGTGAATTCCATTTTCAACATCACGTCTTATATACTTTCTTTTCCCCACCCCTCTCCTAAATTTCTCTCTATTTTTCGCCTCATAACCTTATTTACCAAAGCCCCCCATTTCAAGTATTAAAATAAGCCAATCGTAAAAATAAAACGCAAATATGTCCTTTATAAGTTTATTTTCAATATGTAAAATACATAATTTGGAGAATTACATAACTTCAAACTAATGTATTGATTTGTTAGTAACAGAACCATTAAGTATATTGTAGCTAAAAAATGCATCGTGAATAACTAACGCGTACACTTTAATGTCTTTAGGAAATTTACTTTTGCGTGTTTCGAACTCCAATTTCACGTCCACTGTGGACGTCCTGACGGCTTCTGGTTGGTGGCTGCAATCTATTACGAATAACGGATTTTTAAGATAGTCGGCAAAACTCATCATAGGATTGCTTAGTTCTCGCTGGTAGTAGCTAGCTTGAAAATTCTCATAATTATAATAGGCTGCGGCATACAGTTTCTTTGAAAAATCTAAATTCCCTCTTTCGTAGGGAAATACGGCAGAGTTCAGATAGAGCCTAATATCACTTATATCGGCCGTTGTAAATTGTGTGCAATCTTTTGCTCTGTTGTCGGAAGAGCTAGTTGGTTGAAAACCGATAATCAAATATCTCGGTTTTTCGAGACTCGTGCTAGTTCTTAAGGCCCATACGTCTGACGATGTTTCTCTCAAAGAAGGTAGCTCGTAAAGATCCCATTTACGGTAAGCCATTGGAACGTTTGCGTTACTGCCACCTTTATTCATGCGTGATAATATCTTTAACTTCTGTCGATCGTCTGGAATAATGTGACGAATGTTCCATTCAATTTTTTCAATTGAAATGTCTGCATCTACTTCCCCGATATAGCAATTGTTGAAAGTGCGGGCGATAATTAAAATCAACTCTTGCTTGACGTTAAAAATACCCTTTGAATAATCCTCTGCGAAACCCATGAGATATTTTAGAGGAAGCTTGCCGGAGAACACGTTACTTGTGGAATCTAGTATACCTTGATTTGCTTCGTCTAGACCCCATCCACATGCCATGAGAGCTCTATTTTGTGCGGCACCCAATGACACCATAGTTTTCATCGTTGTAGTAATTCCGGGTTTCCGAACGACGGAAACTTGCTCCCCTCCCATTTCATAACGACATTCGTCGAATAGAAAGGCGATGGCATTATTTGATAGATAACATTTTTTAGTAACGTCTTTGGGTTTGAATGTTCCTTCGATGTAAATGTAACTATCCGATATATCCAAAATGATATCTTGAAAGTGTTATTATACAAATGCCCTCCATCCAAAAATGATACTGGCGGACTTCACTGTCGAAAACTGCTTTTAGTTCTCAAAATGGCGTAATTGTGTTCTGTAAATGTGACCGACAAAGAAACTTATACTCGATCCGTCTGGACTTACGTAATTTCTATCTAATGTCACAGATGCCGTGGCATTAGATAAATACAAGTACGATCAAAATATTCTGAGGTCCTGAAAAGGACGGATTTTGCAAGGAAAATTATACTCGATCCGACTGGACTTATATAATTTTCTATCTAACACCACATGTACTATGGCATTAGGTAACTAAAACTACGATGAAACATTCTGTGGCCCTGAAAAGGACCGTTTTTCACGGGATATTGTCACGAGTCAAAATTCCTCATTGATTTATTGTATCGATTTTTGTTTGGTTTATTTAAAACATTTTATTAAAAGATTCATTCACATATTAACGATGATTTGACAGTTTGTCGTTCAGTGAACTTGGTAGTCTCATTAGCGGTCAGCTTGATTTTGTTTAACTTTACGGAGGAAGCCAAGTTATGCTGACTTAGCAATACTCCGGGCATTGATCGCTGAATGACAAAACGATAGGCAGTCGTTCCGGAAAAGATGTCGAGTTAAGACATGTGCCCGTTGGTCGGGAGAAGAGCCGCCTTTTCCGCCATGTATTTACGCAAAATTTAAGTAAGTATTTACCTTCATTTATTATGTTTATTTACAATTGTTTTTAATATATTTTATTTTTATAACTGCTGTAACTTCATTCCCTCCACACGATCCCAGAGACTATCATTTAGTCTCAGTCGCAACAACCCCCGTTGTGACATATGGTGGAGGCGCCGTTTTTACTTAATATATAATAAATTATAACTTTTTTAGTGCAAAAATTAAACATTTTGATTATTTCTCTCAGTTGTGTGAAGAATATAATTTTTTTAAAGTATAGATAAAGATTTATTTAGAATCAGAGGGAATGAAGTCTCACATTTTACTTAAATTATAAAAAATGAAGTGTTGGCAATTTTTATTTTACGTTTATAATAGAATAAGTAGTGCAAATTAATTTTAATTTTCCGAACTCAGCCTCTGCAACAATTATTTTGAAATTTTAATGGTAACTGAGAATTACACACAATTTTTTCTTTTATTTAAATTAACTAGTACCATAAATTTTTCACCTTGAGGGTTTATTTTATGTAATATACAAGTTTGTCCCTTAAAAGAGAGTAAAAATGATTTTGGAAGAAGCTTTAAAGGCCCCTATTACACCAGTGCAACCAACATATTTCCAAGCACCTATTTTCTGTCCGAAAACTAATAGTTGTGTTTTATTTCTTAGGGAATTTAATAAAGTTTCTGTAAAAAACCGCTGGTCTGAAAAAGAGAAAATTTATTATTTTTTATCATCGTTAGAGGGTGTTGCCTACATTTGGTATAGCAGGTACATTAAGCAATCAGAAAATTTTAAGAAAAATTGGGAGGAAGTCTCACAAGATTTTTTAATTGAATTTGGAGGGAAATACGAAATATCAAAATTTAAAACAAAACTGCGAAATAGGCAACAGCACCAAAATGAAAATCTTAAAAATTATTATTACGATATAATTATGTTATGCGACATTATTGATCCTAAAATGCCATCAGATACAATTATAGAACACTTTCAAAACGGTTTACACCCTTCGTTTCACAAAAATTTCTACATTCTCTACAAACCAAGTCTTTCAAAATGTGATTTTAATCAACTAATTCTGAAACTGCATGACGTATGGGAACGAATGAACAACAGCGGAATTATTATCGATGAAACATGTAATTCACAAAACCTAAAAAGTACCCATGTACAATCCAATCAAAACGTTTTAATTTTGCACCCTAATCAACCTTACAACACTAGTGAATCAGAAACTATAATGGACCAACGAAATGAAAAAATTCAAAGCTTAAAACAAGAGAAAAATTCTAAATCAGCATTTTTAAAATCGGCTAAAACTACTAAAGAACATCATCTAATTAAAAACAAAATTAAATCAATTGTTTTGAAAACTAAAAAACACGATATTAGAGATTTGAAGCAACTACAGGATAATTTTGCCGCAAATACAAGTCTTTTCAATAAATTGGATATTATATTACATAAATGGCCTTATATTGACAGAAATAAAATCAAAATTGACCTCACAACAAATTCGAACCAACCCGTAACCATATTTAAAAACAGGACTCTAGGACGCTTTCTATTACCTTCAAACACTACTTCACAAAGTCTATTTGCTTAAAAGGAAATCGGTAAAATGAAGGAAAGAAAAACCTAAAAAGTATTATTTTACATATCTTTACTTTTAAATAAAATACTATCCAAAAAAAAATAGTTTTTTCTAGAGAATTTTGTTTTAAGTGAATGGCATTTTTTAGGATATTGCAATCCTGGCATTTACAAGACGTACAAATATTTTGTATATTACAGTAATAAAGTAATGAATAAGTCAAAAAATATGCATACAGCTACTCAAGTACTCAAAATTTCATTGCAGAATGCAAAATTCAATAGCAAAAATGGTGTTAGTTATATCAGAAAATACCTCGTTCATAAATATTTTTTCTAGTTGGATGTAAGATCTAAGAACGTATGCTTATCAAAGCATTATGACTTTAAAGACCTTTCTAACACCTGACATAATTTTAGTTTTAATTTACACTGATTTTTCTTTGGTACAAAATTTAGTTCAAGAAACTTACATTGCATACCTATATACTTATATAATGAATTTATATATTTATTCAGAATTTTTTTTAATTTCGATATTGTGCAACAATATATTTCTTCACTTTTTTCTTGATACCTTTTCCACGATTCTTTACGTTGGATACCAATACCTAGATTATATTGCTTTTTATACTTTTAATTTTTGTGACGTCAAAATACCTATTTTTCACGTGTAATTTTTTTGTAATTAAACTTACGCACGTAAGCGATATAGAATAAAAATAACAGAAAAATATAATTATATTTTTTTAAGGGACGTGAGTTATTTAGTGCTAGTTACGTGATTTAAAATTTGTTTCATTTTGCATTAATGTGTTGTATTGTTAACATAGTAGCCAGTAAAAATTTTCTTTTCAACTTCACAAGCGAGTTTGTTCCAAAATCAAATATTTCCTAAATAACTGACAAATAAACATATCAAAGTTTTATTATTATTGCTTAAGTTTAAAGAAATACTAAATAGTATTAGACTATATCGTTATACGTCCAATGTATAAAAAAAAATGTTTATTATTATCATTTTAAAAGCTTGCATAATTTTGCACTATTTCAAGTTCATAGTAAAATATAATAAACATACCTGACAGAGCATGCAGATACCGAGAATTTTATATAATTTCAAAATAATGGCATAAGTTCACCGAACTAGCGTGAATCTCATATTCGCATGCTGCTTATTCATATTATTATTTACATTTTATTTTTATGCATATTCAATAAATTATAAAAAAATTAAATGAATGAAGAAGTGTTATGCGTGCCAAATTAGGGCATAAAACAATTTTCGTAGGCATAACCTGATTGCCAAATTTATAATAAACTTACGTCAAAGAGTAAGAGAGCTACAATCCAAAATACATAAGTATAGGAAGCCTTTTTTATTCGAAACAATATCAAAGCACCGTTCTTAAGTTGAACCTAATATACTTATTATTTTAGAGTGCATATACATATGTTACATACATACATACATACAATACTTTTTAGTACAGAACGACTCATTTTTGGCGTGGATGAAAAAGTTGCGAGTTCATTTTTCTTAAAGAAGTTATACATGCTTTAGGAAACAATAAGCAAATTAACCAGTAAGGCACACACAAAAAAAAAGTGTTACGTAAAGGGCAGCTAGAGAATTAGCAAAAGCAATACAATGCTATAGCCCTATTTCAAAAAGTCACTTGCAGGTTAAACTTAACTGACAAGTACGATATTATCTATTTTTCAAGTATAACAAATTTTATGAAGAAGAGACAAGTAAATGTCTCATATCATTCAATACCCTGCGTGGCAAGTAGCCAGGGGAGTAGTTGTTTTGAGAAATTATGCATCTGGTCTTCATAAAAGTTGACGCTATTATTTAGCATTTCAGCTCAGTGTTTGAGTTGCATTATATAGGATGTACCAGGCGAGATAAGCCGAAAGATGTATATTTCCTTAGGGAAATTTTACAAATTTTAAAGAGTTTCTGGTATTTATAGATACCCCAGGAGCTAAAACTAAATAGTTATAATATGTAAAATACCGTCAGACATATTTTAAAAAGGAATATGTACCATAATCAAACCTTTTTTTGTTTCGAAACTGCCTACTACCTCTCAGTAACTTGATATAATTTAAGCTTTTTAAATTCTAAAATATTTGAAATTTCATTAGCAAGTACTTACTTAGACTTCCAACTTTGTACAAAAGAGTTGCTTTCCTATTTACTCTAGTATTAAAAATCCTAGGTATACTAGAAGTTAAATATTAAGGTACACTCTAAGCCTAATAAAGTTTTATTTTTTATTTAAAAAAAAAACAAAAATCTGATGAATATTATAACTCAGTATACTTGGAGGTAGAAAGAAAGCAAACTTAAAACTTAACAGTAATAGTTTCTCTGTTATAATGCATGTACATAAAGCATTATTTTAAACATGCTTGTATTTGAATTTACAAGAAATTGTAATTTACATTATTATTGATACGAAAACCAAACTTAGTTTATAGAACAGTTTATATATTAGGTAATTTTATTATTATTACTCGACATCTTTTCCGGAACGACTGCCTATCGTTTTGTCATTCAGTGATCAATGCCCGGAGTATTGCTATGTCAGCATAACTTGGCTTCCTCCGTAAAGTTAAACAAAATCAAGCTGACCGCTAATGAGACTACCAAGTTCACTGAACGACAAACTGTCAAATCATCGTTAATATGTGAATGAATCTTTTAATAAAATGTTTTAAATAAACCAAACAAAAATCGATACAATAAATCAATGAGGAATTTTGACTCGTGACAATATCTTATTTGTAATCAGGCTCGATTACAAATAAGGCACGCACTCTGATGTTGTAGAGTACCAAGAGCTACCCCACAAGCTTTGCAGTTCGGTACGTGCGGGTGACTACCGAAATCCACCGTGATATGAAAGCTGATGAATTGATCACCAGCCGACTTATCTTCAAAGCCTTCATAGCATTCCATACACCAGTGGTCCTCGTCGTCACCCACCATCATCAGGTTTTGGGTCATACACACCTGTTCGGATCGACCGGGGAAAACATTCCTCCGTCTTATTACCCAATTCTCCGGATTCGCAGGTACATCCCCATCGCTTAAGTATCCATCATCATCTGATGATGCCACGTTGAGATGAGCGAATGTAATGAAGTAAGCAGTCGAGCCGAGCTGCTTTTAAAGACCTCAGATTCCCCCACCCTTGCTAAAAATACAGGAGGGGATGATGGTGCGATTCTGTGACGACTACCAAGATATGATAGAACCCTTAGGAGATGACAAACTTAAACGCTGAAGGGTGTTTTACGTGTAAAGATATAAGAAAAAGAAATATATAAAATTCAGTTTTGGAAGGTCTAAAATTGCACCAAAGACCAACAAAGACCCCGGGGTTTGGGGGCGTCGATCCCGAACCCCGGAATAACAGTCAAGTTTTACAATTCACATTAGTTTGGACCTGACTATCTCTTCATAGTTCCCTGTTTTCCCTAAAATACATACCTACCCTCTAGGTCTTTTTTTGACCGACCTCTTATTACTTTTAATGACTCAAATCACTCGGGTCTTATTTAAAAATGATTATGCCACCCATCGCTCATGCCTTCGCCCTATTCCCCACAGCTTCCCTATACTACCCCTTTGAATTAATTAGAAATCTGAAAAATGTCTTCTTCAATTTAAATATTGAAAAGTCATTTCCTATCACAAAAAGTTTACTCTAAAATATTTTCCTATAACTTTTTTCGATCTCAGCTACACTTCTCCCGTTATTCCTGAGCAAACCTGATCAAACCCCATAATTCTTGAAATTTTGATTAGTCTGATCATTTTGATCATAAAAAGTTTTATGTCAAATGTTCTGAAATGTCCTTGAACTATCAAATAATAATAATATTAATAACAAAATTCTTATTATTTGTATTGGCTAAACAAACCCAATCAAACCTGAGCAAACCCACAAGTTATGTGCTTGTTGTCATTGCTTTGATCCGAAATAAAAATAATTTTGTTATATAAGGGTTAATGTGGTTGCTTTTTTTTTTGTTAAAAATATACAAAAATAAAAATCTTAGTGGGTCGACAAATATCGATTTTTAGTTCCAAAAATATACGTCTCGGAAATAACTAAATGAATGGATACAATTTTTAAGTTAGAAAAATAACGTTTTAACGGATCTTGGACCTTTAACTTAAAATAAGTTTTAGACACTTCTAGGTAAATTATCGAAAACAGTTATGCAAAAATGTCAACGTCAATTTTTAAACGTCCAGAAAATGTCATTCTTGGTCATCTTTGCATTTTTCACTAATACAGTGTCAATCACAAAGTGACTAAAAATATCTAAACTACGATCAAATCTTTTGTGGCACTGAAAAGGACCGTTTTCGCGGTGGGTTGGAGAGGGAAACCTAGAGTGGTTGTTCCCCTCTCGCGATCTGCACCGATCGCGGTGCGGCACGCCGTCTTCGCACCTCCAGTCGCGTGCTGCGACGCCTCCGACGGCGCTCCGTGAGCTCTTGTAAGAGAGCCTCCCTTTCTTCCGGACCCAGCAGCATCTGGGGTCCTTCCACCACTTCCACCGGCTCGGTGGGAGCCGGCTCCGGTGGTGGCGGCGGTCTTGGAACCGGCTGTACGATCGCCGTTGGCTTATTCGCGTTTTTTAAACGCCAAGCCTCCCAATACTCGCTTATTTTGGACTCCCTTGTCGTCCTTAACATCAGCCTGTCCCACTTCATGGCTGGTTGAGATATGAAAAATGTGATGGCTGCTCCCGCTTTTAAAAGCATTTAGGGTGGTGGGGGTGAGAGTGGGGCTAAACGGTTCTGACATATCCTTTAAGAGTAACAAAAATATTTCCTCAAGAATACATTTCTTCCTCGAAATATTTTGTTACTCTGAAACTACGTCTGTTTTTGTCATTCGTTAGAGCGTGTTTAATATTAGCCAACGTTCTATGTGAAACGACAAGAATCCTAATGTAGAGTGACCTTATTTTTTAAAATATGTTTCTTGATAGAAAGTCATGTCACTTTGAATAAATAGAGGCATATGCGTTCTTATCATACATAAAAACTACAAGCTAAATATTGCAAATGCTCTTCCTCTCGCTATCTATGTATGATTTAAACACTTAATGCTTCTCTCACCCAAAGTAACACAATTTTTCCATCGAGAAATATCTTCTTTAGGAAACATTGTGTTTAACTACAAACTACGATCAAATATTTTGTAGTCCTGAAAAGGACTGATTTTGTCAGGGGGCAGGCAGGGTTGTCGTATGAGGAGCTTTATTTGAAATAGGAATTTAAGTCCTATTGCAAATAAGGCATGAGCGCCGGTGAGCGACGGAAAACAGTCTATCCCGACACCGACGACACCTCGAGTGGTTCCGCAGCCATTCACTTCGTGCCCCGACTGTATAATGGCCCGATATGAACCTCGCACCTATCTGTCGCCTAAATCCTGTGTAGCAGTACATACACAAGCTGAAGGGACCACATTTTACGTAGTTGAACAAGATGCAATATCTAGGTCTCAACCTACGTATGCGGCGTACACCCCTATGTTGCGCATTATGTACCACTGCCTGGTCGTCATCGCTGGAATAACCATTGTCTGAACTTGACGACATCTTGGCTTCGAGTGAATTCCATTTTCGACATCACGTCTTATATACTTTCTTTTCCCCACCCCTCTCCTAAATTTCTCTCTATTTTTCGCCTCATAACCTTATTTACCAAAGCCCCCCATTTCAAGTATTAAAATAAGCCAATCGTAAAAATAAAACGCAAATATGTCCTTTATAAGTTTATTTTCAATATGTAAAATACATAATTTGGAGAATTACATAACTTCAAACTAATGTATTGATTTGTTAGTAACAGAACCATTAAGTATATTGTAGCTAAAAAATGCATCGTGAATAACTAACGCGTACACTTTAATGTCTTTAGGAAATTTACTTTTGCGTGTTTCGAACTCCAATTTCACGTCCACTGTGGACGTCCTGACGGCTTCTGGTTGGTGACTGCAATCTATTACGAATAACGGATTTTTAAGATAGCCGGCAAAACTCATCATAGGATTGCTCAGTTCTCGCTGGTAGTAGCTAGCTTGAAAATTCTCATAATTATAATAGGCTGCGGCATACAGTTTCTTTGAAAAATCTAAATTCCCTCTTTCGTAGGGAAATACGGCAGAGTTCAGATAGTGCCTAATATCACTTATATCGGCCGTTGTAAATTGTGTGCTATCTTGTGCTCTGTTGTCGGAAGAGCTAGTTGGTTGAAAACCGATAATCAAATATCTCGGTTTTTCGAGACTCGTGCTAGTTCTTAAGGCCCATACGTCTGACGATGTTTCTCTCAAAGAAGGTAGCTCGTAAAGATCCCATTTACGGTAAGCCATTGGAACGTTTGCGTTACTGCCACCTTTATTCATGCGTGATAATATCTTTAACTTCTGTCGATCGTCTGGAATAATGTGACGAATTTTCCATTCAATTTTTTCAATTGAAATGTCTGCATCTACTTCCCCGATATAGCAATTGTTGAAAGTGCGGGCGATAATTAAAATCAACTCTTGCTTGACGTTAAAAATACCCTTTGAATAATCCTCTGCGAAACCCATGAGATATTTTAGAGGAAGCTTGCCGGAGAACACGTTACTTGTGGAATCTAGTATACCTTGATTTGCTTCGTCTAGACCCCATCCACATGCCATGAGAGCTCTATTTTGTGCGGCACCCAATGACACCATAGTTTTCACCGTTGTAGTAATTCCGGGTTTCCGAACGACGGCAACTTGCTCCCCTCCCATTTCATAACGACATTCGTCGAATAGAAAGGCGATGGCATTATTTGATAGATAACATTTTTTAGTAACGTCTTTGGGTTTGAATGTTCCTTCGATGTAAATGTAACTATCCAATATATCCAAAATGATATCTTGAAAGTGTACAGGTATACGAATTTCATCGGAATTGCGGAATGTTGGAGAACCATAAGGTTTATATGTGTGTTCTTGAAAACTAATAATGGAGTTATCAAAAATGGGTTCGGTAAAAACTTCGATTTTGTCACTGCTAGCGGCCATCATTTTCTAATTTTTCTCACTTTCAAACCGATCGATTGTAGAAATTTGCAATCTTTCACGGAGAGCTGGCGATTGCTGTGCGGATGTGTTTTCGATCGTCCGTCTGACTTGCGAATGAACCTTGACTGTGTTGTCTGCTTACTTTTATGTCGTTTAACTGAATCTTGAATTGTTGACAGCTTATGCAGTTGACGGTTAAAGCAAAAACCCATTATACGATTTTTTTCAACTCTAGTTTAACTATAATTTTCTCACCTCGAAAATCGATCAAATCACCGCTATCGTCCAAGATGCGTAGAGTAATGTTGTCGATAAACTGACGACCATCCGGCATTATCGGCATATAAATATTATTTTGCGGTTCTTTGGAGATTTTGTAACCGGGTTCGACGTCAATATCAAATTCAAACGACGTATGACTTTCCAAAGAATTCAGGTATGCTCCGGAAATTATATTACAATCCACACGTACGATGCGCACTTTCATTATGTCCACGATGGTACATGATTCGTGTCTTTGTCCACCTTGCAGCATTACAGAGCCAAATCCGAGCACTTTGCCGATACTGTTGCTACCTCGAAAATCGATGCTATATTTTGACTTTAGCTCACATTTTAACGTATTATTATTGGCTGTTAATGAAAATAAATCGGTACCAACTTCATTGCATGACTCTTTTAAAGCGGTGTACATGGCTTTTGCTATTTCATTAATTTCGTAAGCTCCTGGTGGAATCCTTAAATGCTTTGGTATCACTGTTTTCAAATGGCCGAATGAATTATTGCTTTCGTCGATATTAAAAATCGAATTATATGTGTAAAATCCCAGTAGTGCAACTCCATATTTGCCTGTTGTATTTAACTCGATGGGTGGGTAAAAATCCGCACTTAAGACACTTTTATGTCCTGTTAGAGTGAATGTGTAAGACATGACTGACGACGAAACTATTTGTGTAGCTATTTTATTGCTGTTTGCAACAGTTAAATGGATTTAAGCTGAAGCGTTGCTTTATTCCTTTGGACGTTGTTAAACTGTTTTCTGCCTTTATATTCACATCGTTAATTTTGCAATAACAACAAAATATTTTTTTTGGTATCGGTCCATCACCCTCATCCGAATCTGAATTATTGCTATTATAATGTTCGAAACAGTATTGATATTTCAATATATCGACGTCACTTTTTAGGTGATTAGGTAACCTATCCCAAACTAGTGCTATTTCATTTGGAGCTAATGCGATCAACACTTCTTTGGGCGTATTTTCTAACTGTTCAGCTGTCATTTTTTGTAATCCTCCGACTTCACGATATGCTTTAAGTGATAGCAACATTTTGGTGTAGTTGTCACGTTCCATTTGGGGGGTCAAAGACATACTTTTTACGATTGTAAAAGAATCTTCAAACACAAATGTCCACACCAGACTGTTCCAAATTCTTGTTGACGGTCGTATGTATAGTAAATTTTCTTCGTCGTTTCGGAACCCATCTGCAGATATCGTACCAATTCCATAGGTGGGGGTAAATCACCGAAACTATCGTAGTATGTTACATCAGAATTGCTTTTTCTATATGCTACCCAATGAGTCCCTACACCCGACATACTATCCAAATTTATAATGGCGGCCTCATAACGTTTGGGACCGCGTACAGGTAATGAATCTCTCATATATACGCCTCGAAAGTGTGATATTTTCATTTTTAAGGCGTACTTTTCTATATCAATATTGGATGGTGCTCTTTGAGGTAGGGATTCTATTAGTTTTTTGATTTCTTATTTGTGCCGTTGTTTATAAATAATCCCAAACCTGAGCGATATGGTTTCAAGTAAATATAATCCGTTTCCTCTTGAACTTAGATGTAAGCCGGTACCTATTTTTTCTGCAGTCGACTTTTTTACTGCTTTTACGGCACGCACGATGCCTGCCACACCACCTGCTAATGAACCTAAGGCCGATAGTCCTGCAAATATTGGTATTAACGGTAATATCCCCCCGGTCTTTGGAATTGGAATGATTCTAGGCGTGCGAATTTTTCGTTTGCCACCGGCTATTCTTAGGGATTTACGTGCAGCTACTGCAGCTATTTTCGATGCTTTCGTGATATTTTTCTCGATAAGTTTTTTCCCACCAGCTTTTAACAATTCTGATCGAACGGGTCGTCTAATAGATGATCCAAAAGCTACTTTATGTACTCGCTTATGTTTACCGACGCCATTACCTTTAGTGTGGCGGCGGCGGCGCTGGAAGCGACGTTTACCTCTAGTGGATGCTTTTCTCGATTTTGATGATGATACACCCATACCAAAACGTTGTTTCGCTTTCATAATGTTGGCTACCAACCAAGCTGCAGCTTTTTCACCAGCGCTAGAGTCTTTGGATTTTACTCTTTTCCACGCGCTTTGCTCGAGTTCCTGATCTGCTTGGTGGCGAGCACTTAAATTTTCACTATTACGCAAATAGGCTAAATCGTGTTTTTTGCATGCGACATCCAAAGAATTAATTCCTTGATCTCCTCTTGCCACACGTTTTACTACTTTCGTCCCGGGCCCGCAATACTGATAGCCGGGAATGTGTAACTCGAACGGTAGCCTATTAATTACTGAATTAACAATACCGCTTCCAGTCTTACTTGATAAACGAGACCGTCTACTTCGTCTGACGAGCGACATCTGAATGATAGTTTACGCGAAAGTTCAGTATAAAATATAGATTTTGTTAAGATGCGTATCGTCAATCTTAAACAAAAACTTCCCGTCGATAATCTCGATGTAAAGGTCCGATCTGGACTAGAACAAAAATTATTTAAAAGACATGGTCCTTTGCTACCGTCATCTATTCGTGGATTATTAATAGGACCTTCAAACTGTGGAAAGACAAATGTTATGATTTCGCTGCTTACTCACCCCTCGGGACTGCGTTTCGAAAATGTTTATATCTACTCAAAGTCGCTCTATCAACCTAAATATGAATATTTAAAGAAAATTTTATCACCAATCAAAGGTCTTGGCCGACGTATGCTAAACCTAATTCAATATTTGTTTTTGATGACGTTATGTGTGAGAAACAGGACGTTACAAGATCGTATTTTAGCATGGGACGTCACAAAAATGTGGATGCCTTTTACTTGGCGCAAACGTATTCTCGTGTTCCTAAGCAGCTCGTCCGGGATAATACCAACTTCATTATTATGTTTAAACAAGATGAGATGAATATGAAACATTTATTTTCCGATCACGTTTCACCCGACCTGACGTTTACACAATTTCAAGAGATGTGTGCTAAATGTTGGGATAATAAATATGGTTTTTTTAATATTGACAAGGATAGTGATGTAAATTCGGGCAGATACCGCAAGGGATTCGATAGTTATATATTCCTATAATAATAACTTGGATAATCATTTCATCGTTGAACGGTGCTTTGAAAGCATCATGAATGAAGAAATCGAATTAAAGAGAAAGCTACTGGAAACTACAAATGCGTTTAAAAAAAATTTAAACAAGTTAAAGCAGCTAAAGTGCAGAATGAACATGATTTGGAAAAGTTTTATGAACCAGTTTCTAAACCACTAGAATCTATATCTAAAGCCGTAAAGCAGCAGCAACAACAGTACGCAACCAAAAAATCATATATATGCCATATATACACCAAAACGTGGAAATCGTGAGTCACTGTTCGAAACCCCTTCCCCATCAACGATAACATCATCTTACACATCACCATACACATCAAGTGGTAGCAGTTCAGGCGCAAAAACTATTCAAGATTATTTAAATGGATTAAAATTGGAACCGTCCCGTTATGATACCGTGTATGGTGTACGCTTTGGTAAAAAAGACAATAAATCAACAAAATATATTGGCAACTTGGTGGTTCGTTTTCTAACAAACGGAAAGATGGTGTTATACAAGAACAAAACAAACATTGCTTAATTCGATGGAACGGCTGAGCTTTACGATTTGATTTTTCTAAAAAATCCACCAGCCCTAGATAATGAAGACGAAATTAGTCTAGATGTACTTCGAAAATACCAAACCATTTTGAAATTGACGGATGCGGCCTATGACGGTTATGACAAGAAACGTGGTTTAAGGGAAACCCGATGGAGAAAATATTTACGAATCATAAAACCGCTAATTACGGAAACTAAACTGGGTGGTGGTGTTCGAAGAAAAAAAGTCAACAACAAAATCCAACTACCAGTAAAAAAGCATCTATCTTCGAAATCATCTGAATATGTTTATTGGAATAAACCTAAGGAGTTAGTGGATAGATTACGATTATTGTGGGGGTCAAAAGTAGCTGGACATACCGGACATGATAATGAGATTATGTCAATTATGGAAGAGCTTCGAGAAGAAGGAATAATATATTAAGTTTTGCATGTAGTTGCCATCCTCAGTGTCTTATAAGACGTGCAACCTTATAATATGGATCCTAGCCGAGAAAAAATTAAAGTCGTAAATGAATTACATAGGACAGCAAGAAAAAATTTTGTTAGAAGACGTACGGTCATAAAAGGATATCGAGATTTGTGGCAAATTGATTTGGCGGAAATGCAGCCATATGCTACTGACAATGATGGTTACCGTTACGTTGTTGTATGTATAAACTGTTACTCCAAATTCGTGTACACCAAAGCAGTTAAGAATAAGACCGGTGTTGAAGTTACGAATGCCATGAAAAGCATCATTGAAGAAGCATCCTATGCACCAAACAATTTACAGAGTGATCAAGGAAAGGAATTTTATAATACCACCTTTCAAGCACTCATGAAAAAATATAATATAAACCATTATTCCACATATAGCACGAAAAAAGCGGCAATTGTTGAGCGTGTTATAAGAACTTTGAAAAATAAGTTATATAAACAATTCTCGGCTAGAGGTTCTTACAGATGGTTACAAATATTACCAGCTATAACGAAGACCTATAATAACACTAAACACCGCACCATTGGAATGAAGCCCAACAGTGTAAAAGAGGATACCCCTATTAAAGCATATGACTATTTGAAAATTGCTCCGAAGAAAAAAAAAATTCATTTGGGTGACATTGTTCGCATTAGCAAGTACAAAGGTGTATTTGACAAAGGATATACGCTTTCATGGTCCACGGAACTGTTTGAAATAGCAAAAGTTAATATTACAAATCCACCTACATACTTGCTGCAATCATTGGAAGGTCAACCTATTAAAGGATGTTTTTACGAAGCAGAACTGCAAAAGACAGCTAGCCCTGGTGTTTATTTAGTTGAGAAAATTCTTAGAAAACGCAAGAACAATCAAAACGATGAATTGTTTGTAAAATGGTTAGGTTTTCCAAATCAATTTAATTCTTGGATAGACAAATCAGATATTGTATAAATATTATCAAATAGGTTTTACGTTACGTATGTATGCATTATAAATAATAATAATAAATATTGCTTTTCATAATTATGCGTTTTATTTTCAATTTAACAGTATAATTATGTTTTTAAATAGAACTTTATCTAGGTTGGTTTCCATTTTGGTTTTTTTGGAGTAGATAGGATATAGGCATATCAGATAATCCAAATCCAAATCCCCCCTCTCCTCTCCCCTCTCCTCTCCACGCTAAAAAAAATATCCCGCAGACCAAATCCACCCACTCTCACCCTACCAAGCTAAAATCAGGTAAAAATCAGGTAAAATCAGGTAAAAAACAGCTAAAACCAGGTAAAAAACAGCTAAAACCCAGCTAAAAACAGCTAAAAAACACCTAAAAATAGCTACAAACCAGCTAAAACCCAGCTAAAAAACAATTAAAAACCAGCTAAAAACAGCTAAAAAGAGGTAAAAACAGCTAAAAAACACCTAAAAACAGCTAAAAACCAGCTAAAACCCAGCTAAAAACCAGCTAAAACGATTAAAAACCAGCTAAGAAAACACCTAAAGACAGCTAAAAACGAGCTAAAAACAGCTAAGAACAGCTAAAAATAGCTAAAAAGCAGCTAAAACAGCTAAAAATCAGCTAAAAACAGATAAAAAACAGCTAAAACAGCTAAAATAGCTAAAAACCAGCTAAAATCAGCTAATTTAACCTGACATACAAAATATTAAGACATGCCTTGCATTTTCTAACGTATGTTCACCACTTCATCAATACTCCTTCGTCATACAGTAATAAACAGGATTAAATTAGACTTTTTCACAATTCTTCAAACATGTTTAGGAATTTTACGAGGAGAGTGAGGACGAGAGAGACGAAATACTGCTACGAGTTTAAATATTTAGTGGTGATGAAGCTCGCGAGAAATAGAAAATTTTAGTTTTACCAACTAAGACCAAAGACTGTCTAAATTTTAGTGAAGAACAATCGACAAGACATACATTGAAATACGTATTAAGTTTCTAACCAGGAAACCTAAGGAGAGTAGTCAATATTTGTGTTTCAAGTGCAAGTATTAAAATCGTAAAAACTACGAAGAATGCCTTTCTAACGTACTCATTCCGAAAAATTTGTATTGTTATTAGACAGACTGTTAGAGCCCCGCTCTACGTAAAAAATAGGAGCTTGGTTTTCTTCTTAGATCTCGTAGTGAAATACTTTAAAGACTATATATTTTAGTCGTTACTTAACCTATAAAAAAATTTAGCCATACCCTATCAGTACTTTAAACTAAGAATTTCCCCGAGAGAAAGAAGAAGAGATACTGTTGGAACAAGTTTAAATATTTTAGGTGATTTGAATGGGTAGTTTTACCACTACTGCAAATAGCTGGGGAAACTTGTAGTTGGCAAAGAACCCAAAGACAGATGTGTTAAGTTTAAAACCTAAAGACAATAGTAAAATAAACGCTTTAAGGTAAATTAAAGCTGCAGTACGAACAAATTAGAGACTTGTGCATTTCTTAGAGCAATATTTAGGCCGTTTAGGATTTTGAACTTCGTGCCACTTCGTCAAATTTCGGGGTTTGAACGACTGAATTAAAATACTGTCATTCCGCGTACAAAATATATCTAGATGTTTCTAAGTATCATTAGCTCTGACCAGGCGACACTGCTGTAAAACCTTCTTAACCATAGTTTTAAGAATTTTCTAAATGTGGCAACAATGCTACAACTAATTTAGTATCACTGCAAAGTGTATGTAAAATCAGTGTTACTACTCTTGTATTAAACTTTAACAATGTTTTAAGAACTGTGTACATTTGACATCAACGAATCAAGATAGAATTGATAGGCTTACACCCCTTAATATACTTCCACTTAAAACTTGTTTTTCCCTACCAATAAACATAGAACGTTTTGTTGCCTTTTTATAATTCATCCAGTAGTTTTAAATTAGAACCGATTTAAGACTTCGCGACTTAAAGATACATAAATAATAACTCACAACAAAGCTGTCAATTACTGTTAGACTACTAAAAAAAAAAGTTAAAATAAAAGACTACAATATTTATTAACTATTTATTAATTACAATGCTGTACAAATATTATAATATACATTCTAATTAACAGGTTTTCTGTTTCTTGTAACCAAACGGTTCAGAGTTCCCATCAACTAGAAACTTTCTTTTTGTGGAGTTTGGCCTGTAGAGTTTCGTCTCAGTGCAGGTTGTTACAGAGTGGTCTTTGGTTCTTCGAATATCTTTTGAGATGATCGATATTGGTTCCGACTCTGTAAGAACCATATCCTTAATAGTGTCGAAATTTATTAACCGCGATGCCTCGTAATTTAAGGATATTCCCTTAACTTTACAAACCATCACATCAGAATTAGTCTTGGTAGCATTTACTTTATAAGAATAATTTTTGGGGCCTCCAGAAACAAACTCTGTAATGTAGCTGTCATCACCATACACTTCTAATTCATCGGTTAGATCACCAATGAATTGTCCAGTAGTTAAATCAGTCGCATCAGGTCTGGTAACGTAAATAACGGAGTCAGTATCGTAATAAAGGACTCTGTCACCTAATTGTTCGAGAAACGAATAAAGTTTCAGGCGCGCTTGGGCAGTAACGAAAGCAGCAATAACCACATTAACAGTAGCTAACGGGTCAAAGGATTCTTCTCTATGTTCATATCCAACAATTAGAGTGTTGCCATTGACAGGGAGAACACCATTAATATAAATTGATGGATTTGTTAGCATTGCAAATAATTCAACAGGTTTATTTACAATCTTTGTCTTTGGTTGATTTTCCCGTTGTCCAAATTTGCCCCAAAAAGAGTTTAAAATAAGTTTAGCTAGAGATCTTAGGCCAGGGTTTTCAAGAATCCGAGAATATTCTAATTTGACATCTTGCCTTGCAAAGAATTCTTCAATATATTTGTTTTTCTCTTCCTCGGTCGTACACTCTTTGGGCCAGCCGGAAGCTTCCTGCTTTATTTTAATAAATTTGTTCATCATTCCTGTGAACAAGCCATCTTCACCCTTATTAAATGTCAGAACATCATATTTCCATATTTCTTGTATTTCGGTTATATTGTATCCCTTCACAACAGCTTTAAGTACCTCGTCTAGAACCCATGTTCCCTCTAACGTTCTTTCTTCATCAGTATGATTACACTCGTTTGTAATCATGTCTTCACCGCAGGTTCGACAAAGAACAAACATCAATTTACTATTCATTTTAACGGGGAGAACTGGGTGGTAGAGATCTTGAGGAGGTAAAATTTTACATTTAATTAAGCCGCTGATATTGTTCAAATCCAAACTGTGACATTCCTCCCCTACGAAAACTTTAGGATGTGCAACTGGAAATTTTCCGTACTTACACACCCATCCATGTATTTAATCTTTTCTGCTTCTTTAGCCTTGTAATAAGTATGAGTATTACCCGTACGCCCTCCGTAGAAAGCATCTCTCGGGTTTAAAGGCAAAAGTGTGTCTCGGTGTAGGCCTTAATTTCCAAATTATCTTTTAATTGCTTTCTAAAGTCACACTCCCATATTTCATTAACAACAAAACCCATTTCTTTTAACTTTGTAATTTTTGCTTGAGATGATTCATACCTTAAATTTGGTGTTGTGGAAGGATCGTCACCAACAGGATCATCTCTTCCAAATTTATAACATTTTGGGCATCCATGGTAATAACAGCCCTGAAACTCATTTCATTGGTTTCAAGACAGTAACCATCAACTTTTACACCATGCAGAACCATTTCTCTCCCTTTAGCAGCATGTAAAATATTGATTTGTCTTTGTTTTTCCTCCCAAATTAACCACTCTATTGCAATTTTACTTTGTTGATCTTTTCACCTGTATCCGTTTTTAGGAATAACTCCAATGGTGTTGGGTTTTAAAAAGTTTCTGCGGAATACTTTGTTGCATGCGGAAGCAATTGTTGTGGCTTCGGTAAAGGGACAGACATTAGTGGTTGACAACAGTTGATCTCTAAATTTCAAACAGGCTCGTGTTAGAATTTCTACATCTGATACACAGTATTCAACCAAGTCCTTTTGCATTTCGAATCGATCATTTTTGTGTTCCTCGTACCCCTGAAAAACTTCTTTCGATCATCTTCCTTCATGGTGTCTGGAGAGTAGTATTCTAAAGCAGGGAGGGTACCAACGTAATGTTCGTTTGCTTTTGTGTTGAATAAATGAGGAAAATATCCCTTTTTGAAGTCATCGCCCAAACCAAATGCTTTTGGTAATTTCGACAAGGCCATTGGGAAATAGTTAAGAGAGTCAATAAATTTCACATTTCCAACCTTCATCATGATTATTTTTGTACCCCTCATAATTAGTTCTGGTGTTAGAGTGGTGTTTGTGAGTAAATAATTCAAAATAAATTGATGGTCAAAGGCTTGACCGTTGTGTGCTATTACAACAACATTTTTAAAGGTTTTTCTTAATTGTAGCAAATGTTGCGTAAATAGTAAAACAGAGTCAAAATTTTTAAGTATTTGCAGTCTAACACCACATTTTCTACATATTTTGTCTTCTGTATTGATGCACACGTCACAACATTGTTTAAAAACACAGAGATTTACTTGGTGAAGAAGCGAACCATTAGTCAACACCTCTTCTTGTCGGGTCTCAAAGTCGTAAAACACGAAAAGTACATCTTTCGTTTTCCGTTTTTCTGTGTCTCTTTGAATGAAACATAGATGATTTTCAGGAGCATATGTTCTACATATTTTACAAAATACTTCTCCACATACATGTTGTCTTTTACCCCTCACTATTTTAAAATAGTTGTTACAACTTCTAATTTCTGCACACACTGTGCTTTTCTCCCAAGACCCATCTTGTAGGTGATTCTCGTAACAAGCCTGGCCTTTAAAGTACCGACGGCAATTGGTACAATTAATTTTAAGTTGTTGACTCGGACATTTCGGAGACTGAAGGCAACCAGCACACACTCCACCGCACCGGTGCTCATCTTTGTGATCAAACGGCGAGTGGCATTCTTCGCAGTAATAGTTGCAGCAAAAGGCGGCCGTAGTAGAAGTAATTACATTAAAATGTCCATCATGATGTAACAAGTTAAGTCTTTTATTGCTTTCTGTAGTTCCTTCAAAAATGGTATCTCTGCACTTTGACGCGTAACTGTATACCACAATTTTGTAATCCTTGAGGTGTTCTTGAAATTGTTGAAGCTCGACAATACCAGCCCCTTCTTCGGGAATTACAACACCAGCTTCTTCTAATAACTTTCTGGTCCTTGTAATCTGTATTTTCCCCGTATCCTTCCTTACTTTGTTAAATTCAGGGTCTTTGTCCAAGTTGGCTATCGCAACCACCAAGGAGCGCGGTAGGCATAAGTTGTCTTTATTCGTAATACTTATTATTCCTCGTCGCATACCACATTCCTCTTCAAAGCTGTTGTATTTACCTCCTCTTCCCCGACCCGTCGGTAGGCGTACAATTGTTACTTTAAGACAAAAAGTGTCTGTATTAAGTCCTGTTGAGTTGGACTGGTAAACATTGCTAATAACATCCCAAACATCCTCGTAACTAATTTCTTCTGCCGGTTTAAAACCTATCCATCCTTCACCTCGATTAAAATCTGTAGAACAGAAACTAAAAGCCACCTGATCCGATAGTTGTAGACCGCTAGTAACCTTGTAAATAACTTGGTTAATTGCTTCTTTTATCCACTCATCGGGCTCAGCCCCAGCAGGTACTGGATTTAACTTAAATTCTAGGGTTCTACCTGTTAGGTTGAATCTTCTAACCTTCTTGCTAGTGTCTCTAACAATAACAAACTTTTCCATCCTGTCAGGCATGTCTTCACTCATCGACTGTTCAAACAGAAATGATTAGACTGCTCTGACGCACCTCTACTTATAACCTCGGTTCGTCAAAACAGGGGCACGTTCGGTCACTTAATAAAAATACCAAGTAGAGTAGATTCAGAAACCAAGTATTTTAACCAATCAGAATCGAACTTGCGAGTGCTAACCAATCAGAATTAAGCCTACAGATTTTAACTAATCAAACTAAATTTTAATTTGTTGTTGCAAACTTAACACACCATCTGCTTATCTTTTCAAGGTCAGCTGGTACTGCGTATTACAGTTCTCACGAAAAACACTTAGATTCTCCCATCTAAAAACTAAAACTTAGGTTTAGTTAAGTTTTTCTATTCCATTCTTTAACGCTTAACAAGGTTGTGAACGAGCTTGGCGAGCAAAATATTAAGGTTTACATTAAGCGCTAGGCTTTAAAGATTTTAACTAAAATTAAATACCTATTAGGTGATCAAATAAAACATCTGCCTGTATTACTATCTTTATTTAACCCATCGGTGTACATCTTACCTAGTAAAAACATTATTGCATTCACAACTAAAACTATTAATAAAACTCAATTCCAAGTTGCTCCAGTTCTCTTAAAATACTCATAATTTCAGGTGTATTAATGCCATCCGTATTATTCTCTTCCAAACATCGAAATTGGTCTATCATGTCATTGACATCTGTGTACTCTAGGATAGGACTCTCCGTCTAACTTCCTGAAGCCCTCCTCCCCATTTTTCTACTTCGTAGTTCCCATCGCTAGTGTCTTCGATTAATTTTCTCCTTTGGATTTCGTTTTGAAATTTTAAATATTTCGTATTTTTCTTTTTAGCCACTATATTATTCAATTCTTTATAAGTGCTTCGGGAAGGAAATAGCTTTTTAATAATATTTACATACTTCCAACCAGACGATGAACTAATGCGTTCACACCGTTTAAAGTTTCTTTTGTGGGCATTTGTTAGAACTAAAATGTTTCTATATTGTAAGAGGTCGTTATCGGTGTACTCTACAGGGTGTCCCTCAGTCAGGAGATTTAAGAGGCCATCTGTTAACTTAAACTCTTTCCCATTAATAATTAGAGTATTTCTTTTAAAAACAGCTGGCACATTTCCAAGAAACCAACTAGAGCACACCTCCCGAAAACCAAACACGTTTTTATTTGGCATTTCCATCAACTTTAAAGTTATTTTGCTGATAGCCATCTTATCTCTTTGACGTCTAACTTGATAATGAAGCTTTCTTAGTGATTGTAGGATATTTATTAACATGTAAGGGCGTTGTAACATAGACGTAAAATAGACGTAACATAGACGTAACATAAACGTAAAATGCTAGTAGCATACATATATTATTTGAACCTTCACGTAATTAGGTGATCAAATAAAACATCTGCTTGTGTTACTATCTTTATTTAACCCATCAGTGTACATCTTACCTAGTAAAAACATTATTGCATTCACAACTAAAACTATTAATAAAACTCAATTCCAAGTTGCTCCAGTTCTCTTAAAATACTCATAATTTCAGGTGTATTAATTCCATCCGTATTATTCTCTTCCAAACATCGAAATTGGTCTATCATGTCATTGACATCTGTGTACTCTAGGATAGGACTCTCCGTCTAACTTCCTGAAGCCCTCCTCCCCCATTTTTCTACCTCGTAGTTCCCATCGCTAGTGTCTTCGATTAATTTTCTCCTTTGGATTTCGTTTTGAAATGTTAAAAATTTTAAATATTTCGTATTTTTCTTTTTAGCCACTATATTATTCAATTCTTTATAAGTGCTTCGGGAAGGAAATAGCTTTTTAATAATATTTACATACTTCCAACCAGACGCTGAACTAATGCGTTCACACCGTTTAAAGTTTCTTTTGTGGGCATTTGTTAGAACTAAAATGTTTCTATATTGTAAGAGGTCGTTATCGGTGTACTCTACAGGGTGTTCCTCAGTCAGGAGATTTAGGAGGCCATTTGTTAACTTAAACTCTTTCCCACTAATAATTAGAGTATTTCCTTTAAAAACAGCTGGCACATTTCCAAGAAACCAACTAGAACACACCTCCCGAAAACCAAACACGTTTTTATTTGGCATTTCCATCAACTTTAAAGTTATTTTGCTGATAGCCATCTTATCTCTTTGACGTCTAACTTGATAATGAAGCTTTCTTAGTGATAGTAGGATATTTATTAACACGTAAGGGCGTCGTAACATAGACGTAAAATAGACGTAACATAGACGTAACATAAACGTAAAAAGCTAGTAGCATACATATATTATTTGAACCTTCACGACTAGCTTTTTACGTTTATGTTACGTCTACGTTACGTCTATTTTACGTCTATGTTACGACGCCCTTACGTGTTAATAAATATCCTACTATCACTAAGAAAGCTTCATTATCAAGTTAGACGTCAAAGAGATAAGATGGCTATCAGCAAAATAACTTTAAAGTTGATGGAAATGCCAAATAAAAACGTGTTTGGTTTTCGGGAGGTGTGTTCTAGTTGGTTTCTTGGAAATGTGCCAGCTGTTTTTAAAGGAAATACTCTAATTATTAGTGGGAAAGAGTTTAAGTTAACAAATGGCCTCCTAAATCTCCTGACTGAGGAACACCCTGTAGAGTACACCGATAACGACCTCTTACAATATAGAAACATTTTAGTTCTAACAAATGCCCACAAAAGAAACTTTAAACGGTGTGAACGCATTAGTTCATCGTCTGGTTGGAAGTATGTAAATATTATTAAAAAGCTATTTCCTCCCCGAAGCACTTATAAAGAATTGAATAATATAGTGGCTAAAAAGAAAAATACGAAATATTTAAAATTTTTTAAATTTCAAAACGAAATCCAAAGGAGAAAATTAATCGAAGACACTAGCGATGGGAACTACGAAGTAGAAAAATGGGGGAGGAGGGCTTCAGGAAGTTAGACGGAGAGTCCTATCCTAGAGTACACAGATGTCAATGACATGATAGACCAATTTCGATGTTTGGAAGAGAATAATACGGATGGCATTAATACACCTGAAATTATGAGTATTTTAAGAGAACTGGAGCAACTTGGAATTGAGTTTTATTAATAGTTTTAGTTGTGAATGCAATAATGTTTTTACTAGGTAAGATGTACACTGATGGGTTAAATAAAGATACTAACACAAGCAGATGTTTTATTTGATCACCTAATTACGTGAAGGTTCAAATAATATATGTATGCTACTAGCTTTTTACGTTTATGTTACGTCTATGTTACGTCTATTTTACGTCTATGTTACGACGCCCTTACATGTTAATAAATATCCTACTATCACTAAGAAAGCTTCATTATCAAGTTAGACGTCAAAGAGATAAGATGGCTATCAGCAAAATAACTTTAAAGTTGATGGAAATGCCAAATAAAAACGTGTTTGGTTTTCGGGAGGTGTGCTCTAGTTGGTTTCTTGGAAATGTGCCAGCTGTTTTTAAAAGAAATACTCTAATTATTAATGGGAAAGAGTTTAAGTTAACAGATGGCCTCCTAAATCTCCTGACTGAGGGACACCCTGTAGAGTACACCGATAACGACCTCTTACAATATAGAAACATTTTAGTTCTAACAAATGCCCACAAAAGAAACTTTAAACGGT
The DNA here is from genome assembly GCA_963971165.1 of Philopedon plagiatum. Lineage (NCBI taxonomy): Eukaryota > Metazoa > Arthropoda > Insecta > Coleoptera > Curculionidae > Philopedon > Philopedon plagiatum. Next base: position 64,944,112 of record OZ020189.1, on the reverse strand, counting down.
GTGAACGCATTAGTTCATCGTCTGGTTGGAAGTATGTAAATATTATTAAAAAGCTATTTCCTTCCCGAAGCACTTATAAAGAATTGAATAATATAGTGGCTAAAAAGAAAAATACGAAATATTTAAAATTTCAAAACGAAATCCAAAGGAGAAAATTAATCGAAGACACTAGCGATGGGAACTACGAAGTAGAAAAATGGGGAGGAGGGCTTCAGGAAGTTAGACGGAGAGTCCTATCCTAGAGTACACAGATGTCAATGACATGATAGACCAATTTCGATGTTTGGAAGAGAATAATACGGATGGCATTAATACACCTGAAATTATGAGTATTTTAAGAGAACTGGAGCAACTTGGAATTGAGTTTTATTAATAGTTTTAGTTGTGAATGCAATAATGTTTTTACTAGGTAAGATGTACACCGATGGGTTAAATAAAGATAGTAATACAGGCAGATGTTTTATTTGATCACCTAATAGGTATTTAATTTTAGTTAAAATCTTTAAAGCCTAGCTCTTAATGTAAACCTTAATATTTTGCTCGCCAAGCTCGTTCACAACCTTGTTAAGCGTTAAAGAATGGAATAGAAAAACTTAACTAAACCTAAGTTTTAGTTTTTAGATGGGAGAATCTAAGTGTTTTTCGTGAGAACTGTAATACGCAGTACCAGCTGACCTTGAAAAGATAAGCAGATGGTGTGTTAAGTTTGCAACAGCAAATTAAAATTTAGTTTGATTAGTTAAAATCTGTAGGCTTAATTCTGATTGGTTAGCACTCGCAAGTTCGATTCTGATTGGTTAAAATACTTGGTTTCTGAATCTACTCTACTTGGTATTTTTATTAAGTGACCGAACGTGCCCCTGTTTTGACGAACCGAGGTTATAAGTAGAGGTGCGTCAGAGCAGTCTAATCATTTCTGTTTGAACAGTCGATGAGTGAAGACATGCCTGACAGGATGGAAAAGTTTGTTATTGTTAGAGACACTAGCAAGAAGGTTAGAAGATTCAACCTAACAGGTAGAACCCTAGAATTTAAGTTAAATCCAGTACCTGCTGGGGCTGAGCCCGATGAGTGGATAAAAGAAGCAATTAACCAAGTTATTTACAAGGTTACTAGCGGTCTACAACTATCGGATCAGGTGGCTTTTAGTTTCTGTTCTACAGATTTTAATCGAGGTGAAGGATGGATAGGTTTTAAACCGGCAGAAGAAATTAGTTACGAGGATGTTTGGGATGTTATTAGCAATGTTTACCAGTCCAACTCAACAGGACTTAATACAGACACTTTTTGTCTTAAAGTAACAATTGTACGCCTACCGACGGGTCGGGGAAGAGGAGGTAAATACAACAGCTTTGAAGAGGAATGTGGTATGCGACGAGGAATAATAAGTATTACGAATAAAGACAACTTATGCCTACCGCGCTCCTTGGTGGTTGCGATAGCCATCTTGGACAAAGACCCTGAATTTAACAAAGTAAGGAAGGATACGGGGAAAATACAGATTACAAGGACCAGAAAGTTATTAGAAGAAGCTGGTGTTGTAATTCCCGAAGAAGGGGCTGGTATTGTCGAGCTTCAACAATTTCAAGAACACCTCAAGGATTACAAAATTGTGGTATACAGTTACGCGTCAAAGTGCAGAGATACCATTTTTGAAGGAACTACAGAAAGCAATAAAAGACTTAACTTGTTACATCATGATGGACATTTTAATGTAATTACTTCTACTACGGCCGCCTTTTGCTGCAACTATTACTGCGAAGAATGCCACTCGCCGTTTGATCACAAAGATGAGCACCGGTGCGGTGGAGTGTGTGCTGGTTGCCTTCAGTCTCCGAAATGTCCGAGTCAACAACTTAAAATTAATTGTACCAATTGCCGTCGGTACTTTAAAGGCCAGGCTTGTTACGAGAATCACCTACAAGATGGGTCTTGGGAGAAAAGCACAGTGTGTGCAGAAATTAGAAGTTGTAACAACTATTTTAAAATAGTGAGGGGTAAAAGACAACATGTATGTGGAGAAGTATTTTGTAAAATATGTAGAACATATGCTCCTGAAAATCATCTATGTTTCATTCAAAGAGACACAGAAAAACGGAAAACGAAAGATGTACTTTTCGTGTTTTACGACTTTGAGACCCGACAAGAAGAGGTGTTGACTAATGGTTCGCTTCTTCACCAAGTAAATCTCTGTGTTTTTAAACAATGTTGTGACGTGTGCATCAATACAGAAGACAAAATATGTAGAAAATGTGGTGTTAGACTGCAAATACTTAAAAATTTTGACTCTGTTTTACTATTTACGCAACATTTGCTACAATTAAGAAAAACCTTTAAAAATGTTGTTGTAATAGCACACAACGGTCAAGCCTTTGACCATCAATTTATTTTGAATTATTTACTCACAAACACCACTCTAACACCAGAACTAATTATGAGGGGTACAAAAATAATCATGATGAAGGTTGGAAATGTGAAATTTATTGACTCTCTTAACTATTTCCCAATGGCCTTGTCGAAATTACCAAAAGCATTTGGTTTGGGCGATGACTTCAAAAAGGGATATTTTCCTCATTTATTCAACACAAAAGCAAACGAACATTACGTTGGTACCCTCCCTGCTTTAGAATACTACTCTCCAGACACCATGAAGGAAGATGATCGAAAGAAGTTTTTCAGGGGTACGAGGAACACAAAAATGATCGATTCGAAATGCAAAAGGACTTGGTTGAATACTGTGTATCAGATGTAGAAATTCTAACACGAGTCTGTTTGAAATTTAGAGATCAACTGTTGTCAACCACTAATGTCTGTCCCTTTACCGAAGCCACAACAATTGCTTCCGCATGCAACAAAGTATTCCGCAGAAACTTTTTAAAACCCAACACCATTGGAGTTATTCCTAAAAACGGATACAGGTGGAAAGATCAACAAAGTAAAATTGCAATAGAGTGGTTAATTTGGGAGGAAAAACAAAGACAAATCAATATTTTACATGCTGCTAAAGGGAGAGAAATGGTTCTGCATGGTGTAAAAGTTGATGGTTACTGTCTTGAAACCAATGAAATGAGTTTCAGGGCTGTTATTACCATGGATGCCCAAAATGTTATAAATTTGGAAGAGATGATCCTGTTGGTGACGATCCTTCCACAACACCAAATTTAAGGTATGAATCATCTCAAGCAAAAATTACAAAGTTAAAAGAAATGGGTTTTGTTGTTAATGAAATATGGGAGTGTGACTTTAGAAAGCAATTAAAAGATAATTTGGAAATTAAGGCCTACATCGAGACACACTTTTGCCTTTAAACCCGAGAGATACTTTCTACGGAGGGCGTACGGGTAATACGCATACTTATTACAAGGCTAAAGAAGCAGAAAAGATTAAATACATGGATGGGTGTGTAAGTACGGAAAATTTCCAGTTGCACATCCTAAAGTTTTCGTAGGGGAGGAATGTCACAGTTTGGATTTGAACAATATCAGCGGCTTAATTAAATGTAAAATTTTACCTCCTCAAGATCTCTACCACCCAGTTCTCCCCGTTAAAATGAATAGTAAATTGATGTTTGTTCTTTGTCGAACCTGCGGTGAAGACATGATTACAAACGAGTGTAATCATACTGATGAAGAAAGAACGTTAGAGGGAACATGGGTTCTAGACGAGGTACTTAAAGCTGTTGTGAAGGGATACAATATAACCGAAATACAAGAAATATGGAAATATGATGTTCTGACATTTAATAAGGGTGAAGATGGCTTGTTCACAGGAATGATGAACAAATTTATTAAAATAAAGCAGGAAGCTTCCGGCTGGCCCAAAGAGTGTACGACCGAGGAAGAGAAAAACAAATATATTGAAGAATTCTTTGCAAGGGAAGATGTCAAATTAGAATATTCTCGGATTCTTGAAAACCCTGGCCTAAGATCTCTAGCTAAACTTATTTTAAACTCTTTTTGGGGCAAATTTGGACAACGGGAAAATCAACCAAAGACAAAGATTGTAAATAAACCTGTTGAATTATTTGCAATGCTAACAAATCCATCAATTTATATTAATGGTGTTCTCCCTGTCAATGGCAACACTCTAATTGTTGGATATGAACATAGAGAAGAATCCTTTGACCCGTTAGCTACTGTTAATGTGGTTATTGCTGCTTTCGTTACTGCCCAAGCGCGCCTGAAACTTTATTCGTTTCTCGAACAATTAGGTGACAGAGTCCTTTATTACGATACTGACTCCGTTATTTACGTTACCAGACCTGATGCGACTGATTTAACTACTGGACAATTCATTGGTGATCTAACCGATGAATTAGAAGTGTATGGTGATGACAGCTACATTACAGAGTTTGTTTCTGGAGGCCCCAAAAATTATTCTTATAAAGTAAATGCTACCAAGACTAATTCTGATGTGATGGTTTGTAAAGTTAAGGGAATATCCTTAAATTACGAGGCATCGCGGTTAATAAATTTCGACACTATTAAGGATATGGTTCTTACAGAGTCGGAACCAATATCGATCATCTCAAAAGATATTCGAAGAACCAAAGACCACTCTGTAACAACCTGCACTGAGACGAAACTCTACAGGCCAAACTCCACAAAAAGAAAGTTTCTAGTTGATGGGAACTCTGAACCGTTTGGTTACAAGAAACAGAAAACCTGTTAATTAGAATGTATATTATAATATTTGTACAGCATTGTAATTAATAAATAGTTAATAAATATTGTAGTCTTTTATTTTAACTTTTTTTTTTAGTAGTCTAACAGTAATTGACAGCTTTGTTGTGAGTTATTATTTATGTATCTTTAAGTCGCGAAGTCTTAAATCGGTTCTAATTTAAAACTACTGGATGAATTATAAAAAGGCAACAAAACGTTCTATGTTTATTGGTAGGGAAAAACAAGTTTTAAGTGGAAGTATATTAAGGGGTGTAAGCCTATCAATTCTATCTTGATTCGTTGATGTCAAATGTACACAGTTCTTAAAACATTGTTAAAGTTTAATACAAGAGTAGTAACACTGATTTTACATACACTTTGCAGTGATACTAAATTAGTTGTAGCATTGTTGCCACATTTAGAAAATTCTTAAAACTATGGTTAAGAAGGTTTTACAGCAGTGTCGCCTGGTCAGAGCTAATGATACTTAGAAACATCTAGATATATTTTGTACGCGGAATGACAGTATTTTAATTCAGTCGTTCAAACCCCGAAATTTGACGAAGTGGCACGAAGTTCAAAATCCTAAACGGCCTAAATATTGCTCTAAGAAATGCACAAGTCTCTAATTTGTTCGTACTGCAGCTTTAATTTACCTTAAAACGTTTATTTTACTATTGTCTTTAGGTTTTAAACTTAACACATCTGTCTTTGGGTTCTTTGCCAACTACAAGTTTCCCCAGCTATTTGCAGTAGTGGTAAAACTACCCATTCAAATCACCTAAAATATTTAAACTTGTTCCAACAGTATCTCTTCTTCTTTCTCTCGGGGAAATTCTTAGTTTAAAGTACTGATAGGGTATGGCTAAATTTTTTTATAGGTTAAGTAACGACTAAAATATATAGCCTTTAAAGTATTTCACTACGAGATCTAAGAAGAAAACCAAGCTCCTATTTTTTACGTGGAGCGGGGCTCTAACAGTCTGTCTAATAACAATACAAATTTTTCGGAATGAGTACGTTAGAAAGGCATTCTTCGTAGTTTTTACGATTTTAATACTTGCACTTGAAACACAAATATTGACTACTCTCCTTAGGTTTCCTGGTTAGAAACTTAATACGTATTTCAATGTATGTCTTGTCGATTGTTCTTCACTAAAATTTAGACAGTCTTTGGTCTTAGTTGGTAAAACTAAAATTTTCTGTTTCTCGCGAGCTTCATCACCACTAAATATTTAAACTCGTAGCAGTATTTCGTCTCTCTCGTCCTCACTCTCCTCGTAAAATTCCTAAACATGTTTGAAGAATTGTGAAAAAGTCTAATTTAATCCTGTTTATTACTGTATGACGAAGGAGTATTGATGAAGTGGTGAACATACGTTAGAAAATGCAAGGCATGTTTTAATATTTTGTATGTCAGGTTAAATTAGCTGATTTTAGCTGGTTTTTAGCTATTTTAGCTGTTTTAGCTGTTTTTTTATCTGTTTTTAGCTGATTTTTAGCTGTTTTAGCTGCTTTTTAGCTATTTTTAGCTGTTCTTAGCTGTTTTTAGCTCGTTTTTAGCTGTCTTTAGGTGTTTTTTTAGCTGGTTTTTAATCGTTTTAGCTGGTTTTTAGCTGGGTTTTAGCTGGTTTTTAGCTGTTTTTAGGTGTTTTTTAGCTGTTTTTACCTCTTTTTAGCTGTTTTTAGCTGGTTTTAGCTGGTTTTTAATTGTTTTTAGCTGGTTTTTAGCTGGTTTTTAGCTGTTTTTAGCTGGGTTTTAGCTGGTTTGTAGCTATTTTTAGGTGTTTTTTAGCTGTTTTTAGCTGGGTTTTAGCTGTTTTTTACCTGGTTTTAGCTGTTTTTTACCTGATTTTACCTGATTTTTACCTGATTTTAGCTTGGTAGGGTGAGAGTGGGTGGATTTGGTCTGCGGGATATTTTTTTTAGCGTGGAGAGGAGAGGGGAGAGGAGAGGGGGGATTTGGATTTGGATTATCTGATATGCCTATATCCTATCTACTGCTCAACTTGCTTAGATTTCGCTCAAAATCAGCAGTTATATGTAAAAAAATGAGCTCTACATTATTTTCAAATACAATTTTTCTCTACGGTGCGTACTTTTTTAGTTATTCTCCTGTAGATGTCTCTCATTGATTGGCTAGTGATTGTACCGTCTCCAAGAGCCTTCGTATGGGTTAGTCAATGAAAGTCTGTCCATGGCTTTGATAGTCATGTGGTTTAGGTCGTCAAACATCACCATCCATCATCTGTCTGGCTCAAGTAAGGGGATACCTACTTTTTGGATCCTTTATCTTCGTTGTAGTATACCGTGCAGCATGTGAGTGAATTTGATACATTTTTTCCTTAAGGTACGTAATTTTGGTCTCATCATCTTCAAACATTTTTTGAAAAACCGGTACTAGCACATTACTAAGTATGGTATTTATCTGCGAACCAAGTTGATGAACTTCCGTAAGGACATATTCTTTGGTAGCAGCATCATTATCATTTATCGGTTGGGCAACATTCCTTAATAATTTTCCCTCTATATCAAAATGTCCATCTGAAGTAAGTTTAAATCCGATTCCGGGCAACCCTCGCGATACGTTGTTACAAACAGGAGTTTTCTGTCGACCAAATTTATCAATTGTGTTGTTAACACGACCCATTCTAAAGTAAAACTAATTCACTCTCTTTATGTTCAGCCTATATATAAATGACATAACTAATAAAAATTCATTTTACAATACACCATGAAGCAAGTAAGATTTGATGAAGAAAGAAATATTATCCACCGTATGTCTGTTTGGTGTTTTGCATATAGACAAGCCAGACAAAGTAATTTTCAGCAACTAATACTTGATAGATATCGTTTTCAAAGGAGAATTGGAAAAATGGATGTATTGCTAGCGAGGTTTTTAGAACGGAACCACAGAAATAATATATATCAAGAGCGATTTGTTAATTCAAATGTATGGTGAATAATAAACATATTTAGTACAAAAAGATTTTTATTAAGATTTAAATAATACATCCACACTATCATTAGAAAAACGCACTTATTCACATAAATTTAAAATTACATGACTATCATAAGAAACTTTTACACTATATCTAAATTGTCTCTATTTTTCGGAATTACCAGCGCTGTCCTTCTTGGTCGAATTCCATGGTCTCACTATTATTACGTTCTGATGAACCTCCTCCCCCTACTCCTCCTCCTCCTTCTAAGAAAACAGGACTTTGCGGTGATTCGTTAATTATTTCGAGATCTTCAAAATTACTTGAAGAAATCCAGCGCTGCCCTTCTTGGCTGAATTCCGGCGTATCGTGATTATTATGTTCTGATGAACCTCCCACTGAGACAGCGAGACTTTGCAGAGATTCACTAGAATTTTCACGAGATATTTGTTGAGGTGATTTCATCCCATGTTTCTTATGGTACTCATTTTGACACCATTCACAGAAACCCATTATTCCACTAATAAATTCCCAATTTTCGCAATTGGCACACATCTGACGACCGTTTACAGAGAATGGGCGAACAACTACAATTTGACGTTCACTTTTTGGTGACTGCATTTTGAGGAAATAAATTACTATGCAGTATTCTGGAAGTACTGAAATGTAGACTGAAACAAGAAATTTTTGTGCATCTATTTGTATCTGTTAGGTGACCTTCAAACCCCTCCACTGTTATATCCCATGTAAAATCGAGGTCACCATACACAGAATAGACTTGTTTCTTTATCTACATGCGCGTAATACGTATACGCTGAATAGCTTTTTCTTGATTCAACAATTTTGAATCGATTTCCTTAAGTCTTTTTGTAACAGATTGCAAAAAATCTTCATTCGCCTCTCGCAAGCTTTTTATTCATTTCATTAAGTTCTTTTCTAACATATTCCAAAACATCATTATTCCCTAATTCACTAAGTCGTTTAATAATTTCACGCCTTTGTTCAAGAACATATTCCTGATTAGCGGCATCCCCAGGATTCTTTGGTGGTGCTACATTAGTTAGAGATTTCCCTTGTATATCATATTGACCATCATCGGTCAATCTAAATCCAACTCCTGGTTGTCCAACAAGAACAATGTGATTTTGGTCATTAAATTTTTGGCGCCCAAATTTATCAATTGTGTTGTTAACACGACCCATTTTTAGCTTAAACTGATGTGATTTTTGTGAAGGTTGCCTATTTATAAAAAAATTAAACAATAATTTATGTACATAATCATTTATTTAACATCTCATGTTATTATATTGTACAATGAATTAAAGATTTTCTTCATCTTCTTGAACACACTCCATTTCGTCATCGCTAACAGTAGCCAATGCTTTACTATCAACTTCATTGGTGACTGCTTTATTTCCAAGGTCATCAAGAATAGTGGTATCATCTGCGGGAGCCAAACCATATTTTGTAGCTAATTCATCGGGTAAATGAGGCACTTCGAATAGGTAGCTTCCCAATTCTTCATTTATCATTCCAGCGCAAAATTCGTCCAGATCAATGGTTCCATATAGGTATTTCTCGCACGTGTGTGCTCCAGCCGTGAAATTTACGGCGTCTTTCATATACTTCCTATACTGACTTTCACTAAAACCCACATCGGATTTACCATAATTTGCAAAGTGTAGTATTTCTTCAGCCAGCTCTCTTAATTTACATGATAACCAATTAATGTACACATCTCGATTTTCAATGACAGTAGGGCAGTCACACATCTTAAATAGAAAATAATGGACATGTGATTGTGTGTGAGTGTGTGTTTTTCGATATATACTTAACAAGAACTATTTTATTACATTTTAAAGCAACATTAAAATAGCCTAATCAACAATATATTACAAACAACCAAAATTTAACAACGCTCTAGTATTACCTCCAGAGAATACATGTGAGCTTTGCCCCAAATAAGTTAAGGTGTACTGATCACCGGAGTTATTCATCATTTCAATAGTATCCTCTGTCAGAATTTCAGCTACGCGTGATGGTAAAAATGTTTCAAATGTTGCTTGATGTGTTGGATCAAACAATGTGACGATAATGGCTTTTCCAAAACGTGAAGTCAAAGAATTAATTTTTTTTATCATATAAATTTTGCCCACCGTTAATGTAGAGAATTTCCAACGTTCCAGAAATTGAATATCTTGGTTTATCATATTATTAATTTCGGCTATGGTCTGCTTTGAAATGCTCATGATTTAAAATACAATAAATACAATTACTGTCAAGTACCTTGAATAAACACTTGTAGAACACACCACAAACACAATACTTTATATGCCAAAGCAACAGTTAACGCATACGATGTATGAGTGACAATGAAAGCTATTTTCGAAATGAGCCATATTTATTAGGAAGTAATCCAAGGTCAAGTATTTATTTATGGTGGGAGGAATACATCCGACGACCTCGAAAAATACAAAACAAATGTAACCTTGAAATAAGCGTCGTCCACCTGGTCATCACCAAACAAAGAAACATCTGCTCGCGTTCAAGACCAAGCAAATGTAACCTTGAAATAAGCGTCGTCCACCTGGTCACCACCACCAAACAAAGAAACATCTGCTCGAGTTCAAGGCCAAGTTATTGACCTTGGCCTTGGAATAACACCTGCGCATATCAAGGCCAAATAACAATAGCACACCTGGGCGTTCAAGGTCGACCCTACTGCGCATGCGGAGACTCGGGGAGCATCAACCACCTCTACTTTCATTGTTTGGCCCTTTTCTCGTCTGACAATCAGGACATCCCCTAATAAATTTCTTTACGTCAAGATGTCCTAGGTGTCCCGAAAATGGCTCACAATGCAGCTGTTGCATCAGTTGTGCTTTCAGTCCTTGAGGGATTACCAACTTGTCCTCCTGGTCTGGGACAGCCGACTTTTTATATAGCACACCATCTTTAATAGTAAAATTTTTTGCACGACTTTGCAAATGTGAATTGCCATAATTCGGATCCTGGACTGCCTGTAGTAAGTCTGACACGACTGTATCTTCTTCTTGGAACTCCGTGATGTCCACTAAGGGTAGAAAAAATGTGGGAATTTCATTGGCATCATACTCGTCCTTTAGTGTTGCCTGGAAACAGGGTTGTCTGGAAAGACAGTCTGCGTCTTGATTGCATTTCCCTGATTTGTGGATTATTTCGTAATCAAATTCCTGCAGTTTGCAGCTCCATCTAGCTAATCTCCCTGTAACATTTTTGAGATTCTTTAGATAACACAGTGGCTGGTGACCAGAAAAGATTTTTATGTGTTCTCCCCAAATATAGCTTCTCAGATAAGTTAAACTCCACACTATGGCGAGACCTTCTTTTTCTCCAACTCCATAATTTTTTTCGGCTTTGGTGAGTGCTGGACACATAGCAAATGGGATGCATTTCCTCGTTCATTTTTTGTAGTACTGCTGCTATCCCTTGGTCTGATGCGTCGACATGTAGCTGTTTTTATGCGTTTGGAAGGTAGTGAGTTAATACTGGAGGTGACTCGAATTTTTTTTTTAAATCTGGAAAGCTTCTTCTTGAGCTGATGTCCACCAAAATGGTGTATCTTTCTTCAGCAAATCGTATAACGGCCTGGCAATGACACTCAATTTTTCAATAAATTTTCTATAATAGTTGGCGAGTCCTAGAAAACTTTGAAGGGATTTTTTTTATTTCTTGGAGTTGCAAAATGGTGTACTGCTTCAAGTTTTGAAGAATCTGGAAGAATACCTCGCTCACTAATGGTGTGGCCTAGTACCGTAAGTTCTTTATACGCAAACTGGCACTTAAATGGTTTTAGCTTTAGACCAGTTGCTTTTAGCTTTGACAATACTTTTCTTAGGTTCTCGTTATGTTCTTCCAAATTTTTTCCATAGACCAAGATGTCATCTAAGTACATCATTGCTCCATTCCACTTCATGTCTCCCAAAATTGCGTCGGCCAACTGCTGAAAAGTGCTTGGTGCTGTTGTAAGACCAAAACTTAGGCGGCTAAATTCGAACAAGTCATCGGTAGTGACGAATGCCGTTTTATGCCTGCCCATCTCATCAATTTCTACTTGCCAGTACCCTGAAAACATGTCCAACGTAGTAAAGTATCTAGCTTCTCCCAGGTAGGTCAAAATGTCGTCTATGACTGGCAGAGGATACACATTCTTTATTGTTTTTGCGTTCACTTTTTTATAGTTAACGCAGAACCACATATCACCATCTTTTTTGGGAACAAAGACTACTGGACTGGAATACGGACTTACAGACTTAGTAGATAGTATTGGCCGGTGCAGATTCCTCCCCCCACCCGCTACTGAACTCCACCCCCTCCTTTTCCAGTGGTGGGGGGAGGAATCTGCACCGGCCAAGGACCTTTGGCCCTGCCCCCAAGTGGAGGGGGACCTCTAGCTCCGCCCCCAAGTGGAAGGGAACCTCTAGCCCCGCCTCCGAAGCCCCGCCTCTTAGCACCTGATTGGCCGACCCCCACCTAAGCTCCCACTTTTTCCCACTCCAAACTACTCGAGGGAGGGGGTGTGAGAGAAGGGTTTAAAGCTTTAAAGCATTTGTGTATTAGTCGTGTCTTTAGTACCACTGTTAGAAGATCTTACTATTAAAAAGAAAATGGAAGTAAAATCCAAGTCGTATATTTATAATGGTGATTTGTTAAATAGGAAGCGACAAGAAATGGATTTACTCGTTTAACTGTTAAACCATCATCAAAGAAAATAGTGCTAAAATGGTATGTAGTCGATGTTCCAAACCATTAAAAGATCGAAGATTTTTGTGTGAAAATTATTTAGACCATGTTGGGGATTGTTTTAACATGTCCTGTCTACATTGGTTAGTTTGGTTTCGAAATCAATGGGAAGAGGACAAGAAAAAGGTAAAAAGCATTGAACAGAAAGAGAGTTCATCACCATCACTTCTAGCACCACCACCAGTTAAGTTAGGAAAACAGAAAAGAAAAGGGAGGAAAAGACTGATTAGAAAAAAATTTGCCACGTATGTGACGACCAGTTCTTTAATAAATTATAAAGACTTTTAAAACAGTGCTAAATATGTGTAATTATTGTATGAAGAATCGTGGTGAACTATACAATTTTTAGTTTTCATAGAAAATTAAACAAGACTATTAATATAGTTAAATATGTGTCGTGGTCTTAATGTATTATGTGCTTCAACAGGGATCATTATATTTAATTATATCACTAGACCAATTTATGTTGAAATGATATCGATTATTTCATAAATTTTTGTAAATAATAGATGGTTTTATTTTACCCCCACCTTATACTGTAAAAGGTTTGGGGGAGAACTATATAATATATTGACTGAAAGTAAACTTTGCATTTCATTTACCTTACACTTATAAAGAGGTTATAGGGTGAAATAAAATGGATTATTATATGTATGATGAAATATTTGAAAAACTAGAATTATCAGATTTGTTTAAGCTTTATGAATGCCCTACAACTAATATACTGGTAGTTGAATATCTGAATAGAAGACTTATTGACTGGAAACGTATATCCAAATTTGAATTTCCGTCTGAAGAATTTATGGATGAATTTCAAGACAAAGTTATGTGGGAAAGGATTTCTCATAGCCAAAAACTATCCGAAGACTTTATAAGAAAATTTCAAGATAAAGTTAATTGAAAATGGATATCTGCATATCAGAAACTGAGTGAAGAGTTTATATAAGAATTTCAAGATCGAGTTAATTGGAAACGAATTTCCCGTTCCCAAAATTTATCTGAAAATTTTATAAGAAAGTTTCAAAATAGTGTTAACTGGAAATGGATCTCTCTTTGTCAAAATAAATATCAAGGTTTGTCTGAAAAGTTTATAGAAGAATTTCAAGATAAAGTTGACTGGCAATGGCTTTCTCCTTGTCAAAATCTATCTGAGGACTTTATAAGAAAATTTCAAGATAGGGTTAATTGGAAATGGATCTCTGCTAATCAAAACCTTACTGAAGAGTTTATAGAAGAATTTCAAGATAAAGTTGACTGGAAATGAATATCACGCTGTCAAGATCTATCTGAAGATTTTATAAGAAAATTTCAAGATAGAATTAACTATCGAATTTCTCGGCATCAAAACATACTTGAATTTTCTATAAGTTTCTAAGAGGGACTATATCAATATTTAATTAACAAATATATAGGACTAATAAAACACGTTGATACAATTTATTATGTTTTATTTATCATTCATTAAAAATTTTTTATACAAATTAAAAACATTAGTTAATGCGCAGACGCAATAATCTTTTTTATGATAAACGCAATGCGGTTGATCAGCTTGTATAGTCGGATGATTATCCAATTCAATAACAGGTTTACAGCTATATTTACGAATGATGTCAGCCTTCTCCTTTCCTTTAACGTACACCAAATCACTTCTGTTTGTTAAAGATTTAATAACATCGGAAAATTTGTGTATAGGTGTAAATCCTTCATTCCATGGGATGCAGTGATGATTTTTCATTACCCATATAGCCTGTTTATGCAAATCTGGCGGTAGTAGATCCATTTGAAATGGTTGTTTAAAAATATAATGTGTGATATGATGACCATCATACGCGGCTAGTTCCTTTGTAATAAATTTATTATTTTCTATTTTAAATCCTTGAATATCAATAACAGTATTCATAGTTATATCTTTAAACACTTAAACTTCCTAAACACAATTCTTCTTAAACAATAACTAGCAATTGTCTTAGATTATTTAAATGTTGAATGTGTTGAGCTAAGAGTTTTGAATATTGTGTCTTCATAACTATCTAACAAATACTAACAAATCGTATATGAAATGAACATATTATATAGTAATAACTGCGCGTGTCTATTAAAGTTTTTTAACATTTTTAGTTAGAGGATTATAGCTAAATATTTTATCGTGTAACACAAGACAGTAAGCAGAAACATCATCTTCAACATCGTTGTGTAATTCAAATTCTACTCTTATAACAATGGGGCCACTTTCAAGCGCATCTTTTTGATGAGAACAGTCAATATATGTGATAGGTGCATAATTTTTAAATTCCTCTGGCGAAAAAATTGGTTCGGGTGTTAATCCATAGTATGACTTTTGAAATTGTGAGAACATATCATATAATAATGAATATTTATTTTTATCAAAGTCTAAGAAAAGATCATTATATGGATATCTTTCTGAATTTAAATATACTTTAATATTTCGTAATTTAATATTAGTAAAATGACTCATATCTGTTGTAACTTTATCTCGCAAATTTTTTTGAAAACATAGGGCTACATGACGAGGTGTATTCACCTTAGTCGAAGTTCTGACTGACCAGTTATGTCGACTTGTTTTTGTTAATTCCGGATATTCTATTAATTCCCAACTTCTAAATGCTACTAATATGTTTGTATTTCTATCAATAATTTTCGTAAGAGCTAATTCTTGTGGGATAGCTACAGATATATGAGGTACATTCCAAGTTAGTTTCGTGAGTTCAATTTTGGGATTTTCATTCCCATTAGTATTTATTGTAGCATTTTTGTCCGAATTGTCTCGAATCAAAATAAGTTCTTGTTTGGAATTTAATATTATTTTTTTATAATCCTCAAAAAAACCCATTAAAAATTTAAGTGGAATACAAACGCTAAATAACCCTGTAGTAGTATCAACTACTTTTGAGGCTTCTCCCGGAAACCAGCCAGCATTTTTAAATTTATTACACTCGTTTTTGTTATATGATAAATACCCTTTCACTGTTGAAGTTAAACCGACATCTCTAACTGAATCTACCGTAACACCATTTAATTGATAACGTATTTCTTTAAAAAGAAAAGCTATCCCACTGTTAATAAGTTTTAATGTTGTTGAAACTTTCCCATCTTCTTTAGTTAGTTTACCCTCTATGTGAAGAAAGCTTTCGCAAGGAAGTGTGTATTTTTCTACTTCATGAATAGGAATGATAATTTCGTCATTGTTCCCCAATTTTGTTGGTAAATATGGCTCGTAAGCGTGAAATTCTGATTGTGTGATTGAATTGTCTATGACAATATTTTGTGACACATTTAGGATATCCATGTTATACTAAAATCTTTAAACCAAGAGATTTAAGAAAAATTTTGTTTTCACGTGTTACCCGGTGGATGTTCGGCGTTCTACTAATCTTAAATTTTGAGTGTTTGTTCTTCTTATACTGTTTAACATTATTGTTTTTGATTAATTTATCACATCCTAATATATTTCTATTGTATAGTATAACCATTATAGTTGTTTTATATGCAACCTAATTGTAACAATTTCGTTTCGAAAATTAACAAGTTTTAAGTTTTGATCTATTATTTTTACAGTAATTTTATCTATTACGTTAACAGTAACTGGAAAATAAATAATATTTTGAGGACTTTCTATAATTTTAAACCCTGGACTAACGTTAGGAAAGAATTGATGAATAATATGCACAGGCTTTCCGTTCAGATAGGATCCTTCAGCTATACTGCAATCAATACATAAAGAATTAACTTTTATAATCTCGGCAGGATTTTCGGATGTTCTCGGATTTCCATCACCGGGAATAACACCGTTTTTGAAGCCTAAAAGTGCACCTATTGTTCCCTCCTTGAAATTAATGTCTGTAGTGGATTTAATCAATGATTTTAATGTGTTGTTATTTGCATAAAGGTGAAATGAAATACCTTTCTTTTCGAACTGGTTTTGTAAATATTTATTAATATCATCTATTTCATAACTTCCTGGCGGAATTGTTAAAAACTCATTATCTTTTCCAAAGTAAACTTTATTATTTGCTTCGTCTATATTTGGTATTGCATTAAAAGTTTCAAAATTTGTGAGACTGACAACATAGGAGGCGTTAGAATCTAAGTAGATTGGGGGATGAAATACTGAATGTAATACAGCGGAATCACCAGAAAGAGCTATAGTAAACGACATGATAGTTTTGAGTGGAATAAAACAAAATCATAATTACGCATTATTATAAATAAATTGTAAACATAATTGACCGCATGTAAAAGTCTGAAAAGATTGATATCTATTATAGTTGTACTTTACATTATTATTGCTACCATCGCTGAAAAAATATGTTATAACTTGCTTTGGCGGTCTTAGGTTACCAAAACTATCAAAGTAATTTATGCGATTATTTTTTTTAATATAGGCAGTCCAATGTGTGCCTTATCCTCTATTATCATCTAAATTAATAATACCAGTTTCACATTTTTTGATTTTGGTTGGTAAATTTGTTCGCATAAAAACTCCCCTAAAATTCGATAGTTTTAGCAATTTGGTATATTTCATTAAATCAAAATTTGTCAAAGGTTTACGGGGTAGCAGTTTTAACAGTTTTTTGAATATGGTTTTAAAAATAAACCACACCCTTTCTTATACGGTTTTAAATAAAGCCTTTTTCCAATCGATATTTTCTCTATAACTCTATTATGTCTCTTTTCTTCCTCTTCTAACTTTTTTTGTGCGTTTTTAGCCGAATTTACTGCTTGTGCAATACCTGCTGCGCCACCACCTAGAGCTCCTAAAGCAGATAAACCAGCAAAAATTAGTATTAAAGGTAAAATTCCTCCAGTTTTTGGAATTGGGATGATTCTTTGCCTAGGTTCTTGAACTTTTAATTTCCCCCGTTTAATTGACGACAAAGCAGTGCTAACAACATTTTTTACATTATTAAACTTCTTTCCAATGATACCTTTACGCGCTTTTCTAACAGCATTATTAAAAGTTATCTGACCGCCTTTCTTTTTCTTTTGTTTTCTTTTTTTTCTCAACCCCATCGCCAATTTTGTTTTAGCTTTCATTATTCCAGTCACGACCAAAGATGATAACTTTTCACCTATACTAGAATTTTTGTCTTTGAATCGTTTAAAAGCTTTATTAGCTAAAACCTGATCTGCTTTATGTCTTTGTTCTAAATCAGGATATGTTGAATATGCTATATCGTGTTCTTTACAAGCTTCATCTAATTGATTTATTCCTTTGTCACCTCGAGCGAGTCTATTATTTAATTTTGTACCAGGACCGCAAAAATTGTATGAAGGTAAATGAAGTTCTATAGGTAATTTATCTATCAAGGTGTTAACAAGACCTCTACCTTTCCTCTTAACACTCTTAGCGCGACTGCTACTTAAAGTACTATGCTTAACCATTATATATATAATGAGTAATATTTTGTAATGTTCTTATTTAAATAGAGATGTTGAAAGGATGAAGATTAAAAAACAAAATATTTCTTAACCAATAAAAAATTTTGAATTTACTCAGGATGAGTACAGAAAGCATGGAAAACTATTTGGCGGTAGTTGTAAACGCTGTTTGATTGTAGGTCCCTCTGGTTGTGAAAAAACTAACGTAATAATTTCGCTTCTGACAGAAGTTAATGGTTTAAGATTTGAAAATATATATGTTTATTCGAAATCATTGTACCAACCCAAATATGAATATTTGAGAAACCTTTTAGCCCCACTAAAATTCATAGGTTATTTTGAATCAACAAATGCGGAGGACATTGTACCACCTAATGAAATAAACTCAAATTCTGTTATTGTATTTGATGATATTGTTTGCTGTGACCAAACTCTTATGAGAGATTATTTTTGTTTTGGACGACATAAAAATACTGATTGTTTTTATTTATGTCAGAATTATTCTTCGATTCCTAAACAATTAATAAGAGATAACGCTAATTTAATAGTTATATTTCAACAGGATACTACCCACTTAAAACATATTATATACAACGATCATGTTAATAGTGATATGTCTTTTCAAGAATTTAAAGATATGTGTGCTTTGTGTTGGCAAAAATATCATGATTTCATAGTAATTGATAAAGATTGCTCCCTAAATGACGGTCGATATAGAAAAGGATTTGATAATTTTATTTGCATTTAGAGTATATAACAGTTTGTTAAAATTTATAGTATTCAGTAAACATCATAACTTTCATAAAGATGGATGAAAGAGCAAGTAAAGAGTTAATAAAAACGAGAAAGGTTGTTAAACAAAAATATAATGCTTTAAAATCAGATATCGCTGAAACTCAATTTCGTAAAGAAAAAGAATTTAAACCGATCACCCAACCTTTACACGAATTAATTAAAACCATTAAATCGGAAGCGATCATAAAACCTGAAATTTCCACACCACCATTGTTTTCTACACCACAAAAAGGGGAAATAACCAGAAGAAAATCTAATATTTAGAAAAAATATCAGCCATATGACATGCCCTCGTTTTTACAAGACGAAGACGTTTTTGAATCTAGTGGAAGTGAGCATTCTTTTTCGAGACCGAGATTAAGCTCTACAACTAGATTGCAAGAAAGTGAGGGTGAGTCAACCTTGGAACCTACACTAGAAGATACAAGACGAGAAATTTTAGATTTAACTAGAACCCCAGCCTATAATGAATATCTTGAATTATTTCACCCACTTGTGAGAGTATATGTTGATGCGTCCGTCAAAGGTGAGCGAGATTTGGATAACACACACGGTCTAAGACATGATGCCGATGCTGAAAAATGGAGAATTGGAGACAGTTTGCTTGATTTTGATCAAGAGAATATTAAAGTTAAAAATGTGACATATAATGGTACCCCTGGACTATATGAACTTTTGTTTTTTCAAGATCCCAAAGGTTTCACCTCGAACGATCTTAAAAACTATATGGATATTTTGGCACGAACTAATGCTTACAGGAGAAATTATGATGCTGATGAACAAATTCAAGGCACCACTGACGCAAAGTATCTTACAGTTATTAAACCGTATTTATTAGAAAACAAAATTATTAAACCGAAAAGTACTAGAAGTACTTAGATGAAGCTTGTAAAGAACACGATATAGCATATTCAACATATCCTGATTTAGAACAAAGACATCAAGCAGATCAGGTTTTAGCTAATAAAGCTTTTAAACGATTCAAAGACAAAAATTCTAGTATAGGTGAAAAGTTATCATCTTTGGCCGTGACTGGAATAATGAAAGCTAAAACAAAATTGGGTATGGGGTTGAGAAAAAAAAGAAAACAAGAGAAAAAGAAAGGCGGTCAGATAACTTTTAATAATGCTGTTAGAAAAGCGCGTAAAGGTATCATTGGAAAGAAGTTTAATAATGTAAAAAATGTTGTTAACACTGCTTTGTCGTCAATTAAACGGGGGAAATTAAAAGTTCAAGAACCTAGGCAAAGAATCATCCCAATTCCAAAAACTGGAGGAATTTTACCTTTAATACCAATTTTTGCTGGTTTATCTGCTTTAGGAGCTCTAAGTGGTGGCGCAGCAGGTATTGCACAAGCAGTAAATTCGGCTAAAAACGCACAAAAAAAGTTAGAGGAAGAAAAGAGACATAATAGAGTTATAGAGAAAATATCGATTGGAAAAGGGCTTTATTTAAAACCGTATAAGAAAGGGTGTGGTTTATTTTTAAAACCATATTCAAAAAACTGTTAAAACTGCTACCCCGTAAACCTTTGACAAATTTTGATTTAATGAAATATACCAAATTGCTAAAACTATCGAATTTTAGGGGAGTTTTTATGCGAACAAATTTACCAACCAAAATCAAAAAATGTGAAACTGGTATTATTAATTTAGATGATAATAGAGGATAAGGCACACATTGGACTGCCTATATTAAAAAAAATAATCGCATAAATTACTTTGATAGTTTTGGTAACCTAAGACCGCCAAAGGAAGTTATAACATATTTTTTCAGCGATGGTAGCAATAATAATGTAAAGTACAACTATAATAGATATCAATCTTTTCAGACTTTTACATGCGGTCAATTATGTTTACAATTTATTTATAATAATGCGTAATTATGATTTTGTTTTATTCCACTCAAAACCATCATGTCGTTTTCTATAGCTCTTTCTGGTGATTCCGCTGTATTACATTCAGTATTTCATCCCCCAATCTACTTAGATTCTAACGCCTCCTATGTTGTCGGTCTCACAAATTTTGAAACTTTTAATGCAATACCAAATATAGACGAAGCAAATAATAAAGTTTACTTTGGAAAAGATAATGAGTTTTTAACAATTCCGCCAGGAAGTTATCAAATAGATGATATTAATAAATATTTACAAAACCAGTTCGAAAAGAAAGGTATTTCATTTCACCTTTATGCAAATAACAACACATTAAAATCATTGATTAAATCCACTACAGACATTAATTTCAAGGAGGGAACAATAGGTGCACTTTTAGGCTTCAAAAACGGTGTTATTCCCGGTGATGGAAATCCGAGAACATCCGAAAATCCTGCCGAGATTATAAAAGTTAATTCTTTATGTATTGATTGCAGTATAGCTGAAGGATCCTATCTGAACGGAAAGCCTGTGCATATTATTCATCAATTCTTTCCTAACGTTAGTCCAGGGTATAAAATTATAGAAAGTCCTCAAAATATTATTTATTTTCCAGTTACTGTTAACGTAATAGATAAAATTACTGTAAAAATA
Source organism: Philopedon plagiatum (assembly GCA_963971165.1). Classification (NCBI taxonomy): domain Eukaryota; kingdom Metazoa; phylum Arthropoda; class Insecta; order Coleoptera; family Curculionidae; genus Philopedon; species Philopedon plagiatum. The sequence continues at coordinate 64,923,002 of OZ020189.1, read as the reverse complement.
ATAGATCAAAACTTAAAACTTGTTAATTTTCGAAACGAAATTGTTACAATTAGGTTGCATATAAAACAACTATAATATTTATACTATACAATAGAAATATATTAGGATGTGATAAATTAATCAAAAACAATAATGTTAAACAGTATAAGAAGAACAAACACTCAAAATTTAAGATTAGTAGAACGCCGAACATCCACCGGGTAACACGTGAAAACAAAATTTTTCTTAAATCTCTTGGTTTAAAGATTTTAGTATAACATGGATATCCTAAATGTGTCACAAAATATTGTCATAGACAATTCAATCACACAATCAGAATTTCACGCTTACGAGCCATATTTACCAACAAAATTGGGGAACAATGACGAAATTATCATTCCTATTCATGAAGTAGAAAAATACACACTTCCTTGCGAAAGCTTTCTTCACATAGAGGGTAAACTAACTAAAGAAGATGGGAAAGTTTCAACAACATTAAAACTTATTAACAATGGGATAGCTTTTCTTTTTAAAGAAATACGTTATCAATTAAATGGTGTTACGGTAGATTCAGTTAGAGATGTCGGTTTAAATTCAACAGTGAAAGGGTATTTATCATATAACAAAAACGAGTGTAATAAATTTAAAAATGCTGGCTGGTTTCCGGGAGAAGCCTCAAAAGTAGTTGATACTACTACAGGGTTATTTAGCGTTTGTATTCCACTTAAATTTTTAATGGGTTTTTTTGAGGATTATAAAAAAATAATATTAAATTCCAAACAAGAACTTATTTTGATTCGAGACAATTCGGACAAAAATGCTACAATAAATACTAATGGGAATGAAAATCCCAAAATTGAACTCACGAAACTAACTTGGAATGTACCTCATATATCTGTAGCTATCCCACAAGAATTAGCTCTTACGAAAATTATTGATAGAAATACAAACATATTAGTAGCATTTAGAAGTTGGGAATTAATAGAATATCCGGAATTAACAAAAACAAGTCGACATAACTGGCCAGTCAGAACTTCGACTAAGGTGAATACACCTCGTCATGTAGCCCTATGTTTTCAAAAAAATTTGCGAGATAAAGTTACAACAGATATGAGTCATTTTACTAATATTAAATTACGAAATATTAAAGTATATTTAAATTCAGAAAGATATCCATATAATGATCTTTTCTTAGACTTTGATAAAAATAAATAATCATTATTATATGATATGTTCTCACAATTTCAAAAGTCATACTATGGATTAACACCCGAACCAATTTTTTCGCCAGAGGAATTTAAAAATTATGCACCTATCACATATATTGACTGTTCTCATCAAAAAGATGCGCTTGAAAGTGGCCCCATTGTTATGAGAGTAGAATTTGAATTACACAACGATGTTGAAGATGATGTTTCTGCTTACTGTCTTGTGTTACACGATAAAATATTTAGCTATAATCCTCTAACTAAAAATGTTAAACAACTTTAATAGACATGCGCAGTTATTACTATATAATATGTTCATTTCATATACGATTTGTTAGTATTTGTTAGATAGTTATGAAGACACAATATTCAAAACTCTTAGCTCAACACATTCAACATTTAAATAATCTAAGACAATTGCTAGTTATTGTTTAAGAAGAATTGTGTTTAGGAAGTTTAAGTGTTTAAAGATATAACTATGAATACTGTTATTGATATTCAAGGATTTAAAATAGAAAATAATAAATTTATTACAAAGGAACTAGCCGCGTATGATGGTCATCATATCACACATTATATTTTTAAACAACCATTTCAAATGGATCTACTACCGCCAGATTTGCATAAACAGGCTATATGGGTAATGAAAAATCATCACTGCATCCCATGGAATGAAGGATTTACACCTATACACAAATTTTCCGATGTTATTAAATCTTTAACAAATAGAAGTGATTTGGTGTACGTTAAAGGAAAGGAGAAGGCTGACATCATTCGTAAATATAGCTGTAAACCTGTTATTGAATTGGATAATCATCCAACTATACAAGCTGATCAACCGCATTGCGTTTATCATAAAAAAGATTATTGCGTCTGCGCATTAACTAATGTTTTTAATTTGTATAAAATTTTTTTAATGAATGATAAATAAAACATAATAAATTGTATCAATGTGTTTTATTAGTCCTATATATTTGTTAATTAAATGTTGATATAGTCCCTCTTAGAAACTTATAGAAAATTCAAGTATGTTTTGATGCCGAGAAATTCGATAGTTAATTCTATCTTGAAATTTTCTTATAAAATCTTCAGATAGATCTTGACAGCGTGATATTCGTTTCCAGTCAACTTTATCTTGAAATTTTTCTATAAACTCTTCAGTAAGGTTTTGATTAGCAGAGATCCATTTCCAATTAACCCTATCTTGAAATTTTCTTATAAAGTCCTCAGATAGATTTTGACAAGGAGAAAGCCATTGCCAGTCAACTTTATCTTGAAATTCTTCTATAAACTTTTCAGACAAACCTTGATATTTATTTTGACAAAGAGAGATCCATTTCCAGTTAACACTATTTTGAAACATTCTTATAAAATTTTCAGATAAATTTTGGGAACGGGAAATTCGTTTCCAATTAACTCGATCTTGAAATTCTTCTATAAACTCTTCACTCAGTTTCTGATATGCAGATATCCATTTTCAATTAACTTTATCTTGAAATTTTCTTACAAAATCTTCGGATAGTTTTTGGCTATGAGAAATCCTTTCCCACTTAACTTTGTCTTGAAATTCATCCATAAATTCTTCAGACGGAAATTCAAATTTGGATATACGTTTCCAGTCAATAAGTCTTCTATTCAGATATTCAACTACCAGTATATTAGTTGTAGGGCATTCATAAAGCTTAAACAAATCTGATAATTCTAGTTTTTCAAATATTTCATCATACATATAATAATCCATTTTATTTCACCCTATAACCTCTTTATAAGTGTAAGGTAAATGAAATGCAAAGTTTACTTTCAGTCAATATATTATATAGTTCTCCCCCAAACCTTTTACAGTATAGGGTGGGGGTAAAATAAAACCATCTATTATTTACAAAAATTTATGAAATTATCGATATAATTTCAACATAAATTGGTTTAGTGATATAATTAAATCTAATGATTCCTGTTGAAGCACATAATACATTAAGACCACGACACATATTTAACTATATTAATAGTCTTGTTTAATTTTCTATGAAAACTAAAAATTGTATAGTTCACCACCATTCTTCATACAATAATTACACATATTTAGCACTGTTTTAAAAGTCTTTATAATTTATTAAAGAACTGGTCTTCACATACGTGGCAAAATTTTTGTCTAATCAGTCTTTTCCTCCCTTTTCTTTTCTGTTTTCCTAACTTAACTGGTGGTGGTGCTAGAAGTGATGGTGATGAACTCTCTTTCTGTTCAATGCTTTTTTCCTTTTTCTTGTCCTCTTCCCATTGATTTCGAAACCAAACTAACCAATGTAGACAGGACATGTTAAAACAATCCCCAACATGGTCTAAACAATTTTCACACAAAAATCTTTGATCTTTTAATGGTTTGGAACATCGACTACATACCATTTTAGCACTATTTTCTTTGATGATGGTTTAACAGTTAAACGAGTAAATCCATTTCTTGTCGCTTCCTATTTAACAAATCACCATTATAAATATACGACTTGGATTTTACTTCCATTTTCTTTTTAATAGTAAGATCTTCTAACAGTGGTACTAAAGACACGACTAATACACAAATGCTTTTAAGCTTTAAACCCTTCTCTCACACCCCCTCCCTCGAGTAGTTTGGAGTGGGAAAAAGTGGGAGCTTAGGTGGGGGTCGGCCAATCAGGTGCTAAGAGGCGGGGCTTCGGAGGCGGGGCTAGAGGTTCCCTTCCACTTGGGGGCGGAGCTAGAGGTCCCCCTCCACTTGGGGGCAGGGCCAAAGGTCCTTGGCCGGTGCAGATTCCTCCCCCCACCACTGGAAAAGTGGGGGTGGAGTTCAGTGGCGGGGTGGGGGGAGGAATCTGCACCGGCCAATACTATCTACTAGACTTTCTTATTACCTCATTTTCCAACATTTCTTCTACTTGTTTATTAATAATTCTTCGCTCTGCGTGAGAAACTCTGTATGGTCTGGAAACCACTGGAACGTCATCGGTCACCTCTATTCGGTGCTTCACTAGATCCGTTTTTCCTAGGTCGCTGATGCTCCAAGCAAAAGTATCTTCAAAATCTTGAACTAACCTACTTATACTTTGAAAGTCATTTTTACACAAGTCCCTATTTACATTATAACTTTTTATTAGAATATTGTTCGGTAAAGTCACTAAAGTTTCGCTTATATTTTTTAGAGTCACTATCTGCTTTAAACGCGATGCATGTGCCTGCAAAAAGTTTTTTTGTTTTTCTACCGTAGTTTTTTATTTCGGCGTACCACGTCAAATTATCACTAAAAATTTAATTAACCTGAAGTCCATTTTTTATTAAAAAATCATAGTCCGGGGTAAAGTTTATTTTATTTTCACCGGTTTTTTTAAAGTTCACTTCGCATTTAATAACGTCTTTCGCAATTACCGTGTCACTACGCAACGTAATTTTCGCACTGTCTGTTCTGCAGTTTTCAATTTCCATAGGTAACCCCTCCCGAAAACAACTATTTACATTACTGATTTGACTATTTACAATGTCTTTGTGACTACTATCTCCTAAATTCATTGCCAAGGTAACTACTTCATTCTCATTCGTTTTCAAACTAATTTCATTCGCTTTTAAATTTATCATAGCTTCGTGGGACTTAAGAAATTCTAATCCTAATAAAACGGGTTGCGGTAGGTTTTCTATAACTAAGGCTTCTACGGAAAAGGTACAATCAATAAAACAAACAATTATTTCTGCATAACCAATAATTTTTACCAGCGAAACTATTCGCTACTTTAATAAAAGTTATGCCTGTGCCGGGCTTTATTTCATTTTTATTTACATATTTACTATCTACAATATTTTTAACTGACGCAGTGTCTATTATAACCTCAATATTTACATTATTTAAACTTCCTTTTACGGAGAGAACATCTGTTGCTGCTTCATGCTGATTCTGGTTCTGATTCTGATTCTGTTTCTGACAGTGCTTATGTGTGTTAACACTGTCCGTTGGAGTTTTCCGACTGCTGTTGCTGTTGCCAATTTTGATACCTATTGGTTTGCTGCTCTGGACGGCGGCCATTTTGTTCTCGACTAGGTTGACTTGTCGTCCATCTTGGTCTTTGGTTTTCTAAATTTCGCTGTCCCCTATAGTTTTGGTTGTTTCTATGTTGCGGGTTGCTAAAACAAACTCTTGCCTTGTGACCTGGTTTTCCACGCTGAAAACATACTGGCCGACTGTCGGTAGTACGTGGCTGCCAGTTTTTAAAATTTCTGTTTTCTCTTATTCTGTCTTGGCTTTTATTTTGCATAGCTTTTCCAATTTCATCTCTCACAACTTGCGTAATTTCATCCATCAAGTTCGATTTTGTTTTTTCTGGCGGAACCTGCTGACTCGTCCCTGTTAATCTTTCTGACATTGACAGCTGTGCGAAGATTTCCGAAGCATGACTTATTTCTTTTTCAGCGTCGTTTATGGTTTTAACGAGCTCTTGTACCTCTGCAAAATTTTTTGGCTGCCTAAGCTTGATTTGGTAGGCGTATGTGGGCAGTAGACCTTGTTCAAAATGTTCTCTTCTAACATCGTCCTTCATTTTTGGATCTACTTTGTTGCATAGGTATACCATTTATCGTAGATAATTAATTACGTTTTCACCTGGCTGCTGTCTTCTATGGGATCCCGTCATTTGGCCGAATGTCAATTGGTCGAAAGTCAATTGGCCGAAGTCAATTAGTCGAATACGTCAATTCGCCGAAAGATAACAGGCCGAATACGTCAATTGGCCGAACACGTCAACTGGCCGAAGACGTCAATTGGCCGATATACATATATATTTTTTCTTACATATTACTTAAAAATTATTTTTTGTTTTTATGTTTTGGTTAGTTTTGGTTTGGTTTTACCGATACACTTACAGGTTAGTTCAGGTTACTTCAGGTTAGTTCAGGTTAGTATTATGTATTTAGCCAAATTATGTACTAAACCTACTACTCACTTCTTGTCCTATTTGGTCAGTTGACGTATTTGGTCAATTGACTTATTCGGCCAATTGACGTATTCGGCCAATTGACGTATTCGGCCAATTGACTTATTCGGCCAATTGACGTATTCGGCCAATTGACGTATTCGGCCAATTGACGTATTCGGTCAATTGACGTATTCGGCCAATTGATCTTCGGCCAACTGACTTCGGCCAATTGACTCTCGGCCAATTGACTTTCGGCCAATTGACGTAGACCCGTCTTCTATAACGTAATTTTAGCTTCGTTTCGTTGACATACGTGCTAAACGAAAATTCTTTTTTCAGGTCCTCTACTGTTGCTTTCCAATCGGAACCTGGGTTTCTTATTGCATAAATTTGCAACCAAGTTTGTGCTTGACCCAATAAATACGATGAAAAATAACACAGCTTAAGGTTGTCATTCCAGTTATTAATCAAAGCTGTTTTTCATAGTCTTCCAAAAATACACTTAAATTATCGCAATCCGGATTATACGAACGCGGCGCTACAAACTGTGGAACAGCAGGCGTTCTGCTCGGATTTACGAGATTTCCCAACGTGCAATTCGGCATTTTTGAAAAAATATTTTTATCAGATTTTAGGGTTACCTGGTCGTTACTTGGCAATAAAGTTAGTGACTCGTTTGAAAAATTTTGAGAACTGGAGCTATTGCTACTGGTATTTTCCGCTAAAATTGACGACTGTATGCTTTCCGGCGAGTTATTAAATATTAATGACCTAACACTGTCTTTACTTTTAGGGGTTGATGACGTTTCAACAACTTTGTCGATTTCTTTATTACCGCTTATTTCCTTATTTTCCGCCTTATTTTCACTTTCTGTTACTTTATTTCTATTTTCTGCCTTCTTAGAATGACTTCTTAACACCATTAATTTCTCCATGTAGTAAGAAAAGTGCACATTTTAAAAAATAACGCATCTTTAAATAGCAGAACCGCGATCAAAAATGTATTTTTAAGACTTTTTCCAAACTAGTAAAAAAAATAAGTAGCAATTTTCATACTGCATAACTGGTATAATTTTAATTCTGCTTACTTTTAGCATTCAAACCCAAAAAGGCAGAAGATATTCGTTAAATAAAAAGAACTCAAAAAAGTTAAAAACAAATTTTAAACAAGTTTCCGACCGGCATTAGTTACTAGAGAAAACCCAATAATTAAAAAATCCAATAGGTATTTTACAGAAACCGAAAAATTCAAAATCATTTAAAAATAAACTAGGTTTATCCAACGAAAACGTACTAAAATGTAACACAAGCCAATAAAATATTTGTTTAAAAATGCTCTAAATAAATTTTAAATATAAAATAATACCGTTAAAAGCATGAAAGATTGTTCACTTCGCTCCAGGAATGTGTGTAAAAAAACATTTGGTCAATCCGCAAAAAGCAAATACAAAAGCGATAACTTTGACCATGACCTTTTTGGAATTTCACCAGCAAATAACACTTAATAATTTCATATCAATTTCAAAAATACATTTTTACCTATAAAACAAAATAAAAAATCGGCACCTAAGTAGCTGGCGAATTTTAATTTTGCATAAACTAATAATGAAACCAAAAAGGCAATTATTGACGAAAACAACGGCCATTCTGACCGAAACACGGCGCCTCCAACAAGATTGTCACAGGATCTATATGAAAACACTGGCTTCATCATTAATTACTGCAGCAATACTTTATTAAAATAAAATGAATATTTATACAATTTACAAGTATTCAAACGAGGCCTACCTATTAATTCCTAAAACATCGTCGACGGAGGAAAGTGGTTCTGGCTCAGCCGCAACTCGCTTGGCTCGCAAAAGGTCAACTCTCGTTTATTGCTCATCTCATCCATCAGGTCGACCACTTCCCCCGCCAGCGGCCCGATAGGCCGAAGCGCGTCGACGCTTCCTCGCTACCGAACTTCAAGCAGGAGGAAGGGTGTTTCCCGGGAGCAATGGAAAAACAATTTGGTGACAATATAATAACATGAGATGTTAAATAAATGATTATGTACCTAAATTATTGTTTAATTTTTTTATAAATAGGCAACCTTCACAAAAATCACATTAGTTTAAGTTAAAAATGGGTCGTGTTAACAACATAATTGATAAATTTGGGCGCCAAAAATTTAATGGGCAAAATCAAATTGTTCTTCGTGGACAACCAGGAGTTGGATTTAGATTGACCGATCATGGCCAATATGATATACAAGGGAAATCTCTAACTAATGTAGCACCGCCAAAGAATCCTGGGGATGCCGCTAATCTGGGATATGTTCTTGAACAAAGGCGTGAAATAAATAAACAATTTAGTGAATTAGCGAATAATGATGTTTTGCAATATGTTAAAAAAGAACTTGATGAAATGAATAAAAAGATTGCTGAAAAGGTGAATGAAGATTTTTTGCAATTTGTTACAAAAAACTTAAGGAAATTTATTCAAAATTGTTTAATCAAGAAAAAGCTATTCAGCGTCTGAATAATGGACGTATTACGCGCATGTAGAGAAAGACTAAAGTCTATTCTGTGTATGGTGACCTCGATTTTACATCGAATATGAATATGAGAGTGGAGGGAGTTTGAAGGTCACCTAACAGATACAAATAGAGGCACAAAAATTTATTTTTTCAGTCTGTATTCAGTACTTCGAGAATACTACATAGTAATTTATTTCCACAAAATGCCGTCACCAAAGGCAGCGCTGGACTTCTTCAAGCAATTTTAAAGATTTAGAAATAATTAACGAATCACCGCAAAGTCCTGTTTTCTTAGAAGGAGGAGGAGGAGGAGGAGGAGGTTCATCAGAACGTAATAATAGTGAAAACCATGGAATTCAGTCAAGAAGGGCAGCGCTGGTAATTCCGAAAAATAGAGACAATTTAGATATAGTGTAAAAGTTTCTTATGATAATCATGTAATTTTAAATTTATGTGAATAAGTGCGTTTTTCTAATGATAATGTGGATGTATTATTTAAATCTTAATAAAAATCTTTTTGTACTAAATATGTTTATTATTCACCATACATTTGAATTAACAAGTCGCTCTTGATATATATTATTTCTGTGGTTCCGTTCTAAAAACCTTGCTAGCATTGCATCCATTTTTCCAATTCTCCTTTGAAAACGGTATCTATCAAGTATTAGTTGCTGAAAATTACCTTGTCGGGCTTGTCTATATGCAAAACACCAAACAGACATACGGTGGATACTATTTCTTCCTTCATCAAATCTTACTTGCTTCATGGTGTATTGTAAAATGAATTTTTATTAGTTATGTTATTTATATATAGGTGGAAAATAAAGATAGTAAATTAGTTTTACTTTAAAATGGGTCGTGTTAACAGCAGAATTGATAAATTTGGTCGACAGAAAACTATTGTTTGTGACAAAGTATCGCGAGGGTTGCCCGGAATCGGATTTAAACTTACGTCAGATGGACATTTTGATATAGAGGGAAAATTATTAAGGAATGTTGCCCAACCGTTAAATGATAATGATGCTGCTACCAAAGAATATGTCCTTATGGAAGTTCATCAACTTGGTTCGCAGATAAATACCATACTTAGTAATGTGTTAGTACCAGTTTTTCAAAAAATGTTTGAAGATGATGAGGCCAAAATTACCTACCTTAAGGAAAAACTGTATCAAATACACCCGCATGCTGCCCGGTATACCACAATGAAGATAAAGGATCCAAAAAAAAAACAAAATGGAAACCAACCTAGATAAAGTTCTATTTAAAAACACAATTATACTGTTACATGTAATAAATTGAAAATAAAACGCATAATTATGAAAAGCAATGTTTATTATTATTTATAATGCATACATACGTAACGTAAAAACTATTTGATAATATTTATACAATATCTGATTTGTCTATCCAAGAATTAAATTGATTTGGAAAACCTAACCATTTTACAAACAACTGATCGTTTTGATTTTTCTTGCGCTTTCTAAGAATTTTTCAACTAAATAAATACCAGGGCTAGCTGTCTTTTGCAGTTCTGCTTCGTAAAAACATCCTTTAATAGGTTGACCTTCTAGTGATTGCAGCAAGTACGTAGGTGGATTTGTAATATTAACTTTTGCTATGTCAAACAGTTCTGTTGACCATGAAGGCTTATATCCTTTGGCAAATACACCTCTGTACTTGCTAATGCGAACAATGTCACTCAAATGAATTTTTTTTTCTTCGGAATAATTTTCAAATAGTCATATGCTTTAATAGGGGTATCCTCATGTCCGGTATGTCCAGCTACTTTCGACCCCCACAATAATCGTACTCTATCCACTAACTCCTTAGGTTTATTCCAATAAACATATTCAGATGATTTCGAAGATAGATGCTTTTTTACTGGTAGTTGGATTTTGTTGACTTTTTTTCTTCCTACACCACCACCACCCAGTTTAGTTCCCATAATTAGCGATTTTATGATTCGTAAATATTTTCTCCATCGGGTTTCCCTTAAACCACGATTCTTGTCATAACCGTCGTATGCCGCATCTGTCAATTTCAAAATGGTTTTGTATTTTTGAAGTACATCTACACTAATTTCATCTTCTTTATCTAGGACAGGTGGATTTTTTAGAAAAATCAAATCGTAAAGCTCAGCTGTTCCATCGAATTCAGCAATGTTTGTTTTGTTCTTGTATAACACCATATTTCCGTTTGTTAGAAAATGAACCACCAAGTTGCCAATATCTTTTGTTGATTTATTTTCTTTTTTACCAAAGCGTACACCATACACGGTATCATAATGGGATGGCTCCAATTTTAATTCGCTTAAATAATCTTGAATATTTTTTGCGATTGAACTACTACCACTTGATGTGTGTGATGATGTGTGAGATGATGTTATCGTTGATGGGGAAGGGGTTCGAGCAGTGACTCACGATTTCCACGTTTTGATACGTTGGATACGTTGGTTCTTCAAACATTTTCGCTATTCCCACCGAGCTGCTGCTACTCCGACTTTGTGGTTTAGTCGTAGTACTTGATTTTTTAGTTTCGTACTGATGCTGCTGCTGCTGTTTTACGGCTTTAGATATAGATGCTAATGGTTTAGAAACTGGTTCATAAAACTTTTCCAAATCATGTTCATTCTGCACTTTAGCTGCTTTAATTTGTTTAAATTTTTTTCTAACCGCATTTGTAGTTTCCAGTAGCTTTCTCTTTAATTCGATTTCTTCATTCATGATGCTTTCAAGGCACCGTTCAACGATGAAATGATTATCCAAGTTATTATTATAGGAATATATAACTATCGAATCCCTTGCGGTATCTGCCTGAATTTACATCACTATCCTTGTTAATAACTAAAAAAACATATTTATTATCCCAACATTTAGCACACATCTCTTGAAATTGTGTAAACGTCAGGTCGGGTGAATCGTGATCAGAAATATATGTTTCATATTCATCTCATCTTGATTAAACATAATAATGAAGTTGGCATTATCCCGGACAAGCAGCTTAGGAACACGAGAATACGTTTGCGCCAAGTAAAAGGCATCCACATTTTTGTGACGTCCCATGCTAAAATACGATCTTATAACGTCCTGTTTCTCGCACATAACGTCATCAAAAATAAATGTTGAATTAGGTCTAGCATCTGACGGTTCCACAATGTTATTTGCGTCGCTAAAAGCGTAGTAGCCAAGACCTTTGATTGGTGATAAAATTTTCTTTAAATATTCATATTTTGGTTGATAGAGCGACTTTGAGTAGATATAAACATTTTCGAAACGCAGTCCCGAGGGGTGAGTAAGCAGCGAAATCATAACATCTGTTTTTCCACAGGTGGAAGGTCCTATTAATAATCCACGAATAGATGATGGTAGCAAAGGACCATGTCTTTTAAATAATTTTTGTTCTTGTCCAGATCCGACCTTTACATAGAGATTATCGACGGGAAGTTTTTGTTTAAGATTGACGATACGCATCTTAACAAAATCTATATTTTATACTGAACTTTCACGTAAATTATAATTATCATTCAGATGTCGCTCGTCAGACGAAGTAGACGGTCTCGTTTATCAAGTAAGACTGGAAGCGGTATTGTTAATTCAGTAATTAATAGGCTACCGTTCGAGTTACACATTCCTGGCTATCAGTATTGTGGGCTTGGGACGAAAGTAGTAAAACGTGTGGCAAGAGGAGATCAAGGAATTAATTCTTTGGATGTCGCATGCAAAAAACACGATTTAGCCTATTTGCGTAATAGTGAAAGTTTAAGTGCTCGCCACCAAGCAGATCACGAGCTTGAGCAAAGCGCGTGGAAAAGAGTAAAATCTAAAGACTCTAGGGCTAGTGAAAAAGCTGCAGCTTGGTTGGTAACCAACATTATGAAAGCGAAATAACGTTTTGGTATGGGTGTATCATCATCATCAAAATCGAGAAAAGCATCCATTAGAGGTAAACGTCGCTTCCAGCGCCGCCGCCGCCACACTAAACTTTACAAAGGTAAAGGCGTCGGTAAACACAAGCGAGTACACAAAGTAGCTTTTGGATCATCTATTAGACGGACCCGTTCGATCAGAATTGTTAAAAGCTGGTGGGAAAAAACTTATCGAGAAAAATATCATGAAATCATCGAAAATAGCTGCAGTAGCTGCACGTAAATCCCTAAGAATAGCTGGTGGCAAACGAAAAATTCTCACGCCTAGAATCATTCCAATTCCAAAGACTGGGGGGATATTACCGCTAATACCAATATTTGCAGGACTATCGGCCTTAGGTTCATTAGCTGGTGGTGCAGCTGGCATCGTGCGTGGTGTAAAAGCAGTTAAAAGTCGACTGCAGAAAAAATAGGTACCGGCTTACATCTAAGTTCAAGAGGAAATGGATTATATTTGAAACCAAATCGCACAGGTTTGGAATTATTTATAAACAACGACTAAAATAAGAAATCAAAAAACTGATAGAATCCCTACCTCAAAGACCACTCTCCAATATTGATATAGAAACGTATGCCTTAAAAATGAAAATACCACACTTTCGTGGCGTATATATGAGAGATTCATTACCTGTACGCGGTCCCAAACGTTATGAGGCCGCCATTATAAATTTGGATAGTATGTCGGGTGTAGGGACTCATTGGGTAGCATATAGAAAAAGCAATTCTGATGTAACATACTACGATAGTTTCGGTGATTTACCCCCACCTATGGAATTGGTACGATATCTGCAGATGGGTTCCGAAGCGACGAAGAAAATTTACTATACATACGACCGTCAACAAGAATTTGGAACAGTCTGGTGTGGACATTTGTGTTTGAAGTTTCTTTTACAATCATAAAAAGTATGTCTTTGACACCCCAAATGGCACGTGACAACTACACCAAAATGTTGCTATCACTTAAAGCCTATCGTCAAGTCGGAGGATTACAAAAAATGACAGCTGAACAGTTAGAAAATACGCCCAAAGAAGTGTTGATTGCATTAGCTCCAAATGAAATAGCACTAGTTTGGGATAGGTTACCTAATCACGTAAAAAGTGACGTCGATATATTGAAATATCAATACTGTTTCGAACATTATAATAGCAATAATTCAGATTCAAAATTTAGAAGTTAAGCAAGTTCTTCAAGACGAAAAATGGAAAGAGGCTATGGATGAAGAATATTCATCTTTAATAAAGAACGAAACATGGAAATTGGAATGTATACCAGAAGGCAGAAGACCATTGTCATGCAAATGGGCTTTTCGGATAAAAACCAATAATTTTGAATGAACTGAAAAATACAAAACAAGGTTAGTGGTTAGAGGTTTTATGCAGCAATATGGGATAGACTATGAGGAGACATTTAGCCCAGTCGCAAGATACGATTCAATAAGATTTATTTTGGCATTGGCGGCGAAAGAAAATTTCCATATTCTTCAGTTTGACGTGAAAACGGCGTTCTTACATGGAGACTTACTGGAATAAATCTACATGCAACAGCCAGAGGGTTACAATGATAATTCCGGTCGTGTTTGTAAATTACAGAAGAGTCTGTACGGACTTAGACAAGCACAAGCAGCAGTGGAATGAAAAATTCAACAATTTTTTAAAGAAAAATGCATTTTCTATGTGTAAAAGTGATCCATGTGTTTTCCAACGAAATCACCCAAATAAAATTCTAATAACCCTGTACGTAGATGATGGTTTAGTAATAGGTGTCAATTCGACTGACATTGAAAAGTTATTGTGTCAAATGCATGAAGTATTTGAAATATCTTTTGGAAATGCTGAATCATATTTGGGAATAAATATTCTTAAAACAAATAACTTTATAATCCTAAATCAAGAGCAGTACATTTGCAAGGTATTAAAGAAATTTAAAATGGAGAATTCAAATTCAGTTGCTACACCTGGTGAGGTTGGAGATTATTTTAAAGAGGACGAAGATGCACTTGATACTCCTTATAGAGAAGCTATAGGTTGTTTGCTTTACTTATCAAACATTGCAAGACCAGACATTTGTTACATGGTTAATTTTTTGAGTAGATATATGGAGAAACCCAAAATTTGTCACTGGAGGGGGGTTAAACGAATTTTTCGATATTTGAAAGGCACTATCAAACTTGGAATAAATTTCTGTGGACATGACGAATTTAGAGCATATAGTGATGCTGATTTCGCAGGAGACAAATAAGGAAGAAAGTCCACGAGTGGCTACGTTATTACTTATGCCGGGGGAGCCATCTTATGGGGATCTAGAAAGCAAAAAAGTGTAGCAGTTTCAACAGCAGGAGCGGAGTATGTGTCAGCCAGTGAGTTAGTAAAATAGGTACTATGGATTCGGCAGTTAGCGATAGAATTGAGAGCTTTTAATGGTCGAGTTCCATTATATGTTGATATCACCAGTGCTATCCATATGATGCAAAATAACGATGGAAAAGCATTACGACGTACCAAACATGTAGATATAAAATACCATTTCATCAGGGAAAAGATCGGAGAAGAAATAGACATACTTCATGTAGGGGGTAAAAATCAACTTGCAGATATTCTCACCAAGCCGTTGCCAGCACAGAGGAATGTCGATCTAAGAACAAAACTGGGCTTGGAAGAAATAATTATTAGGGGGAGTGTTGCATAATAAAGATTTCTATATTAGTACCTAGCATTCATGTTATATGTTGTCATAGAAAATAGTTAGTCAGTTGTTATATAAATAAAAAAAGGTATAAAAAGAAGTAAAATTCTTGTCTATAAAATAAAATATAAAGACCAAGTTTCATCAATTAGCTTTCAAGAATACACATATAAACCTTATGGTTCTTCAACATTCCGCAATTCTGATGAAATTCGTATACCTGTACACTTTCAAGATATCATTTTGGATATATCGGATAGTTACATTTACATAAGGAACATTTAAACCCAAAGATATTACTAAAAAATGTTATCTATTAAATAATGCCATCGGCTTTCTATTCGACGAATGTCGTTATGAAATGGGAGGGGACCAAGTTGCAGTTGTTCGAAAACCCGGAATTACCACAACACTGAAAACTATGGTGTCATTGGGTGCTGCACAAAATAGATCTCTCATGGCATGTGGATGGGGTCTAGATGAAGCAAATAAAGGTATACTAGATTCCACAAGTAACGTGTTCTCCGACAAGCTTCCTCTAAAATATCTCATGGGTTTTCCTGAGGATTATTCAAAGGGTATTTTTAGCGTCAAGCAAGAGTTGATTTTAATTATTGCCCGCACTTTCAACAATTGCTATATCGGTGAAGTAGAAGTAGTTGTCACTGATATGTTGTGCCCCACCCGCCACCCGGGGGAGATCTTATCTTGTGATCTATGACGTCATATCTCGGCCACCTTTGCGCATGTGCAAATTTCACGTACGTCATCGAAGTCTACGTCACTGGATCTTACGTCAGCAAACCCAACCTGCGCGCGCAGCTGTCAAATGTCACCTGTCAACTGTCACCTGTCACTTGTCAAATGTCAAAATTAAAATTGAACATACGTCACGTGTTCAAAATGACGTCATAAGACAGGATAAAAAAATTTATCAGCTGTCACTTGTCATCTTCGATCTGTCAACTGTCACCTGTCACTTGTCAAACGCCAAAATAAAAATTTAACATACGTCACGTGTGAAGGATGACGTCATAAGACAGGAGAAAAAAATTGGTCAGCTGTCACTTGTCATTTAAGATCTGTCAACTGTCACCTGTCACTTATGAAACGCCAAAATTAAAATTTAACGTAGGTCACGTGTTCAAAATGGCGTCAGAAGACATGCGTAAAAGTATGGCGGCTGTCACCTGTCATTTAAGACATGTCAACTGTCACCAGTCACGTGTTAAACGTCAGAACAAAAATTTAGCATACGTCACGTGGTTGGGGTAGCGTCAGAAGGCGTTTAAAAAAAGAACGGCGTTGATCGGCCCTTTGGTCTCGGAGATACAGTTTTTTGCTATTAGCGCTCTAATGGCTCAGGTTGGAGAGTTGAAATTTGGATGTAGGATAGTAGATGATGAGATCATTCGATCTATCAAATTATTTTTCAAAATCTCGACTTGGAGGAAAAAATTAGATTTCAAAATTTTTACATCACCCTGTATAGTAAATTTTCGATGAAATATATAATTTAGGAATATTATTTAAGTTAATATCAACTAAACAACCCACGTTAAAATCACCAATGTTTAAACTGGGCTGTTTAAACACCCTTGTTTAAACAGCCCTGCTCAAACAGCCCTGTTTAAACTACCCTGTTAAAAACACCGCTGTTTAAACAGGGTGGTTTAAACACCCCTGTTTAAACAGTTCTGTTTAAACAGTCGACGGTAGAACTCCCGGTCGATGAAAAGGGGGCTCGAATATGATAAAATTCATGATGGGTATCAAAGAAAAGAGAAAAATTTAAATAAAGTAATAGCGCTATTAGAGTTTCTTAATTCCGAGAGCTAAGGGCATTAACAATTAAAGAAAATTAATGATTTAGTTTGAAATTGTTTGCAAGGAAATCAAAACGTATTTACATGTATTTTAGTGGCAATGGAAAGGAATATACAGCGATAAGAACGCCGGAAGCCGTCACCCTTCGCAACTTCCGTCCTTATCAGGAGAATATTAATTAGTTGAAAAAGCTATTTACTTGTAAAATAACAGTCGGTATGTGTGTTTAGATAGAAGCAAATATGTACGTAGAACCGATCGGTAAAAATTAAGATTTTAAAATTTTTGAAGAAATAGAATGTATTAATATTATTTAAGTGAATAATAACAGCAAAAAATATGTATTAGTGCCGTGTGTAACTCAGGAAGTTGCGGTTAACATTTCCGGTGATAAGGCTGGTTCGAACGTGGTAATATCGGAAAGAATTGCAAATTAGGAACCGGATACTGATAAATAAAACACACAATTATAAATTATTAACTTCATTTTAAGCAGCAAACTGCGTCGTTAACTTGTTAGGACCCGTCAGTTTCCGGCTGATAAGGGAAAGCATAAAAGGGGGAATGTGAAAATTTGCAAAGCACAGTCGACGTCTGAAGCTCCGTGTGTGCATTAAGTTCGTTACCAACCAGTCGGAGTGTTCTTTGTTCTTTGTTTTTTGTGTGAAGGAAGTGTACTGTGAAATTTTTGGGTAAGTACCGATTGATATTAGCTTAAAGTTTTGTAGTCTGCACGTATGAACAAAAATGAAATGTTGAATATTTACAAGAATATTAGTGCCGCTTTGTCAGGGAAAATCAAAAATAGTCTGTCGATGTGTCTGTCCTACAACCGTATTGTACAAAATTATGATTTTAATTTCGCGTTTAAGTAACAGCATGGAAATCTTGAGTTATTCACACTAATATTAGAATCGGGATCGAGTAATAGAAAAGGATTTTTGTCTGAAACCCTTTTTTTATTTTTTAAACTATATAGATTAAGATCAAACATACTTTTTAGAATTAAAAGTCGCTGACAGTGTTCAAAACATTTCTTTTTTCATTAGTTGTTTGCTGTTTAAACATAGTGACTTTGAGTATTTTTAAAATATTTTACCTTAGCAGTAGAGTGACATAGCTTCCAAACAATAAATCTTTTAAACTAGAACCTGACAAAGCACTCGTAGTCTTCATACATGTAATATTGTTTAAAAAAATTTTAAAGTCGCTGACAGTGTTCAAAACATTTATTTTTTCATTATTTGTTTTTTGTTTAAACGCAGGGACTTATTATTTTTAAAATATTAATTTACCTTAGCAGTAGAGAGACGTAACACCCAAACAATAAATCTTTTAAACTAGAACCTGACGAAGTATTCTTTATGCATGGAATATTGTTTTAAAAATAATTTCTCTATCGGATATGTATAAACTGTAGTTTTGCTTGAAGTTATGCTAAAAACTGGAAATTTAGTGCCAGAAAAAAATGAATCAAACAGCTAGTAGGGAAAGATAATGTATGTTCGGTTTCCACTCACATCTCGGAGTCACATAATAATAGTAGTATACTAGTGAGGGGTTCTGAAACATTTTCCTCAGTCAAAATATTTTATTTTCCAGAAAATGTTTGTGTGCGAATTCTGTAGCCGTGCATTCACCAGCAAGGATCACCTCAAACGTCATGGAGATTGCCGCTTAGCAGTCAAGATCTGCGACGTCTGCAGTGGGATTTTCAAGTCGGAGGGGGCTCTTCTTCGCCACCAGAAGGAGAAGCACCCGGCCCCCAAAAGACCACGCAGACATCCATGGCGAAAAGAGCAAGACTCGTTTCGACAGATGGTGAGTAGTTAAAATTGAAATTTTTGGTGATCGAAATAATAAATTTGTCTTTATATAACTTAGGTGCTAATTATTTATTTCCGATTTTCAGAACCAACAACATCGTCCACGCAGCATTGTGCAACATGCCGGCTAGATGTTCCCGCGAACCGATGGGGCGGCCATCTCAGGACCCTGGGACATCGGGAGAAATGCTGCGTGATGCAGGAGGAGGAAGGAGTAGAGCTGATACGAACATCGTTCAGGAGCCGAATTGCGACGTACCGACTGACTTCAAGCCAGGATCCCACCAACGTAAAGCAGTATCTACAGCAGCTGAAACAAAAATTCGTCAAGTTGGTGGGAGACATCTGCGCAAAGTATGAGCAGCTTAAGGTCGGTCTGGAGCTTTTCGGCCGCTTTCTCCTGCAGGCGAACGAGTCAGAGGAGGTGAAGTCCTTCAACACCAAATACCAGCTGGTGAACAGGGCTACGGACTTGGAGGAGCTGTTTGAGCAGTTCAGCACTATCCTGGACCGGACGTATTCGGAATTTATGGAAAAGGATAGTGGTAAGTGTAAAACTATTGCAAAAAATTTTAAAACTGTTTAATATTTCTTGCTAATTGATATTTCTATTGTTACAGGATGGGCGCTCCAACAACTCCTCCACTTAGAATTAGGTATCAATAAGATCCAGCCTCTAAAGCCATCTTCCTACATCCCGCTGCCAAAGGAGATTGAAGCAAAGAAAGCTGTTCTGAACATCCAGAACACGGATCAAAAATGTTTCATGTGGTCAGTCCTAGCTGCCTTACATCCTTTGGATCGGACTCAACATGCAGAGAGAGTCGCAAACTATTTGCCTTTTGAGAACGAACTGGACTTTACAGGTATGGAATTTCCGATTAAACTTACCGACATCATTAAGTTTGAGCGACTCAATAATATTTCTATCAATGTTTATGGACTGGAGAAAGGGTTCGAAGATGGTAAAAATATTATTGAAGTCGTGGGTCCCTTATACTTTACAAAATCTCGTAATAGAGAGCGACACGTAAATTTGTTAGTAATCAGTGATGACTATGGAAATAGTCATTACTGCTTAGTAAGAAGTTTATCTCGCTTGATCTCAAGTCAATTATCCTCACGCTGTGGTACAAAGTATTTATGTGATGGTTGTTTGTCGTATTTTTATTCAGAACAAAAATTAAAGACTCATCAGGAGCACGATTGTGGGCACGTTTTAGCTAAAGTCCCAACGACAAATTTAAAAAAAAAATAAATATGGTGAAGAGATTCCCGAGAATATTTTGAAATTTACAAACTTTGAAAAAAAATTAAAAGTACCTTTTGTTGTTTATGCCGATTTCGAAACGATCCTTGAACCCCTGGAAACAGAGGAAAATGCGCAGGATCCCGATACGTCATACACTGTGAGAACGCACAAACATGTTCCGTACTCGTTCGGTTACTACATCAAATGCGACTTTGACGATGCTCATTCGATTTACCAAAGTTATAGAGGTCCGGATGCTCACAAAGAATTCGTAAAACGCTTAGAGATTGATTGTAAATCAATCTATAATCGCTTTATGAAGGAAGTAGTACCCATGACACCTATTTCTGCGGAACAAGAGAGGGAGCATCAAGAAGCTAGGGTGTGTCATATTTGCGAAAAGCCATTTGATGTAGCGTTAAACGATCGTGTGCACGAACATAATCATACAGACGGCTCCTATCGAGGCCCCGCGCACTCTGTATGCAACCTTAATTACAAAATCCCACAATTTATACCCATCTTTTTCCATAACATGTCCAACTTTGACTCCCACCTGTTTGTTAAGGAATTGGCTTCCAACGAAGAAAAGCTGGATGTTATCCCTCAAAACAAGGAAAAGTATATCTCCTTTACTAAACATGTTTTGATGGATAACATCGAGAACAGGGATGGAAAACAACATCAGGTATTTTTAAAATTACGCTTCCTCGACAGTTTTCGTTTCATGGCCAGCAGTCTCGATAAACTTAGTCAAAATTTAAAACCAGAACAATGTCGAGAAGTTAGAAAATATTTCGCGGAAGAAAATAAGTTTCAGCTTATTCGACAGAAGGGTGTCTTCCCATATAATTACGTGGATAGTTTCGCGAAATTGGATGACACAAAGCTTCCATCACAGAAAGACTTTTACAACCAACTCAAAAAAGAAGATATCAGTAACGAGGATTACAAGCGTGCTGGGGCTGTGTGGAATTTATTTGAATGCAAAACTTTAGGCGAATATTCAGATATTTATTTAAAATCCGACGTTTTATTATTAACAGATGTGTTTGAAAGTTTTAGAGACGTGTGCCTTAACACTTACGGTCTAGATCCTGCGCAGTACTTCACGGCGCCCTCTCTTGCAATGGACGCCGCACTCAAGTCCACATCAATTTGCTTGGAATTACTGACAGATCTAGACATGGTACACTTCTTTAAACACGGTATTCGCGGCGGGGTCAGTCAGTGTAGTGTTAGAAAAGCTTTTGCTAACAATAAATTTATACCTCATTATGACGCTTCCAAACCTACTTCCTACATCATGTATTTGGACGCTACCAATCTATATGGTGCGGCTATGTCACAATATTTACCAACGGGGAATTTTAAGTGGTTGGATGAGACCGAAATTCAAAGTTTAGATTACATGAATGTCGCGAATGATTCTAAAACTGGCTATATATTAGAGGTAGATTTAGAATATCCCGAACAGTTGCATTATTTACACAACGAACTACCCTTTTGTCCACAATCAATAGCTCCACCAGAATCAAAATTCCAAGATATTGAAAAATTAATTCCAAATTTTAAACCTAAAAGTAAATATATAATTCATTACCAAAATTTGCGTCAGGCTTTAGATTATGGGCTTAAGCTCACCAAAATTCATCGCGTTATATCTTTTGACCAATCACCGTGGCTAAAGAAATACATTGACCTAAACACAGCGATGCGCAATCAAGCGCAAAATAAGTTTGAAAAAGACTTTTTCAAACTTATGAACAACGCCGTGTTTGGGAAAACAATGGAAAATGTGGAGAAACGGGTAGATGTTAAACTTGTTTCTCATTGGGAAAATATTGGTAGAAGGTTGGGAGCCGAAGCGTTAATTTCAAAACCTCATTTTAAAGATCGCACTATTTTCAACGAGAACCTGGTAGCTATCCAGATGAAAAAACAAAAAATCACATATAATAAACCGATTTACGTGGGTTTTAGTATCTTGGAAATATCCAAGACTATTATGTATGACTTTCTGTACGGGTATATTAAGCCAAAATACGGCAACAACGCGGTATTACTCTACACTGACACCGATTCCCTTGTTTTGAAAATTACAACCGAAAATTTCTATAGCGATATGGCACAAAATTTAGATAGATTCGACACGTCTAATTTCTCACAGGAAAATCCACATGATGTTCCTGTAAACCAGTCAATTTTGGGCAAAATGAAAGATGAGTATGCAGGAAAAATCATTTGGGATTTCTACGGTACCGGGGCGAAGGCATATTGTGTAAATGTGGAGGGAAAGTTAACCAAAAAAGCTAAGGGAGTTCCTGACTACGTCACCCAATCCGAACTAACTCT
Organism: Philopedon plagiatum; assembly: GCA_963971165.1. Classification (NCBI taxonomy): domain Eukaryota; kingdom Metazoa; phylum Arthropoda; class Insecta; order Coleoptera; family Curculionidae; genus Philopedon; species Philopedon plagiatum. Next base: position 64,900,501 of record OZ020189.1, on the reverse strand, counting down.
TGACGATTATAGGGAGGCGGTTGACGTAGAAGGAACTCAGATTCATCGACAGATGAACACTTTCCGTTCGCATTTACACGATATGTATGTCGAACTGAAAAATAAGGTAGCGCTATCACACGCGGACGATAAGCGTTACCTTATTCCCGGCGACTTGGAGAACACGCTTGCTTGGGGTCATAGAGATATTAAAAAGTATAAGGAATCATCGGAAATTCCATGAGCGAAGACTGATCACGGGCAGCTAACTTTACTTGAATCACCTTTGGTAGCTAAATGTATGACTTTAGAGGCTGTGATATTAGATTAGGCATATATGTTATTTATTTTATTATTTATTGTATTCATTTATTTCTACCCTATTTATTGTATTAATTTATTTCACCCTAGTCTACCCTATTTATTTACTTTATATGTATATTTTACCTAAGTTTACCCTAGTTTTTTAGTTTTCTATTATTTGTTTATATGTATATTTTACCCAAGTTTACCCTATTTTTTTTATTTTTACATTGTTTGTTTATATGTATATTTTACCCAAGTTTACCCTATTTTTTTTTGATTTTTATATTGTTTGTTTATTTTACTATATTTACTATTTATAGACCGCTGTTCGGTCAGATTTTGTGCTTTTTTAACTTATTTTACCAAAGTTTACCTTTTTTTTATTTTTCTATTGTTTATTATTTTACTCTATTTACAGACCACTGTTCGGTCACATTTTGTGTTTTTTTCACTTTTTTTACACTTTAATAAATTTTTGTGTTTATATTGGTGTTTTATTTCCTTAGTTAGAACAAAGAAAAAACAAATTAACGTTAGACTATTTATTTAGTAACAGTATAATATTCAATATTAAGCTTATACAATTCATAAACATGTTTTGCAAATAGGTGTATTAGCTTCTCGGTCCATCGAAATAGATACTTGTCTGTTGTGGCATCTTCAAACTTGAGACTTCTCTTATCACCATTGCGATGAAACACTAGCGTGTACTGTCCAATTATCATAAATATATCTACCCAATGGGTATTGAAACAATCAAAAGTGCTTAAAAATTCTTCAAATTCCTCACTAGAGAAAGAAATTTTGCCATAACCAATAGTATCCAAAATTACTTGTTTGCGTTCCTCTTCGGACGTAGTAAAAATGACAGTTATAAAGTCATCAATCTCGTAAACTCGGCTAGGCTTAGTCTTAAGAACTACCGCTGGAACATCAGGACATCTAGAGGACGATTCAAACACCTTATCCCAGCCGGAAGAGGAGGAGGAGGAGGCCGCCATTGGTAAGTTTAACAGGTAAGTTTCGAAAGCAATCTAACCACAGATTTATATTCTTGGTAAAACTTAATGTCTCTTTTCAGCTTGCGTATTTTTTTCAAATGCTCGTCTAATCTAACTGACAAGTCGACTGTCTTTGTCATAAGCTCGAGACTAAATGACCAAATTTCTCAAGGGGGCCTAATAATATAGGATAAAATTAAACAGGGAATACAGTTTAACTTCTTTATTTAGGTAAAAAATCATAAATATATTCATACAAAATTTTTGAATTCTTAGCACTACAAATACAATATTCTAAACCATGATAAGAACAAGTGGTTTTACTTAGAGCTAATTTCGGTACAGCAACACTGTCCCTAGTAAATTCTAAATTAACAATATCGGGTATATGCTTAAGATATTTCATCGTGGAAAAAGTTTCCAGTAAGAAGGTCTTCTTTACATGTCCCTTCACATAGATAACATCAACATCCCGTAGATCGTTGTAGATAATGCGGTGAAGTTCATTGTAATCGGTTTCGCCGGAATTGTAGTATAAACCATGTCGGTTCCCATATAGAAACATCACTTGCTTCTGGCAATCATAGGGCAGCTCATAAAACGGCTTAACGGGTTTGAAAAGATAGTTCCGTATTTGCTTTCCATCGTAAATAGCCAATTCTTTAGCTTGAAATTCTGGAACGCTGAATCCCTGAACGTCAACCACAACAAACTTCATCGTGCTGAGAGGGTTGAATAGTAACTGATTACAACAGATCACGTACTTGACCTGTTAAAGCCTGATACTCGAGCACTCGATCATGAATAATTATACAAAAGGCTCGTGATTCCTTCGAGAAGTTTTCGGAACTTTGAAACTCCAACTTAACGTCAATAGTGTTACTCTTGAGGGCTTCATTTTGTTTGGAACAGTCAATAACAAAGAGGGCTCTAGCAGCGAAAGCGAGAAAATCCAAAAGCGGCTCCGACCGTTGCTTTCCCAAATAGGTTTTTTGAAAGTCCGTATACATCTGATAGGCTTCTGCAAACTGTCTATTGGCAAAGTTTAGGTTTAACGACTCATAGGGGTAAACTTCAGAATTCAAATGCAATTTGACGTCGGTGATGTCTAAATTATCAAAGTAGGTACAATCAGCTTCAAAGTTATCTTTTCGCTTCTTCATAAAAAATACAATGACGTATCGGGCTCTCTCAGACATGGTCTTAACGGTCCAAATATCACGCTTTGTTGTTCTCAAAGCAGGCAGTTCATGTAGTTCCCAGTTTCTAAACGGAATATATATCGGTTTGTTCTTGGCAATTTCGTCCAAAAGCCTTAATTTCACTGCATCACTCGGGTAAATATGCTTCACTTTCAACTCAACCGTTTTTAAGGTTATTGTCGCCTTCTTAGTACCAGTGGACTTGTAGCAGTTGTCATCATGACGAGCACGAACCAGTTTAATTTTCTGTTTACCCATTAATACATTGTGGTAATCGGCAAACACGCCAAACAATAGGGAAAGTGGGATACGAAAATTAAAGTCTTTGGATGTTTCATCCAAGGTCTTGACAGTTCCACTTGGCCAATTCCATCCAGCTATGTCTAGAGCACGGCTTTCCTGCTCATTTAAACATAGCAGATTTTTAACGGTGCTAACAATACCAGGATCTCGAATCTTTTCAATCTCCTTACCATTAACTTCATAGGAAATATTGTCAAAGAGAAAGGCTCCGGCATTATTGGTTAGATCGCAAGTACCGGTCTTACCGGTGGCATCTGCTTCCACCTTAAACGTACCCTCGATGTAGAGTTGAGCTTCACTCATATCCAAAAAGACATCTTGCTGATTGATAACAATCTCGATTTCGTCATTGTTATTAAAGGAGTTGGTAAAGGGGTGATAAGTGTGCCATTCTTCGCGAATGACCGACTCATCACTCTTGATCTGATTGAAGATTTGAAGTTTTTCTGACATGGTAGCCGTAAGGACTGCTTATAGACTGCAAATATAGTATATTTGAAAACGTGAGTGACCCCTTCGACTTCTGACCACTGAATGATCTGCCGGCTGAGGTATTAGTGTTTAAATACCTTTTAAATACTAGAACCATTTCGTCTAAGTTCTAATCGAATTACTACTTCTTCACCTCGAAAATTAAGAGGTCTAGAATCCTGGTCTACTAGCGTGAAAGTGATGTTATAGATGCTTTTCTGGTTCACAGGTAAATAGATTAGATTCCTTGGCTCGATATTTATACTGTAGCCGGGGTCAACAGTTGGTGAAAATTCGTACAGAGTATGTGAGGGATTATTTGTGTAATACGAGCCGGAAATGATGTTACACTCTACTCGAATAGTAACAACTTGTATAATTTCCACAGGTTGATCTGATTCGTGGAATTTACCAGACTTTAACAGTTGAGGTGAAAATCCCAACACCTTTGCAATACTGTCTTTTGGTTTAAAGTTTATGTCGTAGACACTGGTTAACTCGCACTTTAACGTATTGTTATTGGGTTTCAGCGATAAGATACGATTCCGTTCGTCTGCGGGAGCACTGGGATCTAGGAGCTTACGTTGTAGAAACTGCTCGATATCTTCCAACTCGTAGGACCCTGTTGGTATTTCCAGTACTCGCTCCTCCTGATTATTGACAATATAATAAAACTTGTTTCGTCCCTCTTCGATATTGGGAATCGTGTTCCAAGTGTTTAGCGAAATTAATGCTAACGAGTAATCAAACCTGGAATAGAGCTCTATGGGAGGTACAAAGTATGCTTCAAGTCGGTGAGAGCGACCTTTTAACGTGAATGTCTGTGACATGACTGCGAGCAATAAGCATCAACACCTGCATTTATAAAGTTTCATTGTAGAGAAATGCTAGAGCAAGATGTCCACAATTGGTCATTCCATAATCCTGATACTGATCGGAATTAAAATAGATTTTCACATTTTTCATGTACCTGACAAATTCCTTGGGTGGTTTCAAGTTGCCAAAACTATCGAAATAAACAACTCGATTACCGTGTTTCTTGTAAGCTACCCAATGTGTTCCGAAGCCTGTGTTCCGATCCAAATTAATAACACCACACTCTGTTTTGAGGGGTGCGTTCGGTAAAGTGTTTCGCATAAATACTCCTCTAAAATGCGGTATTTTTAATCGAGTGACGTACGACTTAATATCATGATCGGATAACGGTTTGTCAGGTAGCTTTATTGGTAGTTTTTTGGCATTTTTCGTAAAAACAAGCCATAACCAGTTTTGTGTTTCTTTAAATACATGCCGCTACCCTTTTTTCCCAATGCAAGCGCCTCCATTGTTTCGTTGAGTCGTTTGGATTCTCTTAACTTCTCCTTGGCACTTTGAGCGTCATTAACGGCCTTCGCTATCCCCGCGGCGCCTCCGCTTAGTGCTCCCAGGGCACTAAGTCCTGCAAATATGGGAATAAGTGGTAGAAACCCACCCTGTTTCGGTAAGGGTATTATTCGTGGTATGTTGATCCTCTTACGTCCTCCCACCTTCTTCACGGTTCCTCGCGCAGCTTTAAGTATTTTACTGAGAGTCCTTTTCTTACTAACATCACCAGTACCCGTATGTCGAAGTTGTTTCTTAAGCAGAGTGACCACTGATGATAGGGGTTTCATCTTCTTCTTGCGAGCACCCAACTTGCGTTTCACCTTCTTGCCAGCACCCAACTTGCGTTTTACCTTCATTGCGTTCGTTACTAACCACGCTGAAGCTTTTTCACCCAAACTGGAATCGTTTGCCTTTACTCGTTCCCAAGCTCGGTTCTCCAACACTCGATCGGCTCGATGTCTTTGTTCCAACTCTGTCGACTTGGCGCATTCGATATCGTGATCGCGACAAGCACTATCCAATTTGTTCTTTGGTTGATCGCCTCGAGCCAGTCGCTCTTGAAGTTTGGTTCCCGGTCCGCAATAGGAATAACCAGGCAAATGAAGCTCGAACGGGAGCTTGTTGATAGCTGTATTTAACACACCTGCACCCTGCAGAGTCTTCATTCGTAATGAAGCCCTGGGAGGGTATAGAGTAGTATTTATAGAGATGCGTCAAGAGAAACAGAAACTCAAAATCCAAGTTTATAATTGCGATATGAAAAAAGAAAAGTGCCTCAGTAGCAAACATGGTCAACTTTTGCCTTCTACAATTCGAGCGTTAATATGTGGTCCGAGTAATTGTGGCAAAACCAATGTAATGATTAGTCTTTTGATTGATGAAAATGGTTTAAAATTTGAGAATGTGTACGTGTATTCCAAATCTCTGCAGCAAGACAAGTACGACTTTCTTCAACAGGCTATGAAGCATTCCCGTTTAGGCTATTTCGGCTACAGCGATAATGATGAAGTTTTAGATCCTGCCAGTGCCCGACCTCACTCTGTATTCATATTTGATGATGTAGCATGTGAGAAGCAGGATAAAATACGTAATTATTTTTGTATGGGCCGACATCATGCGATTGATTCATTCTATTTATCGCAAACTTACTCGAAAATACCTAAACAGCTGGTTCGTGACAATGCCAATGTATTAATTTTATTTAAGCAGGACGACTTAAACTTGAAACATATCTACGACGATCACGTTAATACAGACATGACATTCGATGTATTTAAACATATTTGCTCCGAATGTTGGAAAGATAGGTATGGGTTCCTAGTAATGGTCAAAGACAATGATATTGCTAAAGGCCGATATCGTAGTAAGTTTGATACATATATCATACCCTAAGCCCTCGGGACTCAGTGCAACACTAGACGTTCTAGAAGCTAGATGTGTTAAGTCTCGAGAAACAGGATCTGGTTCGGAGTTGTTTTAGCTGTTTCCTAGCTGTTTTTCCCGAACAGGGTCTGTTTTTAGCTGTTTTTTCCAGAACAGGGTCTGTTTTTTAGCTGTTTTTTCAGAGCAGGGTCTGTTTTTTCAGAACAGGGTCTGTTTTTAGCTGTTTTTCCAGAACAGGGTCTGTTTTTTAGCTGTTTTTCCCAGAACAGGGTCTGTTTTTTAGCTGTTTTTTCCCGAACAGGGTCTGTTTTTAGCTGTTTTTCCCGAACAGGGTCTGTTTTTAGCTGTTTTTCTAGAACAGGGTCTGTTTTTTAGCTGTTTTTTCCAGAACCGGGCCTGTTTTTAGCTGTTTTTCCCGAAACAGGGTCTGTTTTTTAGCTGTTTTTCCAGAACAGGGTCTGTTTTTTTAGTATGTCTACCCCCATGAGCCAGCTCGATAAAGACGTTAAACGTAGGATTATCCAAGCTGCACGAACAATAAGAAAGAAGTATTTAGCATTAAAGTTGGAGCGAGGTGAAGAAGATGAAGCTCTTAATAACTTATTAATGCCGATTACCGATCCTCTGAATAAGCTTGTGAGTGCTTCCGCCGCCACTGCAAAATCTAAGAAACGTAAGATTAAAGGGGAACAGAGTGTTGGTGTAAAACCCAAAGTTAAACCACCCATAGTAACTCGAGAAGTGAAACCTCCTGTACAATTTTTAACCGAGGAAACTCACTACGGGGATGATGCTGCTGCTGATGATGATGTGTTTGAAGAACCAGCTCAGGATCCTGCGACACAATCATCGCAGCACATAAGAAAGAATTTTGAAGATTCTCTTCAAAAATCTGAAGTGTTTGAGACTTTTATCGAGCAGTATCCGAAGATTGCTCAAGACTATCTGAAACTATATTGGTCGCACTCTGCCGAAATAGATGCTAACAGCCTGAAATATGATTTGGTGACTGATTCTTGGAGCTTAGGTTCAGAACCGGTTAATTTCTTAAAGAATGGTGATATTCAAGTAGGCCCCCTTATGTACAAAGGAACTCTGGGACTATACGATTTATTGTTTCTCAAGGTTCCTCAATTTAATACCGCTGCCGATGAAGAACAATACAAAGATATTTTAAAGCGAACAGATTTATACTTGAAAGACAATGGTCAGTTGAAAGGTAATAGATCCCACAAATACAATGCCATTGTGAAACCACTAATTTCGAAAGGTTCTACCAGTAAAATTCCTTCGCCCGGGGTTAAAATATTGACAAGATCGAAGTCGGAGAAATCCGGATCTGTGAAATCCGGATCTGCCTTAATGGAATACAACGAAAAACCCAAAGAATATGTCTACTATGATGACGTAAATGAGCTGGTTGACAGGTTAAAAAAGCTAGACGCTTCCAATAGGGTTGGCAACAATAATAACATGAACGAGATTTGGAGCATTTTGCACGAATTGGAACACCTGGGAGTAATTGAATTCTATAAATAAGTTTGTTAAAGCTGTTATGCCTTAGTACCGCAGTAATCATGAATAAGTTTGGACGTTCCTTGCCCAGGTCGTATAATCAGAAAAGAGTGAGAGTGTTGCAAGCACCCAAGCAGAGTGACCACTGATGATAGGGGTTTCATCTTCTTCTTGCGAGCACCCAACTTGCGTTTCACCTTCTTGCCAGCACCCAACTTGCGTTTTACCTTCATTGCGTTCGTTACTAACCACGCTGAAGCTTTTTCACCCAAACTGGAATCGTTTGCCTTTACTCGTTCCCAAGCTCGGTTCTCCAACACTCGATCGGCTCGATGTCTTTGTTCCAACTCTGTCGACTTGGCGCATTCGATATCGTGATCGCGACAAGCACTATCCAATTTGTTCTTTGGTTGATCGCCTCGAGCCAGTCGCTCTTGAAGTTTGGTTCCCGGTCCGCAATAGGAATAACCAGGCAAATGAAGCTCGAACGGGAGCTTGTTGATAGCTGTATTTAACACACCTGCACCCTGCAGAGTCTTCATTCGTAATGAAGCCCTGGGAGGGTATAGAGTAGTATTTATAGAGATGCGTCAAGAGAAACAGAAACTCAAAATCCAAGTTTATAATTGCGATATGAAAAAAGAAAAGTGCCTCAGTAGCAAACATGGTCAACTTTTGCCTTCTACAATTCGAGCGTTAATATGTGGTCCGAGTAATTGTGGCAAAACCAATGTAATGATTAGTCTTTTGATTGATGAAAATGGTTTAAAATTTGAGAATGTGTACGTGTATTCCAAATCTCTGCAGCAAGACAAGTACGACTTTCTTCAACAGGCTATGAAGCATTCCCGTTTAGGCTATTTCGGCTACAGCGATAATGATGAAGTTTTAGATCCTGCCAGTGCCCGACCTCACTCTGTATTCATATTTGATGATGTAGCATGTGAGAAGCAGGATAAAATACGTAATTATTTTTGTATGGGCCGACATCATGCGATTGATTCATTCTATTTATCGCAAACTTACTCGAAAATACCTAAACAGCTGGTTCGTGACAATGCCAATGTATTAATTTTATTTAAGCAGGACGACTTAAACTTGAAACATATCTACGACGATCACGTTAATACAGACATGACATTCGATGCATTTAAACATATTTGCTCCGAATGTTGGAAAGATAGGTATGGGTTCCTAGTAATGGTCAAAGACAATGATATTGCTAAAGGCCGATATCGTAGTAAGTTTGATACATATATCATACCCTAAGCCCTCGGGACTCAGTGCAACACTAGACGTTCTAGAAGCTAGATGTGTTAAGTCTCGAGAAACAGGATCTGGTTCGGAGTTGTTTTAGCTGTTTCCTAGCTGTTTTTCCCGAACAGGGTCTGTTTTTAGCTGTTTTTTCCAGAACAGGGTCTGTTTTTTAGCTGTTTTTTCAGAGCAGGGTCTGTTTTTTCAGAACAGGGTCTGTTTTTAGCTGTTTTTCCAGAACAGGGTCTGTTTTTTAGCTGTTTTTCCCAGAACAGGGTCTGTTTTTTAGCTGTTTTTTCCCGAACAGGGTCTGTTTTTAGCTGTTTTTCCCGAACAGGGTCTGTTTTTAGCTGTTTTTCTAGAACAGGGTCTGTTTTTTAGCTGTTTTTTCCAGAACCGGGCCTGTTTTTAGCTGTTTTTCCCGAAACAGGGTCTGTTTTTTAGCTGTTTTTCCAGAACAGGGTCTGTTTTTTTAGTATGTCTACCCCCATGAGCCAGCTCGATAAAGACGTTAAACGTAGGATTATCCAAGCTGCACGAACAATAAGAAAGAAGTATTTAGCATTAAAGTTGGAGCGAGGTGAAGAAGATGAAGCTCTTAATAAATTATTAATGCCGATTACCGATCCTCTGAATAAGCTTGTGAGTGCTTCCGCCGCCACTGCAAAATCTAAGAAACGTAAGATTAAAGGGGAACAGAGTGTTGGTGTAAAACCCAAAGTTAAACCACCCATAGTAACTCGAGAAGTGAAACCTCCTGTACAATTTTTAACCGAGGAAACTCACTACGGGGATGATGCTGCTGCTGATGATGATGTGTTTGAAGAACCAGCTCAGGATCCTGCGACACAATCATCGCAGCACATAAGAAAGAATTTTGAAGATTCTCTTCAAAAATCTGAAGTGTTTGAGACTTTTATCGAGCAGTATCCGAAGATTGCTCAAGACTATCTGAAACTATATTGGTCGCACTCTGCCGAAATAGATGCTAACAGCCTGAAATATGATTTGGTGACTGATTCTTGGAGCTTAGGTTCAGAACCGGTTAATTTCTTAAAGAATGGTGATATTCAAGTAGGCCCCCTTATGTACAAAGGAACTCTGGGACTATACGATTTATTGTTTCTCAAGGTTCCTCAATTTAATACCGCTGCCGATGAAGAACAATACAAAGATATTTTAAAGCGAACAGATTTATACTTGAAAGACAATGGTCAGTTGAAAGGTAATAGATCCCACAAATACAATGCCATTGTGAAACCACTAATTTCGAAAGGTTCTACCAGTAAAATTCCTTCGCCCGGGGTTAAAATATTGACAAGATCGAAGTCGGAGAAATCCGGATCTGTGAAATCCGGATCTGCCTTAATGGAATACAACGAAAAACCCAAAGAATATGTCTACTATGATGACGTAAATGAGCTGGTTGACAGGTTAAAAAAGCTAGACGCTTCCAATAGGGTTGGCAACAATAATAACATGAACGAGATTTGGAGCATTTTGCACGAATTGGAACACCTGGGAGTAATTGAATTCTATAAATAAGTTTGTTAAAGCTGTTATGCCTTAGTACCGCAGTAATCATGAATAAGTTTGGACGTTCCTTGCCCAGGTCGTATAATCAGAAAAGAGTGAGAGTGTTGCAAGCACCCAACTTGATCACTCTTACAAAAGATGGCGATTACAATATTCGAGATCATCGGCTTTGTAACGTTAAATCACCAGCAGATATCGCTGATGCTGTAAATAAAAAGTTTGTAGAGAGTATGCTAACTTCACTTTCTACTACCATTGATAGATCGTTGAATGATAAAATACAAGTATCCCACGTGGAGATGCTGAGACAAATAACGGTGTTGGAACAAAAAGTAAACAACTCTATCGGTAGTATTGTAAAACAAATGAAGACCTTTACAAAAACTAATAAGGATTCGGTAGACTCGGTATCCGACCAACTTAAGCTGCTTGACAACAAATTCAAGAGTGAGACTTTAGTTTTGAATACAAACCTGGATCGTCTCTCTACCCAATTCAAGGACCTCGAAAAACTCCTAAAAGTTTACACCAATCAGGCTATTCAAAATGCTCTCAGACCAGTCAGGACGGATATGGGAAAGATTCGCGAAGAACTCTCCAAATTATTACAAACAGTTGATTTGCCAAAGAAAGGATCTTCCCGTCCACCAACTATCTAAAATTTAGACGTATATAATTCAATATCTTGCTGCAGAACCTCATTCTTTGAGAAATAATGGCCAAGGGCATTACGAAGGCGAGAGAACAAGTTGTTAAGGAACTACATAAACCCGCTAGAATCAAATTTAAACGTCGCAGATTTATCCGGTATGGTTTAGACGATACGTTTGCCTCCGATCTTGCGCAGCTCGATCAGTACGCTCGTGAAAACAAGGGATTTAAATACATCTTGGTTGTAATTGATTGCTTTTCCAAATTTCTCTGGACCAGACCTCTAAAGTCGAAAAATGCTCAGGATGTGACTAATGCCATGGATCATATACTCAAACAGTCTCGGAGGTTTCCGAAAAAGCTGGTGACAGATAATGGGAAAGAGTATTACAACGCTAGCTTTCAAAGTCTTATGAAGAAGCAAGGGATACATCATTACAGTACCTTTAGTATTTTAAAGGCTTCTATTGCCGAACGAGTAATTCGGACACTCAAAGAACACCTGTTTAAGTTGTTTACCTTGAATGGTAATCATAAATGGATTGACTTGTTGGAACAAGTTACAAATAATTACAATAACACCAAACATCACACAATCCGCATGAAACCGAAGGATGTTAGCAAGAGTAATGAGAAGAAAATCTTGGACTCTGTTTATAGTCGTTTAAAGGTTGTGGGAAAGCAAAAATTCAAAGTTGGCGACATTGTTCGCATCAGTAAGGCCAAGCACGTGTTTGAAAAGGGTTATGTACCTAATTGGACCACTGAGTTGTTTAAAGTATCTCAGGTGAAGATTACAAATCCAACGACTTATTTGCTCGAGGACACGAGCGGTCAACCCATTAGTGGCGGATTCTATGAAGAGGAATTGCAAAAAACCAAACAATCTGATGTATTTCTTATTGAACAAATTTTGCGTAAAAAGGGCAAAAAGATGTATGTAAAATCGCTTGGGTTTGATAAGTCTCATAACAGTTGGATAGATATGGCTAAGGATGTGGTTTAAATGCTCGTTCTTTGTATAAATAGACAACATTTTCCAGCTTTCGATCAGTTAAAACTATGCCGTATTGCAAAGAGTGTGATAGTGAAATTTTATCTCATAGTGCTCATAACCGCACTCTAAAACATAGGCAGCAATGTAGTGAGAACTTGTACTCTCAGGTAAAATTAGTTCGAACTGCTTTTAAACACCGCATACTAACTTACCATCTGACAAGTGACTTACATCCGACCGATGTTAAGCAATATTTAGAAGATCTAAAAGATACGGTTATTACTCTACTCACTGATCCTTTAAAGACTTACCCCCAGCTTAAAGTTAATATGGAGCTATATGGACGTTATCTGTTGGCATCCACACAGGAACAAGACATAAAATCGTTTAATACAAAATTTAGTGTTATTTCTCCCAACACTAATTTGGAGGACTTTTACAGCGAATATCAGATCTCTCTAGTGAAAAAAGCTTCCGAATTCACCGAGATGGGAAGCGGATGGGCGTTATCCAAACTGCTGTTTCTCGAACTTAACATCAATAAATGTGGAGTGGGGGTATAGTTTCCTCTACACTCATACTCATCCTAATACGTTGGCTGACGTCGTTATTTTAGTGCGAACCATGGCTAGTAAACGTTGTACCGCTGCTGCTGCTCCTGCTCCTGCTGCTCCTGCTGCTGCTGCTCCTGCTGCTGCTTCTGAGGTGATGGAAGACGACGACAGTTCCCGAAGCTCATCGCCCTATTGGACATATCTGGACAGTATGATTCTCCGAAGGAACCGAGAAATTCGCAACGAGAAGAATCTCTTGGGTGAATTTTGCTATCCTACTGGCAATGTTACAGTAATTGTGGGCCTTAGTATTGCCAGGGGGATGATGCCAAGTGTAAAACTAACCACAACAACAACAACAACAACAACAACACCCGAACATCATCAGCTCTCCCTCAGTCATTCTGATTGGATCGAGTTTTTGGAGATTATCGACAAGATGATTGCCGATACTGATGGAAGTGTGACAACAACGCAGATGTCTTCATCGGAAAATTTTACCGTATCCAGTGCTATTCTTTTGAACGATCGATTATTTAGACTCAAGATTAATGATGATGCAACTTTTACGTTTTCTTCCAATGATATAAATTCTATTGTTAGCATTAGACATTTAATTAACTATAGATTAAAGTTAGTTGAACGTTTACAATTTAGAAGTTACTATGACGATACTTTGCAGTATGCAAAATGTTTTGTTACTATTAAGGATAACTTTGCTGAAATTGTAACCAATCTGTGTAATTTAAACCCATCTGAACAAAGTTCTTACATGTTGGAATTATTGCATTACAACCTGCAAAAATTGTTCGATGACTTTGATAAACTGTATATGTATTCTGATGACTTATAATAATAAATCTTTTACAACTCTAGGTTCCTTTATTTTTTTTCCTCTCACCCTTATCCTACTGTTACTCATAAAACCACTCGATTTCCGGCAGAGTTTTCATAGTTGTTCCGACGTTCCTTGCAGTCAGTTGTAACCTGTTCAGACCTGTCGTGACTTGTTACATAACCTTAAAACACACGTCTTTGAGTCTCATAAGTGTGTCTGTGCAAGATGTCAAAAGAACGTCAGGAAGTTTGCATCGATCTTCAAGGTTACCCCTTAGCCAGTGGGTTTATACCGAAGGAGTTGGCTGTGTATGATGGCGTACGATTTTGCAGCTTTCTCTTCAAACCTCCGTATAGCGGGAAATTTTTAAAGCCTGAAGATCTCAAGATTGTCGAATATTTGGAGGAAAACTACCATGGACTAATGTGGGAGTCTGGCTGTTTGGACTTGAACCAATTGGAAAGTGTTTTACATGACATATAGCTTCAGTGTGACTCTCCGAAATTTCTGGTTAAGGGTGATTTAAAGGCAGCTTGTTTAAAGCAGATTTTTGATTCTTCCCTTATATTTAGTATTCCTTTAAAAACTGAACCTAAATTAAGTAAATATAAGAAAGTTGTGGAATGTTTCCACCATAAGGACTTTAATGTTTGGCATTGTGCCTGTAATAATGCTAAGTTATTGTATAATTTCCGACATTGTTTTTTAAATGATCTGGAATAAAAGTATATAACCTATTTTGTCTGTTTTATTTCTTAGTATAGCTCGATTAGTCTAAGTAGAAAGCCGCTGTAAAATGACTGGTCGTAGTGTAGATTGTACTGATTGCTTAGACGATGGTCTCGGTTTTATTCGTACTTTTGAAGAACGACTGATCACGTTTGCAAATTGGCAAAATAAAGTTAGTCCTAAAGACCTAGCACAGGCTGGTGTTTATTACACCCAGCGATTGGATATCGTCCAATGTGTCTTTTGCCGCTGTGAGTCATCCTTCACACGTGACGTATGTTAAATTTTTATTTTGGCGTTTGACAAGTGACAGGTGACAGTTGACAGATCGAAGATGACAAGTGACAGCTGATAAATTTTATATCCTGTCTTATGACGTCATTTTGAACACGTGACGTATGTTCAATTTTAATTTTGACATTTGACAAGTGACAGGTGACAGTTGACAGGTGACATTTGACAGCTGCGCGCGCAGGTTGGGTTTGCTGACGTAAGATCCAGTGACGTAGACTTCGATGACGTACGTGAAATTTGCACATGCGCAAAGGTGGCCGAGATATGACGTCATAGATCACAAGATAAGATCTCCCCCGGGTGGCGGGTGGGGCACAACATATCAGTGACAACTACTAGTAGATGCAGACATTTCAATTGAAAAAATTGAATGGAAAATTCGTCACATTATTCCAGATGATCGACAGAAGTTAAAGATATTGTCACGCATGAATAAAGGTGGAAGTAACGCAAACGTTCCAATGACTTACCGTAAATGGGATCTTTACGAGCTACCTGCTTTGAGACAAACATCGTCAGAAGTATGGGCCTTAAGAACTAGCATGAGTCTCGAAAAAACCGAGATATTTGATTATTGGTTTTCAGACAAGTACTTTTCCGACAACAGAGAAAAAGATAGCACACAATTTACAACGGCCGATATAAGTGATATTACGCTCTATCGTAACTCTGCCGTATTTCTCTATGAAAGATGGGATTTGGATTTTTCAAAGAAACTGTATGCCGCAGCCTATTATAATTATGAGAATTTTCAAGCTAGCTACTACCAGCGAGAACTTAGCGATCCTATGATGAGTTTTGCCGACTATCTGAAAAATCCGTTATTCGTAATCGATTGTAGTCACCAGCCAGAAGCCGTTAAATCATCCACAGTGGACGTGAAATTGGAGTTTGAAACACGCAAGAGTAAATTTCCTAAAGACATTAAAGTGTACGCGTTAATTATTCACGATGCATTTTAGCTACAATATACTTAATGGTTCTGTTACTAACAAATCAATACATTAGTTTGAAGTTATGTAATTCTCCATATCGTGTATTTTACATATTTAAAATAAACTTATAAACGGCATATTTGTGTTTTATTTTTACTAGTGGCTTATTTTAATACTTCAAATATGGGGCTTTGGTAAATAAGGTTAAGAGATGAGGAATAGACAGAAATTTAGGAGAGGGGTGGGGAAAAGAATGTATATAAGACGAGATTTAGAAAATGAAATTCACTCGAAGCCAAGATGTCATCAAGTTCGGATAATGGTTATTTCAGTGACGACGAGCAGGCAGTTGCAACAAATGCGCAACATAGGGGTATACGCAGCACGCGTAGGTTGAGACCTAGGTATTGCATCGTGCAATGCTACGTAAAATGTGGGCCCTTCAGCTTGTGTATGTACTGCTACACAGGATTTAGGGGTCAGATTGGTGCGAGGTTCATATCGGGCCATTTTACAGTTGGGGCACGATGTGAACAGATGCGGAACCACTCGAGGTGTCGTCGGTGTCGAGAGAGACTGTTTACAATCGCTCACCGACACTCCTGCCGTATTTGCAATAGGACGTAAATTCTATTACAAATAAGGGTCCTCATATAACAACCCTGACAACCTTCCCTTTTTAGGGCACAAAAATAGTAGTTTTGTAGTTAAACACAATGTTTCCTAAAGAAGATATTTCTCGATGGCAAAAATTGTGTTACTTTGGGTGAGAGACACATTATGTGTTTAAATCATACATAGATAGCGAAAGAGATCATTTACAAGATTTAGCTTGTAGTTTTTATGTATGATATGAACGCACATGCGTCTATTTATTCCGAGTGACTTTCTATCAAGAAACAAATTTTTAAAAATAAAGTCACTCTGGGCTGTTACGCTCAAAAAGATACATCAGTATTCTTGTCGTTTCACATAGAACCTTGGCTAATATTAAACCAGCTCTAACGTATGACAAAAACAGACGTATCCTTTCAGAGTAACAAGAAATCTATTCTTGAGGAAAAACTTTGTTACTCTTAAAGGATATGTTAGAACTGTTTACCCCCACTCTCACCCCTACCACAGTAAAATTCTTTTAAAACCGAGAGCACCGGTCACATTTTTCATTTCTCATCCAAACATGAACTGGGGTAGACTTATATTGAAGACGACCAGGGAGGAGAAGATTTGGCGCTTTGGGAATCTTGGCGTTCCAAAAACGTCGGTAAACCAACGGCGGCGGTAGCGACTGTACCCAGACCGCCGCCAGCACCCGCCGCACCGGAGCCAACTCCAACAGAGCCAGTGGAAATGGTGGACGGACCAGAAATGTTGCTGGGTCCTGAGGAAAGGGTGGCTCTGTTAGAAGAGCTAACGGAGCGTCGCCGGAACCGTCGGAGCACTCGACTGGAGGCGGGAGGACGGCGAGCTGCACCTCGATCGCGAGAGGGGAACAACCACTCTAGGTTTCCCTCTTATACCACCGCGAAAACGGCCCTTTTAAGGACCACAAAAGATTTGATCGTAGTTTAGATATTCTATGCCACTTTGCGTTTGACACTGTAAAATGCAAATATGACCAAGGATGATATTTTCTGGACGTTTCAAAATTGACGTTGACATTTTTCCATAATTTTTTTCGATAATTTACCTAGAAATATCTAAAACTTATTTTAAGTTAAAGGTTATTTTTCTAACTTAAAATTGTATCCATTTAGTTAATTCCGAGACGAATATTTTAGGTTCAAAAAAATCGATATTTGTCGACCCACCAAGATTTTAATTTTTGTAAATTTTTAACCCAAAAATTGTATTGAGAAGGCTATTTGCTAGGTAGATATTTGTAAAAAAATTGTGAAAGCTAGTGAAATGTAGAGTTGTCATAGTGTTAAAAGTATGTAAAAATTATCGTTGTGGGCTGTCATCATGAAGTAAAAATACATACAATTATTGGTGTGTGGTGTAGGTATATTGAATAAAATCCTAGTTTCCTCAAGAAAAAATTTACCCCCACCGCGACTGCGAACGCATAAAAAGCGAGGACCTGTCGTAAGTTCTTCATTCAGTTCGCAATCATGGAAGGACAACAACAACAAGAACCCGACTCCTCATCAGACTGCCAGTATCCTGGTCTGGGATATAACGGCTTTCACGGACCGACGGATTCCGCAAGTTGGAATTATCACGTCGTCGGAGGTGAAAATTTGGACGTCCAAGTCGATGCCGATGAATCAGATCCTGTGGATTCAACGACGGTTGAAGTAACGCTGTCAGATATCGACAGCGGGGATTCCAATTTATCGGAAAGCGATAGCGACAACGCAGAGAGGTTGTGGCTTAGGTGGGAGCACGCGATGCTCGGTATAGAGCTCGAGCGACAGATAGAGCGTCGCCTGCGGGAACAACAACAATATCCCCAACAATAACACCGACCCATCCATCCCCCGACAAAATCAGCCCTTTTCAGGGCTATAAAATATTTGATCGTAGTTTACATATTCCATGTCACTTTGCGTTTGACACTAAACTACTGAAAAATGCAAGGATGGCATTTTCTGGACGTTTAAAAATTGACGTTGACATTTTTTCGATAATTTACCTAGAAGTCTCTAAAACTTATTTTAAGTTAAAGGTTCAAGATCTGTTAAAATTGTTATTTTTCTAACTTAAAAATTGTATCCATTTAGTTATTTCCGAGACGTATATTTTTGGAACTAAAAATCGATATTTGTCGACCCACTAAGATGTTTATTTTTGTATATTTTTAACCAAAAAAAGCAACCATATTAACCCTTATATAACAGAAATATTTTTATTTCGGATCAAAGCAATGACAACAAGCACATAACTTGTGGGTTTGCTCAGGTTTGCTTGGGTTTGTTTAACCAATACAAATAATAAGAATTTTGTTATTAATATTATTATTTGATAGTTCAAGGACATTTCAGAACATTTAACATAAAACTTTTTATGATCAAAATGATCAGACTAATCAAAATTTCAAGAATTATGGGGTTTGATCAGGTTTGCTCAGGAATAACGGGAGAAGTGTAGCTCAGATCGAAAAAAGTTATAGGAAAATATTTTAGAGTAAACTTTTTGTGATATGAAATGACTTTTCAATATTTAATTTGAAAAAAAGTGAAAAAGACATTTTTCAGATCTATAATTAATTCAAAAGGGTAGTATAGGGAAGCTATGGGGAATAGGGCGAAGGCATGGGGAGAGATGGGTGGCATAATCGTTTTTAAATAAGACCCGAGTGATTTGAGTCATAAAAAGTAATAAGAGGTGGCGAAGTCGCCTGCGTTAGGTCTAACGTCCGCCGCCAGGTGGGGGGGCGGGGGCACGAAGTGCCCCCCGGGGTTTTTCGAGGTTTTTTGGGGTCTTTGGTGCAATTTTAGACCTTCGAAAACTGAATTTTATATATTTGTTTTTCTTATATCTTTGCACGTGAAACACCCTTCAGCGTTTAAGTTTATCATCTCCTAAGGGTTCTATCATATCTTGGTAGTCGTCACATAATCCCACCAACATCCCCTCCTGTACTTTTTAGCAAGGGTGGGGGAAGCTGAGGTCTTTAAAAGCAGCCCGACTCGACTGCTTACTTCATTACCTTCGTTCATCTCAACATGGCAGATTATGGATATTCGAGCGATGAAGGGCGCAATGTACCTATGAATATGGGTAATGTCGCAATAAGACGGAGGAATGTTTTCACCGTCAGATCCCACCGGGTGTGTAGGACCATAAGCCTGGTGCGTGTGGGTAATGATGACTGGTGTGCTGGCTGCTGTGCAGACTTTGCAAATAAGTCCGCTGGTGACCAATTCATCAGTTATCATGTAACACAGGATTTCGGTAGTCGCACACACATACCTACCTGTAAAGCTTGTGGAGTACAGCTTGGTACTCTTCAGCACAAGAGTGCATGCTTTATTTGTAATCGAGCCTGATTACAAATAAGATATACCTTGAAAAACGGTCCTTTTCAGGGCCACAAAATATTTCATCGTAGTTGTAGTTACCTAATGCCATAGTATATGTGGCATTAGATAGAAAATTATATAAGTCCAGACGGATCCAGTATAATTTTACACCATTTAGGGGGGGGCGGGGGGGACTAAAAGCAGTTTTCGACAGTGAAGTCCGCTGGTATCATTTTAGATCGAGTGCATTTGTATAATAAACTTGAGTTTGTTAGAGGTGAAAAGGTGGGGATGGAGTGGTGGAGGGGGTAGATTATCTCTATTTAAACGGCTGCGAGCTAGTCACAGAATCACTTCATTTTTAAATCTGATAGTAACCAGATCTAAAAATGAACCCAGAAAGACCATTAAGTCGTGGTTCGTCGGTTTGGAGCGACGAGACGGTCGATATGAACGAAGTCGATGAACAAGTGTGTGATGACTTTGACGACATACAGAAAATCATATTGGATGCTATCGAGTGGGATGAGGATGATCTGCGACCACTCGAAGAACCCGAGTCCGATTGGGGAGTCCAACTGCTCAACGATGATGCAGAGTTGCCGGTTGAACCGGACTCCAGCACTGATTGGGTGCTACCGCCGCCGCCAGAAGATCCCGACGGTCCGGCCGATTCATCCACTTGGTGGATCACGGACCATCAGGATGAAGATGGTCCAGCTGATTCCACCAACTGATTCGTTTGTCCCCGGAACCATGCCCTCCCTAACCTACCCTGGCAAAATCAGCCCTGTTCAGGGCTACAAAGTATTTGATCGTAGTTTGTAGTTGATTCATGTCACATCTCAAGTAACATGATATTTCTCAAGAATTAATTTATTTTGGAAAATATTGTGTTTGTGTTTGTGTTTGTGTTTATGTTTGTGTTTGTGTTTGTGCTTATGCTTGTGCTTGTGCGTGTGCTTGTGTTTGTGTTTGTGTTTGTGTTTGTGTTTGTGTGTGTGTGTGTGTGTGTGTGTATGTGTGTATGTGTATGTGTGTGTGTGCGCGCGGGTGCGCGTGCGGTGGGCGTGGGCGTGGGCGAGGGCGTGGGCGTGGGCGTGGGCGCGTGCGTGTGCGTGTGCGTGTGCGTGTGAGTGTGCGTGTGCGTGTGCGTGTATGTGTGTGTGTATATATGTGTGTATACTTCCGTATACTTATTTTAGAAATAAAAAATATTGTTTCATTTAACTTTTGTTTATTATCAAATATACAAAAACATTTTCTTTTACTTATATATACAATACTATTACAAAAATAACTTAACTCTATATTTACAATAAAATTCTAAAACTACTTCTTATACGTAAAATTATTCAATACTTCCAGTCTTTTAACGCACTTCTGTCTTGTCCTTTTAGTTTCCTCCAATTTCACCCGCAGTTAATTAATTTGTCTTTCAAAGTCCGCCTCATCACTATCACACTTTTTTAGTTCTCGCAGTATCTTTCCCTAACACCATATGCCGCGGAGAAGACGCACTTTTGACTCGCCGAAAACTCGTTTAACCTATCCGGCACTTCAGCAGTGATTGTTGACTGCTGCGATTCCTCGTACGATCGCTTGCATCGCATCTTGGCCGGTTTGCGGCACTTCCCACGTCCTATTGTCGGCGATAGTGGTACCGCCGTTACAATTGTCCCTTTGTCGACAACCTGTAAATTCTCAGGTGTGGTCGAGTTTGGACCGTTATTCATCCCAACGATTGGAGACAGAGGCTTCGGTGGTGGCGGAGACTTCAGGAAATCTGGTAGTTCCACTGGCACTGTGGGACGCCTAAACTGAAATTTCCTCTTCTTCTCGCCCTCGGCAGCCGCATAAAATTCGCCTATATTAGGGGTGGCCGTCTTGGGTTTGGTCAGAAGTTTTTCTAATTTCGATGCTGGCCCCCGCCTCGCCTTCTTGATCACCACATCACTTATAATATTAATTCGGCCTCCATCCTCCTCAGTCCACTTGTTGACGTAGTCAACGGCCGAATTAACTGTTTCCTTTTTCGCGTCTACTTCTTCTTCCACAAACGCAGTATTTAGCACTTCGTCATTGTGTCATTCTTCGAAGACACCTGGGTCAGCAGGTCAATAACTTCCTCCAAGTTAAACGCATTTAACAACGACTCACTACCGGAATTCATTTTTCTAACTAACTCACTGCACTAAACTGACAAATGTACTTACTTGACGAACTGTTCTAGCGAACTATGAAATGCTCTGCCTAGCAAGTCAAATTTATAATTATCACCGCACCATAGATTCCCCCACTCTATCTGACGGTTGATGCTTTGGAGGCCAAACAAGTTCATTCAACTTACAAGGTTACGGTCTACGTTTAAGCAACAATTAAAGGACATATTTTCAAGGTAACCGTTTGTCCTTACTTATGTTGTTGTTTGTGCTTCAAGGTTATCTGATCAAGACAAACCATATTTATAGACTATAACTATTATATTTCCTAACAGGTATGAACTTTCCAGTTGCTAGCTAAATGATTTAATAATGTTAAGCAAATATTCTAAATTAGCATCAGGTTCTGTATTATAGAAATCAATATCGGCATGACCCCAAGGCAGAGTTTTTTTTTTATCTAAGACATCCCACGTAGACTTCAAGCCTAAGTACTAACGTACCGTGGGTGTCTGAAGAGAAGGGAAATGTAGTCCATTGACACGGGATTTGAAGGATTGGAGGTTGGGACGGGAAGGGAAAACATCTGCAGGCAATTTGTTCCATAATCTGGAGACCCTAGGTATGAATGAGCGAGAGAAGTGGTTTGTTCTAAGCTTTTGTAGCTGGACAGTAAAGGGATGCATACGTAACGCGCCTCTTGTTGTTCTGTTAGGGACATTCAAGGGGGGAATAATACCGGCTAGTTCTTCAGCGCAAAATCCGTGGAAGTAGCGGTAGAAAGGGGATAAATCCCCTACAGCGCGGCGATGAGCGAGAGAAGGGAGTTTTCTCGTGAGGGCTGGGTCATTGATAAGTCGAATGGCTCTCTTTTGGATAGAATCAAGGATATTAAGTGTCGAAGGTGATGCCGCTCCCCAGATGTGAGAGCAGTACTCTAGGTTAGGTCTTATTTGGGAAATATAGAGAGTGTATAAGTTGGAAGAGGAGAAGTATTTTCTGGCTTGAAAGAGAAAACCAAGAGAAAAACAAGTTTTAGTTGTTGACGGAATAATATAGCGTTTGTCATCATTATGAGTTAGAGCGACTTTATTTATTATTTGCTATATACATCGTGTAATATACTCCGAAATGACTTCATTTTTCTAAAAATTAAACCTCCCTGCTCGACGATTTTTCGGTAATCATCTAGATGAAGTTCCTTTTCGATGGCCGATTTTTTAATACCTTTCGCTTTCTTTAACTCAGCATTTAATGACTTTATATAGTAAGCTTTAGCTCCGGTACTATACAAAGCAGCTATCGGGTCACAAGGGAATTCATATTTAATTTACCGGGCACCGAATTACTTTTCACTACATTAAACGAATTATTTTCGGGGTAATTGGATGTGTCGAATTTATCCGGATTTTCAGCTATTAGACGATAAAAATTATGTGTAAAGACTTTTATACAAGCAAATCGGTGTCAGTGTAGAGCAAAGAAGCGTTACTACCAAACTTTTGCTTAATAAAATTATAGAAAAAATCGTAAGTTACTGTTTTCGAAATGTCCAAAATGAAAAACCCAATATTGGTTTATTGAAAATATCTATCGACTATTGAAATTGGGTCGAGAAATTAATGATCTAGCTCCAGTTTTACCTCTCGCATTGTCCCAGTGACTTATTAATTTAATATCCTTTCACTTTTCAACGTTTTCCTTAGTTTTTCCAAAAATAGCATTTATGATTAATTTAAAGAGATCTTTACCAAATTTTGTTGTTGCCGCATTTCGTAACTGTGTATTAAAATCGATATATTTTTTTAGCCACTTTGATTGATTAAATTTTAGAATTATGTGTGTTCGCATTACCATTAGGCCATTATTAATGGCTTGTTTTAGAGTTCTGTAATGAACAACATATTTCTTCTTGTCTTTTAAATTCGGGATTAATTTTGATATTTTGACTTTTGCAGTTGGTGGTGTGATGTTTTCCACTAAAAATGGAAGATCTGAATGTGCATCATGCAGTTATATCGTATAATGGACATCCACTTCCAAAACATAACCTTGTAGACTATCGTCATCCACATCCATAATATTTAAATCCAAAATTTCACGTTCTGAAAGCCATTTAAAACAGCCAAATGGTAATGATTGGGACATGCTATGACCGTACAAATTTGTAGCATCCAAATAAGTAATATATGAAGAAGGTGTAGGGTCAAAGTTTGTTAAATGGCAGTTATTGGCAATATGCTTCCTTTCCGTACACTGACTTATACCTCCGCGAATATCTTTCTGAAAAAAATTAATTTTATCTATATCTGTCAAAAGCTCTAACTCTACCTTAGTCATGCGCAACATACAATAAAATGATAAACTTGGAAGGGTATAATACTGCGCAGGATCCAATTTATATACATTCAAACAGGTATCGCTAAACTGTTCGAGAACATCACATAACAATAGTACATCTGATTTTAGGTATAAGTCGGAATAATCCCTAAAATTCTTACAATTGAACACGCGCCAAACCTCTTTAGAACTTTCGTAACATGCATCGCTTATGTGTTCTTCACGCAACTGATCATAAAACTGATTTTTAGTTGGAATATTTGGGTTATTCATTTTTTCCATAGAATCGGCATAACTATATGGAAAAACACCTTTCTGACGCATTAAATTATATTCATCATCATTTACAGAATGCTTCCGCGTTTCCTTAAATTCGTCTCTACTTAACCCGTTGCCTAAATTTTCCAACGATGTTGATAAAAATTTAAAACTATCAATAAATCGAAGCTTTAAATTTTTTCTTTTCATTTGTCCCGATTTTCGATCCACATAATCATGCATGTAAATGCTCTTTGTAAACGATATATATTTCTCTTTACTTTGAGCTACAACATCAATTTTATCCCCATACCTACATAACTCTTTTACAAACATATGGCTATTATAACCGCTTAAATTATGAAATATTATGGGTAATAATAGTATTGGGTAATTTATAATTTAAATTACATATGAAATGTGCGGCTCCCGGTCTCTTTTTACCCGTTATGTGGCAGTGGTCTTTTACTTTCTCTTTTAAGTCGCCGAAAGGACGTTCGCAGATACTGCAAATTTTAGAGTTACTAAAATCTTTTTGCTCATCAGGTGTTAGTTTAGCCATAGGTACGATATCTTTTAAATATGTATTATAGAGATGTCTTAGATCGGTCTCAATGAGATCAACAAAAATTTTTGCTGCATTATTACCACGATATAGCTCAAATTTGGAAATTGAATCATTAAAGGAACATTTTATTAGGTACGCGAAAGAGTATGGCTCATGTTTTATACTTCTAAGTGTGTAATAATTTTGGGGATCTGGGTCTACTGTTTCGACTGGTTTTAGAACAGATTCAAAATCGGCGTAAACCACGAAAGGCACTCTCATTTGCTTTTTGATACACTCAAATTTTAAAATATTTTCCGGCACACCTTTGCCAAATTTATCTACTTTTATATCTGTTGAAGGTGTCAGCGTAAAGATATATTTACAATCGTTTTCCTGATGTAACATTAAAGCTGACGTCGAATGGAAATAGATAAGACATCCATCACAAAAGTATAATTTGTCATGATGTTGTGAAATTTGGCTGGAAACTAAACGGGACAAATCACTTATCCAACAGTAATGATTTTTTTTACAAATTGCACCACAAATGTGTTTACCATCATCAGTGTCGTCATCTTTAATATGACAATCTTTTGATATAAGCAACAAATTTACATGCTTTTGGAGCTTTTTGGAAGCATATCTTAACGGACCGACAACCTCATATTTAATTTGATTGTTTTCAAAACTTGACTCTAAACCATACACATTAACCGTAATGTTATTTAACTCCTCAAATTTTGAAATATCACGTAATTCAACTGGAAAATTTATACCTGTTAAATTTAATACGGTTGA
Source organism: Philopedon plagiatum (assembly GCA_963971165.1). Lineage (NCBI taxonomy): Eukaryota > Metazoa > Arthropoda > Insecta > Coleoptera > Curculionidae > Philopedon > Philopedon plagiatum. The sequence continues at coordinate 64,875,112 of OZ020189.1, read as the reverse complement.
ATAATGGGGGTAGGATTTAACTTGTGTGCGCTTATTGATCGATGAACCTTAGCAAGTTAATATATGAGGAACCGCCTAGGGGTGAATACTTATTTATGTTCACTTCCAAATATAGTATTCTTTTCAAAGCCCAACCTGAAAAACAAAAATATATATTTTGTAAACTTCTTATTAAATATATCATTTTAAAATGAATGTAAGGTTTGTTCCACTACGATTTTTTTAAAATTTTATTATACCTGAATCTTTCTCCTGAAATTCCGTGGATTGAACTTTCATTGCCTCTGCAAAGGTATCGTAAACAGCATCCAGATTACTTCCAATGGTGACTACTTCGTTGACCGTATTAAAAGACTTATAACTAAATGTTGTGACAGGTCATTTTTTGTCAAAGACTCAGTATTTGTTTTAATAATTAGTTTATTCACGAACGCCTGTTTTTCTTAATTATTTACCTTGATTGAGAGGTTTTATTTTCATTCTTCCACTATGTGGCCCCCTTCCCTTGCTGTCCAGGCTACCCCCTGGGGGTGTTGATTGCCGTTTTGTCTTGTCCAAGTCAGCTTGACATCAGCTTGGCCATCGCTCACATGGCTCGTAGTTCCATTTAATGTTCTTTGTGTGTTGGGCCCTGGATTTTGGTTTTTTTGCCTGGCTTAAAGTTCACCCTGTGTGTATAGACAAGTTGCCCTTGGTCTATTGAGCTAACATGTTTAAATAGTAAATTTTGAAGACCAACCTACCTTTTAGAAATCAGCTGGTTACATTCTCTGACAACATTGGGACACCCTTGATCTAGGGTTAGTGTTCACATTGCCTTTACTGTCGTGGATTTTTGGATTTAGGTTTCTCTAATATTTAGAATCGTGGGCAAACATTGTCTTTGCTCAAACATTAATTTTTTTAGAAATTCTGTTTTAGTTCTTGTGAAGGTTAAGAAGGTTGTGTGTATGTTTCGCCTGCCGGAGCTGTAAGGCGGGGCAATATCAAGTTTGGGAGCGACAATATCTGAGTTCGGGCCGCGAGGTCGATTCGCGCAGCGCTTTCGAGAGCCGTCGATTTGTGAACACAGCGGCTGCACTGGCATTTTCTCGTGGGTGGGCCGCTTACTTAGCGTTTTGTAGTTAAGGCCACAGGTTTGTGACGGAAGATTTCCTCTGGAGTTGTCAGTGCAGTGCGGAAATTGAAGGACACCATTTTGTCATGTGTCTGTGGTGGGAGGAAGTGTCATATGATTTTTCCGACACGAGGCATAGGCCGGTCACTTCCACTCTACCCTTCGAAGCAATTGTTCCATGGTCCCTATCTTAAAGTTTCAGTTTTGAAATTCTAGTTTTTTTTGGATTAAAAAGTCAGGGACTGTGTGTAAATTCTTACTGAATTTGTTTCTGCAAGACGCAGGATATTTTTGGGCGACTTCGTTCGATAATCGGGTAAGTTTGGATACGTTTTTTTGTCTATGTGTAGATCCCACGTGCATGGCAAATTTTCAAGTCTAAGGGTGTTCTTTCTTTTACTTTTATCAGCCATCAACACCGGCCTGACGTTTTGGAAGCCGCTGGCAGCTGCCCCCGTTTTTGCTATTTTGTATGTAGAGAATTTGGAATTTCCATCCCTCTTTATCCTTGAAGAGGTAAGTCCTTGAAGTCTTTTTTTTAGTCCCACGATTTTTTTTGATAGTACTTATTAATCGCCAATTTAAGCCCATAAAATTATAATTTAAAATTTTAACGAACCATAATTATCGTTCTGCTTTACGGTACTATGTTTTAAGTAAGACTCTAGTTTTCTCGGGTGGTTCTTATTGCTACACCATATTTTGAGTTATAGTAGTCAAGCCTTCAATTTCTTAAATATTAATATCACTTTAACTAATTTGCAATTAACCTTTTGAGTCTTGATGGTTGGCTGTAAAGCTTGCTCGTACAATCTATAAGTTATGTTTAGGGCCTCTTTATACCAGCTTACGGGCCTGGGTTTATTTGAATTAAAATAGTCGGTCACCCGCGTAGAATGTAGATTGTTTTTATCAAGTTTTTTTTATCGACTTTATGCTGTCGCAAATCATTTGCAGTGGGTTGCTATCTGTAGCGTTAAGTTTCAAACCGTAATTTATGTAGATATAAAGGAGTTGGTGGTACTGGTACTGTGTCAGTATGGATGGTTATCGTAAACGCCAAGTTGAAAATTAAGCTTTATAGTAGGTGTTTTTTTTTTTAAAATATGAATTTGTTTCTTATTATTATGGTTCGGTCGCCAGTCTGTCAAGAATACCACCAGATCCTTTATTTTCCTGTTTTTTTTTATAAGCTAAGACGTGTACGGGCTTGAGGTTTTACGGGTTTTATTTCTAGGAAGCTGGAAAATTTAAATTTATTTTTGCGTTTGTTTATAACGGGGGGTTATATAATATTTTTGTTTTCAGAGGTTCATTAACCTATTATTTTATTTTAAATTTGTCATTTGACTATTATTTTGGTGCACTTAGAATTATATATAGAATTATAGAATTATATATATAATATTAGGCTTGTACACGTTTTACACTTATTTATCATATCGCACTATGCTTGGATGGGACTTGAGGGTGATTATATAGATGCTTTGTATATATCTATGCTTATACTTTTGGTATCTCGTATTATTCGCTTGTGATTTAAGCTTGGTGTTTTTATTTATTTATTTATTTATTCATTTACGGTCATAAACACAAAAGTTGCACACTAATTAAATCTAAATTTGTGATAGATGCACATTAGCGGTATATTTTGCTTTTAATTTAACATTTGTGTTCTTATAAATGTACATAAGCGGTGTATTTCTGATTATTTCTCTTTAAACTGTTTCACCCTCTCTTCATTTTAGTGACTAAAATTTTTCTGAAGTCAATTATTATTCCTGTGTTATCTTACATTGATCCACTTTATTTACACAAGTAGTGTTAACGCTTAGCTTTTAAGTCAAGCTAACTGGGGTTTCATTTTTAGTTATTTTTACTGTCTTTGCTCAAGCCTTTTGCTTTGTTTATACCTGTAATCTTGCGTGAACTTGTGATTTAATTATCAATTATTTTGCTTTTGTGGTACTTCTATTATTTTTATTGTTAATGTAAGATAACATAATGCCGCATTAGTTAGTGATCCTGGAGTTTTTTGTAAATATTAACGTTCATCATCAAAGTATCAAGGAACTGTACAATTTTACTTAGTTATCAATGTCCTTGAGTAATGATTTCTTTTGATTATTAAAGTAACTTTTTAATATTATCCTAAGCTTGTTTAAATCTTGCAGTCTGGTTTACTTCTTTCACTGGTAACTTTTTTTTTACTCAAAGTAACTTCATATTTTGGTTTTGGTAACTCAATTTAAATTTTGCGGATTAGTTCCAGTAAATTATTTCCCCAAATATTAACCTTTTTTTTATTAACGTAATTTTTTAATCATATCTTAAGCTCGTTTAAATTTTGCAAATAATTACTTTCTCTTTTATTAGTGGTTTTTTATATTGACGTAGCTTCTTATTTTTAAATATTTCTCTACTTATCTAAATTTTTCGATTCTGTTCAAGCTAATGACTCTCTTTTAATATTAAATTAATTAATTGATAAAGAATTAATTAAATTTCGGCGCTTTAGTTCCAGCAAATTGTTTCTTTCCAAATTTTACCTTTTTCTATTAACGTAACTTTTGTTTTTAATTATTAACGTAACTTCAAATATATTTTTTTTATTGATTACATTTGAATTACTGTAATTACTGGGAATTGTTTTATTCCTAAGGTCTTCCGTGGGGGCTACAAAGCATCCCAATATTTATTTCTCCTGTGGGAGCTAGGAGTCATCCTACTCTTCCCTTCGGTGGGTGCTAAGGAGCCAGCTTATTTTTTATGTTTCTGAGGACAGACTTCCTCAAGATTTTATATTTTTTTTTGTAATTGATTTAATTATTTTGCGGGGCAGAATCGCCCAACCCCATTTGAACCAACATTTCGTATAATTTAATTTATTTATTTTGGCGGGGCAAAATCGCCCGACCATATTTGTACCAACCACTTTGTATTTTTTTTTTCATTTTTTTGTACAAATATATGTATATAGGGTAAAATTTATAACGTTGTTTTATTCAGCTCACGGCGCCATATGTCTTTTTTTTAAATTTTTAATTATGAATAGCGGGTTTGTCGTGTGAGAAGCAGGTACCTAAACCATCTAGGCGACTTCCAGTTTGCGTCGGTGTAAAAAACTGGTGGCGTCCAATTGAACCTACCCGGCTACCTGAGCCAAGGGCTAATTTGCACGCGCTCTACTACACCTGCTTCCCTCAGGACACCCTGTTGTTCCTGTGTTTTTTTCTTTAGAATACTTTCAGAGTTATTTTTAATGTTCTTTCCAAGTTATAAGCGGTAAGTACTTGGTCAATGATACTCATCATAATATCTTTGACGGTTTTTAATCAAACACTTTTTATTGAACAAAGTGCGTCGCAAATTTTTGGCGCCCAACGTGGGGCCTATTTAAAAAAATTACCGTTTTTTTTTCTAATTTTACTCTTGTGCGTCTAGTGAGCTGGATGGAACTTTGAAAATTTCCATCAATTTTAACTCTAACTGTACTAGCCCTGTATTACTGCATTTGATTTTGGCGATTTATTACCGATTTTAATTGACTTGTTTACGTAACTTTGATTGTCTTTGAATTTGTGGTTTATTACCGATTTTATTTTACTTATTACGTAACTTTGATTTTTTTTTTGATATTGCGATTTCTTATCGATTTTATTTTATTTATTTACGTGACCTTGATTATCCTTGCGTACTGTATTTTTGCTGATTTAATTACCTTTGTTGGCTATATTTGACTACACTATTGGTGTAGTTTTGGTAAATTTATTCGATTTACGTGATTGTACCTAGATTTGACCCTTTTTTTTTTACTTTTGAGTTGGTATTGTTTTTGTTCACTCCAAAATGGATTATAATATGCAGGTTAACCATCTTAGGAAAGAAATGCTAATTTATGAACTTACGATTCGTGGAGTACCGGCTAGTTATGCCAATACGGTAAAAGAACATATAGTAGTGTTACATCCAATTTTAGAAATGGAAAGGAAGGGTAAAGTTTTTGCTCGTCTGGCCTATACTTGTGTTTTTGTCGATGAATGTAACTATATAACTAGAACCTTGCAAAATATTGATAGCGCGATTAAAAATGTCACCGGTGAATCCGCTTAAGAAAAATTTGAACGTTTACAATCTCAACTTGTTCACTTATTTACCCGCGTTCATCGTATTCCGGTTGCGAACCTTAGTGCCGCGGAATCGCAAACCCGTTCTGACTTGTTGCTCAAAATTTTAGGCAAATTAAACTGTTTGGACAGTCTCTTAAAACAAGATCCGAATTTAAGCACCTTGCTCGCTCGAGTTCATTCGGACGGTTCGGATTCGGAGGCTTCGGATTCGGATGCGTCGAGAAATAGCAATGCGTCCAACAGTCGACCGCGTCACACACGCTCGTCGCCCAAAGTCACTCCAACCGTGGTTAGTCCCAATGTAACAGCTGCTGCCGCTTCCGTTTGCCATCATTCGTGTAGCAAAGTGCATCATGTTGAAAAGTGGGGTATTAAATTTACCGGCGAGGCTGGACAGATGTCCGTGCATAATTTCTTGGAGCGAGTTTCGGAACTACGCGAAGCTCGAGGTTTTTCTGAACGCGAACTATTTGTATCCGCTATCGATTTATTTACTGGTAAAGCACTAAATTGGTTTCGTGCAAATCGTCATCGCTTTTCTGACTGGTCTGGTTTGTCTGACCTTCTCTGTAAACATTTCGAACCGCCAGATTATCGTCATCGGTTATTTAAGGAAATTCTGGATAGGACTCAGGATTCGGCTGAGAGTATAGTCGATTACCTTTCTAATATGAGTGCGTTGTTTAGACGACATGGCTCCATCTCAGAGGACGTTCAACTTGACATCATTATACGAAACTTGTCACCTTTCTATACCACCCAACTTCCGGTAGTCAGCAAGTTGGAAGAACTGGAAGGAGAATGTCTCAAGTTGGAGTTAAAGAAATATCGTGCAGAGAACTATGTACCACCTCCTCGGAGAAGCCATAATTTGGTAGAACCAGACTTCGCTTTCATGACTGCTGAATCATCAAGTTCGAGAGACGACGAACAGTTACCGGTCGTTAACGTAGTGACCGAATCATCCCCAGCATCATCAACTTCTCGAGACGTGAGACAGATACCCAGAGAGACACGCCCAACATCTTCAAAAATAGTTAGATCGCTCTTGTGCTGGAACTGTAATAGGCCAGGTCATCGAAATAATCAGTGCCCTGAACAGCGCAGAATCCATTGTTACCGCTGCGGTGCACCAAATGTGACCAGTAAAAACTGCCCTAACTGTTTATTGTCAGAGAAACGATTCTCGGGAGAGCCGATAGGTCGTAAGACTACTCCCGTTGTTCTCGCTTTACCGACCAACAACTGTCCTTCCAATGAAAACGCTTCGCTGAACAACAACTCCGTTCCCAATAAAACCCTTCTACCAACCAACAACATTCTTTCCGATGAAAACCTTTCACCAACCAACCTTTTTCTTTCTAACGAAAACCGTTCACTGCCTAACAATTCTGCCCCCAACAAAAATCTTTCGCCAACCAACAACTTTCTTTCTGATGAAAACCTTTCGTCGACCAATAACTCTCTTTCAAGCAAAAATCATTCACATGTTAATAACCCTTTTCCAAATAAAAAACTATTAGATCCTATCATAGCTCATGCGCATGGCGACCAGCGCCCCTATTTAGAAATTTCGATTTTAGGTTACAAAATATTGGGCTTATTAGATTCTGGAGCATCACGCACTATTGTAGGTCAACCCGGTTTCCGAATTTTGGAAAGTCTGGGATTAAAACTTATTAGGCAACAGACTGATTGTACTGTCGCGAATGGCCAAACTTGCTCCAGTTTGGGCTATTTTCAGGCTCCTGTAACTTTATTAAATAAAACTCGGGTGATAGATATTTTAGTTCTTCCAGAACTGTCCCACCAACTGATTTTAGGAATCGACTTCTGGAGAACCATGGAAGTGATCCCCGACTTGAAGCAGGATGTCTGGCATTTTTCCACTGATGATCAACCTACGGAAATTTGTAGCGTTATAGATGGCAACTCTTTATCTGAAACCGACCGAGCGTGTTTAAATGCACTAGTTAAGGAGAAAATATCGGAAATGGGTACTGGTCTTGGCTGCTGCAAGGTAGCAGAACACGTCATTGAGCTTGAACCCGGCACTAGGCCAATTAAACAGCGTTACTACCCAGTTTCTCCATAGAAGCAAAGGATTATGGACGAGGAAATCGACGAGATGTTGAAACTTGGCGTGATTGAACCTTCTAAAAGTCCTTGGTCCAGTCCAGTGTGTTTGGTACGCAAGAAAGATGACAGCTATAGGTTTTGCATAGATTCTAGAAAGCTTAATGCAAAAACTAAGAAAGACGCATATCCTATACCTTATATCTCCGCCATTTTGGATCGCCTCAGAGACGCCCGCTACATTAGCTCCATCGACATATATGAGGGTTCTGGCAGGTACCTCTTAGTGAGTCCTCACGTGAATTAACTGCTTTCACTGTTCCAGGTAGGAATCTTTATCATTTTCTGCGCATGCCCTTCGGCTTGACCAATGCGCCAGCCACCTGGCAACGTATAGTGGACCGTGTATTAGGAGTTGATTTGGAAAATCACGTGATGGTGTATCTTGATGATATAATTATCATCTCCAGAACCTTTCCTGAACACCTCAGAATTCTGGGCCTAGTTTTTGACCGTTTGAAAGATGCAGGACTCATAGTTTCCGAGGAGAAATGTCACTTTTGTAAGCCTGAATTACGATACCTTGGCTACATCGTGGACGCTCAAGGTTTAAGACCTGATCCTGAGAAAGTGCAGGCCATTGTGAATATAGCACATCCACGAAATATCACCGAAATTCGACGTTTTATTGGCACCGCTTCTTGGTACCGGCGTTTTGTGCCGAACTTTTCAGCTATTATAGCCCCAATTACTCGGACAATTACCAGGAAAAATGTCAAATGGGAATGGACTTCCGAGTGCCATCAGTCATTCAACTTGATTAAAGAAGCTCTTATTACAGCTCCCGTGCTTACATGTCCAGATTTCAACCGCACATTTACTTTGCAGACTGATGCGTCATTTTATCAATTCAATTTTACAATCAGTTGACGAGTAAAAAAATTGTACTAGGATCTTTTATATAAATATACAGAGCCTGAATAATAAAATAAATCAACTACTTTTATTTCTTGAGATTAATCCTTATGACATACTTTGTTTTTCTGAACATTGGGCTACCGAATTTGGTTTAACACACATGAATATAAATGGTTATAGATTGTTTAATTTATTTTGTAGGTCTAATAGAATTCACGGGGGTGCCTCCATTTTTATCAAGCAGCATATTCTTGCGAAACCTCTTGAGTTAAATGAGTATTGCCGGGAAGTTGATGCAGAGTTTTGTGGCATTTTATTACCAACATCAAATACTGCCATTATTTGCCTTTATAGGTCATGCCTTGGAAACTTCGATATTTTTTTAAACAAACTTGAAATGCTTTTAGAGTATCTAATAACAGTATCTAATAAAATTATCATTTTAGGTGATTTCAATATTAACTTTAGAATGCCTAATCCAAATAGTCACCTTACTGAGTTGACATTCTTGATTAATACTTACGGCCTACAGGTAAGCACATCTGAATTTACTAGAATTTGTACTACGTCACAAACATGTATAGACAACATACTAACTAACTTGGATAGTGATCTCTTTAGAGTCGGAGTCATGGATCCCTGTATGTCGGACCATCTTGGTCTGGAGATGCAAAAACTATTAGTGATGCTACCAAATCCCCTCAGGACTTTGATGCATATAAATCATTTAGAAAAAATTATAGAAAAGAAATCAACAATGCAAAATCTAATTCTTACAGGCAATATTTAATAAACTCTAAAAATAGGTCTAAAGACTCTTGGAAGCTTATCAAACATGAAAGCAATAATGTTCGAAAAAGTACGGAAAGTAAGATTGAGGCCGAGGACTTCAACGAATTTTTCTGTACTGTTTCTAGTACGATTATAAACTCTCTGCCAAACTTTAATGTCTCCTATTCCGATCATCTAAAAAAAATGCCACGACCATCGTCATCATTTTATATGACCCCCGTTGATGAACACGACGTTGCCAGTGCTATTGTAAATTTGAAGAATTCCAATTGCTATGATATGTATGACATTAACACTAAAATGCTCAAGTATTGCTATAAAACTATTGTTCCTTATCTTACAATATTAATAAATAAATGTTTTACCGAAGGGATTTTTCCTGATTCCCTTAAGGTCGCAAAAGTGTTGCCAATTTTTAAAAAGGGTAATCCCGACCAAGCTGATAATTATCGTCCTATCTCAATCTTGCCTTTGTTTGGAAAAATCATTGAGTCAGTTGTGAAGGACAAGCTTGTATCCTACTTTGAGCATTTAAAAATACTGGTTAACAATCAATTCGGCTTCACGAGTGGCCGCTCCACTATAAGTGGTATTTTCGAGGTCGTGAACGACATAGTCGAGGGCCTGGACGGGGGCGAACTAAGGTCCGCCGCCTTGTGTGACCTCTCCAAGGCCTTCGACTGTGTCTCTCATGCCATTCTCTTGGATAAATTGAATTATTACGGTATTAACGGCACACCCCATCTTCTGCTACAATCATACTTATCCAATCGCAAACAGGCTGTTTCGATAAACGGAAAATTATCAAATTTAAAAGAAGTAGAGACCGGTGTTCCACAGGGTTCAATCCTCGGACCGCTCTTATTTATTATATATATAAATGATTTTAGTACCAGTGTAACTCCAAATAGATGCGTTTTATACGCAGATGATGCTACAATCATAGTTTCTTCTGTTAGTCAGGACTCTCTTCAAGAAAACACTGTCAGTGCTTTGTCTCGTGCACAAAACTGGTTTTCCAGTAACTGTCTTAAACTAAATAACGACAAAACGCAAGAAATAACATTTAGCTTTAGTAGCGCATCCATTGAGGGCAATTACGTCAAACTGTTGGGTCTTTTGCTGGACGATGGATTAAAATGGTCTTCTCATATCGATAATCTTTGCTCAAGATTGAGTGGCCAAATTTATCTGCTTAGGCAACTTAAGAAAACATTCGATAAAAAAATCCTGGTAATGTTTTATTTTGCCAACATTCACTCTCTGCTGAGTTATGGTGCAGTTATCTGGGGTAACGCATCCCAATCCGGCAGAGCATTTAAAATGCAAAAGCGGGCAGTCAGGACTATAGATGGTCTTGGCCCCCGTGATTCATGTCGAGCAATTTTTAAAAAACTTGGTATTATGCCTCTTCCTTGTATTTATATTTATCATACCCTCCTTGAAATCCACTCCCACTCTGAAAGATTCACCAAAGTATCATACAATCATACGTTCGGTACAAGATCTTCGAACACGTTGCTGATTCCGAGGTATCGACTTGTAAATGCTGAGCGAAATGCATTAAATGTATCTCTGTATAACAAACGTGGCAATGCTGTAAAAATATTAAACTACATAAAGTTTAAAATTAAAATAAAAATTTTTTTCTTAGAAAACTGCTTTTATTCTGTTAATGAATACATGGAGGCACCGTCTGTGAGCTAAATACTAGTATTTATATGTTTTTTTTATGTGTTTTTTACTAAAAATAAGAGTATTTTCTGTATCTAGTTGGTTACAATTGTTATTTAGTAATGTGTTATTTATTTTTATGCATTTTTCCTTTGACTTGCAACAAACATGTAGAGAATGTAACGTTGTCAAATAAATATATATCTATCTATCTATCTATCTATGGCTTAGGAGCAGTTCTGACTCAGCAATTTGATGACGGAGAAAAGGTTATTTCCTATCTTTCACGTTCCCTCACCAAACAAGAGATGAAATTAACCGTCACAGAAAAAGAGTGCCTTGCCGTAATTTGGAGTGTGGAAAAGCTTCGTCACTATCTGAAGGGTGTACACTTTAAAGTTATAACCGATCACCATTCTTTGTTATGGCTTCATAACCTAAAAGATCCACAAGGACGCCTCGCTCGATGGGCTCTCCGTTTACAACCTTACGACCTTGAATTGATCCACCGTAAAGGCCGAGATCACGTCGTGCCAGATTTTCTTTCTAGGTCAGTGCCAGTGACTACTGATTCTGTCGCAGCTGTTGACGAACCACCGTCATCATTTTCTGACACCTCAGACAAATGGTAAAAAGGCATGATGCAGAAACTAGAATAACGTCCTGATAAATATCCTTGCTGGCGAGTCGAGAACGGCAATCTCTTTAAATATGTCAAGACAAACAATCCAAGTTTTCCAGATCATTCCACTTACTGGAAAATAGTAGTACCAAAGGATAAACGAAAAGAGATATTCCTTCGATGCCATGATAATCCAGCAGCAGGGCACGTGGGTGTTTTTAAGACATTTTGGAAAGTCGCCGAGAGATATTATTGGCCGAAAATGAGATCTGACGTTGCTAGTTATGTCCGTGCTTGTAGAACTTGTGCTCAGAATAAAGTAGAGCAGAAACGTCCAGCTGGTTTAATGGGTAATCGCCCAGACATAAAGGAACCTTGGCAAGCCATCAGCCTAGACTACATAGGACCTTTACCTCGTTCTAAGCAAGGTAACACTCATATTTTAGTGGTCACCGATTATTTTAGCAAATACGTCGCCTTATTCCCGTGTCGATCGGCAACAGCAAAATCGTTGGTTAAGTGTGTCGAAGATGGCATTTTCTTAGTTTACGGAGCTCCTCAATTCTTAACGTGCGACAACGGAACACAAATGAAATCCAAAGAATTTCAAGCCCTTTGCGATAAATATAAAGTTAGAATATTTTACACGGCTAATTACTATCCTAGAGCAGATCATACTGAACGCGTTAATAGAGTTATCAAAACGATGTTGCGCTCTTACGTTCAACAAAATAACCATCGAACTTGGGAAGATAATTTAACTGCTATCGGTTGCGCCATTCGCACTTCGCGACACGAAACTACGGGCTTCACCCCATACTGCGTTAATTTTGGCAGGGAACACAAGCTATTCGGTTCGGACTATGCTGAGGGTGTTCCTCAAGTAGAAACTGAGCGTCAAAATTACATTCGAGAACGAATAGAAGCTTTCAAACAATTATTTAGAAAAGTCCACACTAAAATCGAAGCTTCTCGTGTTAAAAATCGACATAACTATAATTTGCGCCGACGCCCAGTAAGCTTTGTCCCCGGTCAAGAAGTCTGGCGTAAGAATAAAAGTATATTCAATGCAGCGAAATATTATAGCGCAAAGTTGGCTCCGGAATTTGTAGGTCCGTTTAAGATCGTAGAAAAGACCGGCACGTGTACTTATGAGCTTGAAGACGAACACGGTGTTAGTAAGGGCATTTGGCATGTACAAGACCTTAAACCGGTATATGCCGAAACTGCGTGTGATGGTCCGTAGGAGTGAATAAATTGTTAGGCAGCTCAAAGTCATTATTTACTTTATTACATTCCGTTAATTTTACTGTCATTAATTTAATATTACGTTTTACGTGTCATTTTGCTTCTATTTACTTATCAATCTATTGATTTCTGAATTTATTAACTTTCGAGTCCATAGCTTCAAGTTGGTTAATTACATTTAATTTTTTTTTCTTTCGGTAATAATGGCTTTAGTGAGTTTTCTTTTATCGCTGCGTTAATTTTGACTTTTGGCCCAGTTTAAATTCTTTTTTTTACTTTCCTTGCTCAGTCGTGAGCAATTTTCAAGCTCTGCAGTGTGGGCGTGATGGTGTTTGGATCCATCTGGGCGCGAGACTTGATGGATTTGGACACTGTCACTTAGAATAGCGCTGCACTGGGTTAACTAGGTGGGGTAGGAGTCCCCTGAAAGCCGTGGCAAGGTAAGCCTTCAGCTGCCTTGCTTCTATTGTCTGTAGTGGGTAAGCCCTCAGCTGCCTTACTATTTTTTTTTGCCATCGCCGCCTTATGCCTTGTTTTTTTTTTGTCATAACCTGATTATATTTACCTTATCGTCACTTGGTTTATTGTATAGTAACGTATAGTAACGTTTATGGTTATTTACTGTAGCTTACCTTTTTGCGTTTATCAGTCTCACGCAGACACCCATCTCGGCGCGAGACGTGATGGGGGTCGGTGTGTCACATGGTAATTTAAGTTTGATTACTTGGTTAGAAGGCGGTGATTAATTAATTTTGGACCTAATTTTCTTTATCGTTTTTTTTTATTATCTGCATTCACTATTAATTGTTTTTTTTTACTAAAGACTAGGGCCAAAAGTCTTTATTTATTATCTTAATTGGACCTTTTTTTTATTACCTTGATTTGACGTATTCACCTTGATGTGACCTTTTACTTTGATTTGGCTTAATTTTCTCTACCTTGACGTGATTTTATTATTATTCCCTACTTGTGTCTGGAAATTTCGGTTATTTGAACTAGTATGTTTTTTTGCTCGAGTACGACTTTGTCTTTCCTTTGGGGATTTAGAGTAGAAACACAATTTTCTTTCTCTCCTTTTGCTGATTTTGTGAAGTTGAGAATACCACTTATGGTGGGATTCACTGCTAGTTGTTGGCAAGTAACACAATTTTCTTTATCTCGATTTGCGAACCTTTATTTTGATTTACTTGTTTCATCTACTTTTGGTTGATTACCTTTTTTTATATATTTGCGTGAATTTACTTGTCTTTGCGATAATTTACTTACCTTTGCGATAATTTTCTCTCCTTTGCGATAATTTGCTTACCTTTGCGATAATTTTCTTACCTTTGCGATAATTTGCTTACCTTTGCGTTAATTTACTTTCCTTTGCGTTTATTTGCTTACCTTTGCGTGATTTCGATTACCTTTGCGTTCATTCCGTTACCTTTTTTTCATTCCTTGATTTACTTCCCTTATCGTAATTGGCCTTTGATTGGCTTTAATTTACTTTAATACCTTTGGTATTTTATTTATTTGGATTTGTCTTAGGTCTAGGTTTTGATAGGACTATATGTTAAGTCTCCGGCCATTTCTGTTTTACTGGTTTTGCGCCTAGATCTTTACTGATATATTTTGTCTATTCACCATTTAGACAAGATAAAACTATCCCGATTTCGACTTTACCTTATTTTGGCTTTATCGATTTAGACATTTGTCCCTATCTCGTTTTACTTATGTTGTATTATATTTATCTTTTCCTTTTTGGTTGTCCACCCTTTGGTTGCTTTGACGCATGTCATTTGGTGATTTAATTCGGGACGATTCTACAGTGTGAGGCTAGTAAACGAGGTTCCCCACAATATTTTTGGGTGTAACGCTATGCTAGCTCCCTTACCAACTTAGGGTTTACGTTCCACACTGAATCTTCCTGGAGAAGGTCGCTGGGTGACTAGTGGCAAAGGAACCAAAGATTTCTTTGAGTATTTAGTTATTTTAAGATTGAGTTATCAGTCTTGTTAGTTAGTATTAGTTATATGGTACTACCTTGGGTTCCCACGTATCTTCACTTATGTTTTTTTATTGGCGCCAGCATAGCGCAGGTAATTCATTTTCTTTTTCAATTTTCTTGTATCTACAGAGAGCCTCTGATCCTTATCGTCGGTTAATTTTCATTGGAAAATTTCCCTCCTTTCGTAGGAGAGGGGGAGTTGTGACAGGTCATTTTTTGTCACAGACTCAGTATTTGTTTTAATAATTAGTTTATTCACGAACGCCTGTTTTTCTTAATTATTTACCTTGATTGAGAGGTTTTATTTTCATTCTTCCACTATGTGGCCCCCTTCCCTTGCTGTCCAGGCTACCCCCTGGGGGTGTTGATTGCCGTTTTGTCTTGTCCAAGTCAGCTTGACATCAGCTTGGCCATCGCTCACATGGCTCGTAGTTCGATTTAATGTTCTTTGTGTGTTGGGCCCTGGATTTTGTTTTTTTTGTCTGGCTTAAAGTTCACTCTGTGTGTATAGACAAGTTGCCCTTGGTCTATTGAGCTAACATGTTTAAATAGTAAATTTTGAAGACCAACCTACCTTTTAGAAATCAGCTGGTTACATTCTCTGACAACATTGGGACACCCTTGATCTAGGGTTAGTGTTCACATTGCCTTTACTGTCGTGGATTTTTGGATTTAGCTTTCTCTAATATTTAGATTCGTGGGCAAACATTGTCTTTGCTCAAACATTAATTTTTTTAGAAATTCTGTTTTAGTTCTTGTGAAGGTTAAGAAGGTTGTGTGTATGTTTCGCCTGCCGGAGCTGTAAGGCGGGGCAATATCAAGTTTGGGAGCGACAATATCTGAGTTCGGGCCGCGAGGTCGATTCGCGCAGCGCTTTCGAGAGCCGTCGATTTGTGAACACAGCGGCTGCAGTGGCATTTTCTCGTGGGTGGGCCGCTTACTTGGCGTTTTGTAGTTAAGGCCACAGGTTTGTGACGGAAGATTTCCTCTGGAGTTGTCAGTGCAGTGCGGAAATTGAAGGACACCATTTTGTCATGTGTCTGTGGTGGGAGGAAGTGTCATATGATTTTTCCGACACGAGGCATAGGCCGGTCACTTCCACTCTACCCTTCGAAGCAATTGTTCCATGGTCCCTATCTTAAAGTTTCAGTTTTGAAATTCTAGTTTTTTTTTGATTAAAAAGTCAGGGACTGTGTGTAAATTCTTACTGAATTTGTTTCTGCAAGACGCAGGATATTTTTGGGAGACTTCGTTCGATAATCGGGTAAGTTTGGATACGTTTTTTTGTCTATGTGTAGATCCCACGTGCATGGCAAATTTTCAAGTCTAAGGGTGTTCTTTCTTTTACTTTTATCAGCCATCAACACCGGCCTGACGTTTTGGAAGCCGCTGGCAGCTGCCCCCGTTTTTTGGTATTTTGTATGTAGAGAATTTGGAATTTCCATCCCTCTTTATCCTTGAAGAGGTAAGTCCTTGAAGTCTTTTTTTTAGTCCCACGATTTTTTTTGATAATACTTATTAATCGACAATTTAAGCCCATAAAATTATAATTTAAAATTTTAACGAACCATAATTATCGTTCTGCTTTACGGTACTATGTTTCAAGTAAGACTCTAGTTTTCTCGGGTGGTTCTTATTGCTACACCATATTTTGAGTTATAGTAGTCAAGCCTTCAATTTCTTAAATATTAATATCACTTTAACTAATTTGCAATTAACCTATTGAGTCTTGATGGTTGGCTGTAAAGCTTGCTCGTACAATCTATAAGTTATGTTTAGGGCCTCTTTATACCAGCTTACGGGCCTGGGTTTATTTGAATTAAAATAGTCGGTCACCCGCGTAGAATGTAGATTGTTTTTATGAAGTTTTTTTTATCGACTTTATGCTGTCGCAAATCATTTGCAGTGGGTTGCTATCTGTAGCGTTAAGTTTCAAACCGTACTTTATGTAGATATAAAGGAGTTGGTGGTACTGGTACTGTGTCAGTATGGTTGGTTATCGTAAACGCCAAGTTGAAAATTAAGCTTTATAGTAGGTGTTTTTTTTTTAAAATATGAATTTGTTTCTTATTATTATGGTTCGGTCGCCAGTCTGTCAAGAATACCACCAGATCCTTTATTTTCCTGTTTTTTTTATAAGCTAAGACGTGTACGGGCTTGAGGTTTTACGGGTTTTATTTCTAGGAAGCTGGAAAATTTAAATTTATTTTTGCGTTTGTTTATAACGGGGGGTTATATAATATTTTTGTTTTCAGAGGTTCATTAACCTATTATTTTATTTTAAATTTGTCATTTGACTATTATTTTGCTGCACTTAGAATTATATATAGAATTATAGAATTATAGAATTATATATATAATATTAGGCTTGTACACGTTTTACACTTATTTATCATATCGCACTATGCTTGGATGGGACTTGAGGGTGATTATGTAGATGCTTTGTATATATCTATGCTTATACTTTTGGTATCTCGTATTATTCGCTTGTGATTTAAGCTTGGTGTTTTTATTTATTTATTTATTTATTCATTTATGGTCATAAACACAAAAGTTGCACACTAATTAAATCTAAATTTGTGATAGATGCACATTAGCGGTATATTTTGCTTTTAATTTAACATTTGTGTTCTTATAAATGTACATAAGCGGTGTATTTCTGATTATTTCTCTTTAAACTGTTTCTCCCTCTCTTCATTTTAATGACTAAAATTTTTCTGAAGTCAATTATTATTCCTGTGTTATCTTACATTGATCCACTTTATTTACACAAGTAGTGTTAACGCTTAGCTTTTAAGTCAAGCTAACTGGGGTTTCATTTTTAGTTATTTTTACTGTCTATGCTCAAGCCTTTTGCTTTGTTTATACCTGTAATCTTGCGTGAACTTGTGATTTAATTATCAATTATTTTGCTTTTGTGGTACTTCTATTATTTTTATTGTTAATGTAAGATAACATAATGCCGCATTAGTTAGTGATCCTGGAGTTTTTTGTAAATATTAACGTTCATCATTAAAGTATCAAGGAACTGTACAATTTTACTTAGTTATCAATGTCCTTGAGTAATGATTTCTTTTGATTATTAAAGTAACTTTTTAATATTATCCTAAGCTTGTTTAAATCTTGCAGTCTGGTTTACTTCTTTCAGTGGTAACTTTTTTTTTTACCCAAAGTAACTTCATATTTTGGTTTTGGTAACTCAACTTAAATTTTGCGGATTAGTTCCAGTAAATTATTTCCCCAAATATTAACCTTTTCTTTTATTAACGTAATTTTTTAATCATATCTTAAGCTCGTTTAAATTTTGCAAATAATTACTTTCTCTTTTATTAGTGGTTTTTTATATTGACGTAGCTTCTTATTTTTAAATATTTCTCTACTTATCTAAATTTTTCGATTCTGTTCAAGCCAATGACTCTCTTTTAATATTAAATTAATTAATTGATAAAGAATTAATTAAATTTCGGCGCTTTAGTTCCAGCAAATTGTTTCTTTCCAAATTTTACCTTTTTCTATTAACGTAACTTTTGTTTTTAATTATTAACGTAACTTCAAATATATTTTTTTTTATTGATTACATTTGAATTACTGTAATTACTGGGAATTGTTTTATTCCTAGGGTCTTCCGTGGGGGCTACAAAGCATCCCAATATTTATTTCTTCTGTGGGAGCTAGGAGTCATCCTACTCTTCCCTTCGGTGGGTGCTAAGGAGCCAGCTTATTTTTTTATGTTTCTGAGGACAGACTTCCTCAAGATTTTATATTTTTTTTTTGTAATTGATTTAATTATTTTGCGGGGCAGAATCGCCCAACCCTATTTGTACCAACATTTCGTATAATTTAATTTATTTATTTTGGCGGGGCAAAATCGCCCGACCATATTTGTACCAACCACTTTGTATTTTTTTTTTCATTTTTTTGTACAAATATATGTATATAGGGTAAAATTTATAACGTTGTTTTATTCAGCTCACGGCGCCATATGTCTTTTTCTTAATTTTTAATTATGACTAGTGTCGTGTGAGAAGCAGGTACCTAAACCATCTAGGCGACTTCCAGTTTGCGTCGGTGTAAAAATCTGGTGGCGTCCAATTGAACCTACCCGGCTACCTGAGCCAAGGGCTAATTTGCACGCGCTCTACTACACCTGTGTTTTTTTCTTTAGAATACTTTCAGAGTTATTTTTAATGTTCTTTCCAAATTATAAGCGGTAAGTACTTGGTCAATGATACTCATCATAGGATCTTTGACGGTTTTTAATCAAACACTTTTTATTGAACAAAGTGCGTCGCAAATTTTTGGCGCCCAACGTGGGGCCTGCGACGGTAAAAAATATCGCCCAACAACAACCATGTTTATTTATAACGACTGATTAACTTGTAGTACATCATTAATCAAACACACTACCTTTGGTCTGATATCTTCAAAAAATAACGAGTAGTCCACATGCTCATTACCGCTGCTTATGCGATATGATGCAATTCTATTTTTAAAGGCACTTTCTACTAGCTCAACACCATCGGAAACTCTAACACAAGATTTACTTTTGTGTTGCAATGTTCTTTGATGAGCTAACATCTGATTTTTGTGAACTTTTACATCACACACAACGCAAGTTTGCATAGCAGACGTTGTTGCTGCACCACCAACTCTTGGCCGCTTAGCTCCTACATTATTATCGAATCTAGCCAAACAAGATTCTTTTTGATGTCGCGACATATTGTAAGTACGACTAAAAGATGCACCACACTTTTCACATACGTATTTATTCATTTTCGATAATGGAGACTCGAGCTTACCCTTTAGATACCAAAATTCAGAATGAGCAGCTTATCTCCCCCTACCTATTTATAACACAAGACCACAAAAGAACACCTGCACTCTTTCTCACGGTCAGTGTCAAAAAGGATCCGACGACCTTGAAAACATGCATCACAAATGTAACCTTGAAACAAGCGTCGTACACCTGGTCATCAGCAAACAAAGAAACAGCTGCTCGCGTTCAAGGCCAAGTTCTTGCTCAAGGCCAACTTATTTTTGTCAAGGCCAAGTTCTTGCTCAAGGCCAAACTCTCGTTCAAGCTCAAGGTCAAATAACAGTCACGCACGTGCACAATCAAGGTTATTGTCCTAACAGAACACATGTGCGTCCAAGGTCATGTGACGTCACAAAAGAACAGCTGCAATCTTTTCCTGTCAAGGTCAAGGTCATGTGACGTCACAGTGGTGGTGGGGGGAGACACCGAGTTCTCATAGTTACACTACTGGTGTACTGGCTCCTGTTTGTGGTCCTTGTTATTTTTTTTTCTCTTTTTAAGGTTACACCCGTAACTGCGTATGTGACGTGTGCGTCTCGATTTATGTTGAGAGGCACGGTCACATACGTGGCCCTGATGAAGCCAATGAGCAGAAACACGTGTCGGACGGGTTATCATTCTAACTTTTCATTTAGTTCTGTTCATTTAGCGGACATGCCCACAACAATTCCCTCTTTTTTTATGTATCGATCCGCGCTAGTTTCTAGCATCGTTTTTTTCTTTTGCTTCGGCTTATAGGATACCACGGCAGGTGGCTATAGTTGCCTCCGTCGGCGACGCTAATTGTTTCCCCCCAAAAAGGGGTCTTTTGGCTGAAGCCACAAATGGGTGTACTGGCTCCTGTTTGTGGTACTTGTTAATTTTTTTTCTCTTTTTAAGGTTACACTAACTGCGTATATGACGTGTGCGTCTCGACTTATGTTGAGAGGCACGGTCACATACGTGGCCCTGATGAAGTCAATGAGCAGAAACACGTGTCGGACGGGTTATCATTCTAACTTTTCATTTTGTTCTGTTCATTTAGCGGACATGCCCACAACAATTCTCCTCTTGTTTATGTATCGATCCGCGCTAGTTTCTGGCATCTTTTTTTTCTTTTGCTTCGGCTTATAGGATACCACGGCAGGTGGCTATAGTTGCCTCCGTCGGCGACGCTAATTGTTGCCCCCAAAAAGGGGTCTTTTGCCTGAAGCGACAAATGGGTGTACTGGCTCCTGTTTGTGGTCCTTGTTAATTTTTTTTTCTCTTTTTAAGGTTACACCCGTAACAGCGTATGTGACGTATGCGTCTCGACTTATGTTGAGAGGCACGGTCACATACGTGGCCCTGATGAAGCCAATGAGCAGAAACTCGTGTCGGACGGGTTACCATTCTAACTTTTCATTTTGTTCTGTTCATTTAGCGGATATGCCCACAATAATTCTCCCCTTTTTATGTATCGATCCGCGCTAGTTTCTAGCATCTTTTTTTTTTTTTTTGCTTGGGCTTATAGGTTACCACGGCAGGTGGCTATAGTTGCCTCCGTCGGCGACGCTAATTGTTGCCCCCAAAAAGGGGACTTTTGGCTGAAGCCACAAATGGGTGTACTGGCTCCTGTTTGTGGCCCTTGTTAATTTTTTTTCTCTTTTTAAGGTTACATCCGTAACTGCGTATGTGACGTGTGCGTCTCGATTTATGTTGAGAGGCACGGTCACATACGTGGACCTCAAACACGTGTCGGACGGGTTACCATTCTAGCTTTTCATTTTGTTCTGTTCATTTAGCGGACATGCCCACAATAAGTCTCCTCATATATATATATATATATATATATATATATATATATATATATATATATATATATATATATATATATATATATATATATATATATATATATATACAGGGTGTTATGAAATTCACTGCATATATTGAAACTAGTAAATCCTGACTTCAATTCAGATTGGGGAAAAATAGTCATAAATGGCGCTTCGCGATAATAAGCCAGGTATCGCCCCTCAAAAACATTTATTAAATCATTGCACACCACTGGTAATAAAACACATGGCCATATAAAGAACAGTCAGCTAGGTGCCGTGTTGCCAGGTCTTTTAACAATATGTCGGGTCTTGAGCAATATACGACCCCTCGAATTTTCAACAAATACAAATTTTAATAGCATGTCAGACCTCCTGTCGAAACGATAACGAATCGTTTGTACACTTTATTAACACCGAAGAAATGTAAACAAAATTATTTCCGTCTCTTCAATATATTTTTGGGAAAAAATACTTTATATTTGATAGTAATCTGATGAGAAACTGTGAGATAAATAGTTGTTATTAAACCCCATGGGCAAATAGAAATAGTTAAGTGAAGTTTTACAACCTATAAACAATTTTTTTTTTGGTAAAATATGGTTTATCCAACAATTTTTTTGCTTTAATGTGTTTCTTTTGAGGTAAGCTTTTAAGAAATCCAAAAATGTAATGAAATTCGTCGTATATTGCTCTAGAACCCAATATTTCTATGTAACAAGTTTCAAGAACTCATATTTTTATTACGTTACCTTTAAATAAAGAAATCCTAGTAGCTCTCCTACAATTCTCAATTTCACAAAGTTAAAATACTACTTATAACACAAATTGAATAAAACACTCTAGAGAACAGATATTTAAACCAACAAATAACTTCAACTAACCACCAAGGAATTAGTGTTTTTCTAATTTAAAATAAACAACCGCGAACGACATTTTGTTAATATTAAGTGGCTTTAACTTTTGTTAATATTTAACAGCTTTAACTTTAACACAAGAATAATGCACACGATAGTATTAAACTCGTCAAAATACATCTTTCGCTTGGAGTAAACAGCTGCAACTGACGTACGATATCGATTTCTGCCGACCACTGCATTTACCAATCAGGTAGGCGCTTACTCTGCGGTATGGGGTCAACAACCCTTCAGCCTGGTTTCGGCGTCTACATAATATCTTACCGTCGAAAGATATCTAATATTATGTATTTAAATAAAATATTTTTTTACCAAATTTCCTTCTGTAATCAAAGAATTTGGTTAAAATATTATAATACCGTGTAGTTGTGTTCAATTAGTGTGATAGTAAATTATGTGAAACCATATTTGCGACTACCGTCTGAAAATGTGTTAAAATTAGTGGGATCCGTTTTAATTTCTACAGTTTAAGCTAGTAGGAATAATTCTCGTCTCATTATTAACGTAACAGGTAATTCATAATTGTTTGTGTTACCGTATAACATTGCCTATTTTATTCTGCTTACAATATCAACCTAATTTCACGAGTGCATATTTTCCCATATTAAGTACATTGCTGTTAAATTAAAATAGACGTTTTTGGTAAAATTTATCTGTGGAATTATTGGATTATTTTCGGTTTTCGCTACAATTGATAAAATGAGGTTTCACGATAATATTTAAGTTTGGCAACACCCTGGCTGGATCATTTGTTTTTCTTCATAATATTTGAAGGTATGACGTCAGACTCTTTAGAAGCGTCGGATACGGGGGTGGTTTAGGGTATTTTTAAAATAAAAAAAGTGCGATTTGATGGGAAAAAAGTATTGGGTATATCTGTAGACTACCCC
Organism: Philopedon plagiatum; assembly: GCA_963971165.1. Classification (NCBI taxonomy): domain Eukaryota; kingdom Metazoa; phylum Arthropoda; class Insecta; order Coleoptera; family Curculionidae; genus Philopedon; species Philopedon plagiatum. Next base: position 64,852,126 of record OZ020189.1, on the reverse strand, counting down.
AGGAGTCACTCATTCAAATATATGCAGTGAATTTCATAACACCCTGTATAAATAAATAAATATATATATATATATATATATATATATATATATATATATATATATATATATATATATATATATATATATATATATATATATATATATATATATATATTCAAAACTGAAGTAGTGGGGATGCAGTCTTTATTGAAGGTGGCCTTAACTATATATATATATATATATATATATATATATACAGGGTGTTTCAAAAAACATGCTCCATCGCTTAATGGGAGATTCTTTGAAAGAAATTAAGGCAAAAAGTTCTTAGGAACATGGGTCCGCAGATGCTTTGTTTCAAAGATACAGGACGTTAAATTTTTAAATGGTATTTACATGTTAAAACCGATGGTTGGGAAAACTAAACCAGTAAGAGGGTTAATAAAATTACATTTATCTCCTAAACGAAATGAAAATTGAAAAAATATGAAGAGATAAGTTTTGTTAAGAATTTAACATACTATTTGACCGATATACGAAAATGTGAAAAAATCAGTGGCGTACATGTTTTTATTGGAAAAATATTGTACCGTCTTCTCATATGTACCCCCTGGAGGACCTGTCAAAGTCTTTTCATGGTCAGAATTATGCTTAATTTAAGTACTTTACACAACGTAAATTTCATCAAAATTGATGAAGCCATTTTGAAAATAGTTTGTAAAAACAGAAAAAAACTAAGAAATTTAACACCCTGTATCTTTGAAACGAAGCATCTGCGGACCCATGTTTATATAAACTTTTTGCCTTAGTTTCTTACAAGAAATCTCCTCTTGAGCGATGGCACATGTTTTTGAAACACCCTGTATATATATATATATATATACAGGGTGGTCTGTAATGAATGCGCCAAAAAGCAATCCTAGATTAATCTCGTGAAAATAATGATATTGAGCCAAATATGCCTTAATAAAATGTCGCTCATTAATGAGATACAGGGTGTTAAAGTTCAGTTCTCAGAATTGTTATTTCTTTATAGCTCAAGTCGTTTTTGAGATATCGACATGAAAACTGGGAATCGGGGGTTTTCAGGGATGGAGAATACGATGGTATTCCATTTATTGACATAATATGTAGAGGGCGCTATTTACACCTTATACACTCATTATTTCATGCCATAACTTTCTTATTAGTACTGTTCTTTTATTTTTTATTGAACATTTTGAAAGGGTGCCGTTTTTTAAGAAAAAAAGGTATACTACATTTATTTCGATTAAATAAGCCGTTTTCGAAATATTTGCATTTATTCGTTCTATTGCATAGTCAAAAAATATTAAACATTAAAACTGAGATAACAGACTTGACTAACGAATAATGAACAAATAAACAAATCAAATGAACAAATAACAAAAAATCACTTCAACAAATGCGAAAAATGTCCACCATTCACTTCTATGCATATTCTTAATCCCTTCACCAAATAGCGTCGTGGTTGGAATAAAGTTCCTTGCTTATTCCTGATAACATTGGTGGAACCATGAATTTTTTGCAAAAGTTGCTCACGGGTACGGATATCTCCTGTGTGCACTAAGGATTTGATAAAACCCCAAAGAAAGACATCCAAAGTATTAAAATCCGGGCTACGCGGCGGCCATGGAATTTCACTGCACGACCAAACCATCTATGAGGCAGCCATTCATCTAAATAGTTGCGAACTGCAACTGGATAATGTGGTGGAGCACCATCGTGCATAAGCCACATGATTTGTCGTAAATTTAAGGGTATATCATCGAGTAGATCCCGCAAAACATTTTGAAGAAACTGCAAGTAGTGGTTACCATTAACCAGTTGCAGTTCGCAACTATCTAGATGAATGGCTGCCTCATAGATGGTTTGGTCATGGCAGTGAAATTCCATGGCCGCCGCGTAGCCCGGATCTTAATCCTTTGGATTTCTCCGTTTGGGGTTTTATCAAATCCTTAGTGTACACAGAAGAAATCCGTACCCGTGAGCAACTTTTGCAAAAAATTCATGGTTCCACCAATGTTATCAGGAATAAGCAAGGAACTTTATTCCAACTACGACGCTATTTGGTGAAGGGATTAAGAATATGCATGGAAGTGAATGGTGGACATTTTTCGCATTTGTTGAAGTGATTTTTTGTTATTTGTTCATGATCAATTCATTATTCGTTAGTCAAGTCTGTTACCTCAGTTTCAATGTTTAATATTTTTTGACTATGCAATAGAACGAATAAATGCAAATATTTCGAAAACGGCTTATTTAATCGAAATAAATGTAGTATACCTTTTTTTCTTAAAAAACGTCACTCTTCCAAAATTTTCAATAAAAAATAAAAGAACGGTACTAATAAGAAAGTTATGGCATGAAATAATGAGTGTGTAAGGTGTAAATAATGCCCTCTACATATTATGTCAATAAATGGAATACCATCGTATTCCCCATCCCTGAAAACCCCCGATTCTCAGTTTTCATGTCGAAATCTCAAAAACGACTTGAGCTATAAAGAAATAACCATTCTGAGAACTGAACTTTAACACCCTGTATCTCATTAATGAGCGACATTTAATTAAGGCATATTTGGCTCAATATCATTATTTTCACGAGATTGATCTAGGATTGCTTTTTGGCGCATTCATTACAGACCACCCTGTATATATATATATATATATATATATATATATATATATATATATATATATATATATATATATATATATATATATATATAGGGTGTTATGAAATTCTATGCATATGTTGGAATGGGTGACTCAGGGGGTACAGACATACCCAATACTTTTTTTCTTAAATCGAACATTTTTAAAATTTTCAAAATTAGCCCAAAATCCGTCGATATTCGCCGCACCTGGCTGAGCGTACACAAGGCGCTTGACGGAAATTTGCGTGAGAAAAATTAAAAACAATTGAATTTGTTGAAACGTTGCCAGACATATTATGAATCTTAAGAAAAACTTATTTTCTGTTGTTAACTTTTAAGATGGATTTATACACAGGCCCATAAAATAAAATAAAAATAAGAAATAACTTAAAATAATAAATTACAAATATCTGTTTTTAACCATTTATACAGCAAATAAAATAAAAATAAGGAATAAGAACTTCCAATGAAAAATTCATATTCAAAAGTGTATCGAACATTGCTGGAGTCATCCGAGTATATTTAAAAAATTGTCCCTTATCATTTTCTTTAGCAAATTTTAAAAGGTTTTCATAAACAGAAACCTTGTGGCGATTCCTATTCATAGGTCTGATTTTGTACCTTCTGTGTCTTCTTCTGTTTAGAAGTCCGAAATTAATTACGGTAGCAACCATACTCAGAAGAATAAATCCGCTCTCTATGTCTAACAGGGGCATTTTTGAGAATATTAGAATAAACACCGAAAAAGCTCTAAGAAATACACAAAAACGCTAATAAGTAACAACATAACCAAATCATGTGATAAATGACATAAGACAGTTGTCAAAAATTTTCTGGCGCATTGGCAGTTCAATTTTCGCATAAAAATAAAATAAAAGTTAAAAGATAGACATCTTCCAGGTTATTTCTTATTTTAATTTTATGTTATTTGTATAAACGTCTTATGGCATTTAGGTACAGTTAACTTTTATTTAATTTTTATTTTATTATTATTTTATTTTATGTGTCTGTATAAATCCACCTTAAAGAGGCCACTGGGAAACCACTCCTTTCTGTCCGCAGCCTTAGTTTTAACCAGTAGTTGCCTAACATAATTTAAATATCAATCAGTAAAACTAATAAAAAGTTGCAAAAAATGATACTTATCTAGCAGGGAATGTATTGAAAATATCTCTAATTTGCTCCCAAACAAGCATGATTCGTACCATATTGTCCTCATTATTGTCCCGTTGAAAGATGTTCTCCGTTCAATACGATTTCGCAGTTAATCTAGTATAACTTTTTCAATTGGCATACTTACTATACACTATTTCCTTCATCGTACCCCGCAAACCGATGTCCGTAAGCTAAGCATCTCGGCATCTTCGATTAAAAAACAGATTAGAAATCGATTAAAATCTCTATCTAAAACTTATACGAACTGGCGGCAAAAAGAACATTTTATTTTTCTAGATGCAAAAATACTATTTAGTGGATAGCGTCACCTCAGACAAATTATTTTTCAACGCAGTTGCCAAATTATAGAAGCAGTTTTTGAAATCCTGAGTAATTTATACTTTTCTAATAATTTAATACTAATACTTATTTATACTTTTCTAATAATAAGCTGTAAAAACTCTTACGGGGCAGTTAAAATATAAAATACATGCAAAACGTAACACTTAAAAATTTTTAGTATAAAACTTTGTTGAAATATCTTTATCTGAAATACTTTTATTACTAGCTAATATGCTCTACGTCAATGCAACCACTTATATACCTATATGTATGATGGGTTGCATATTGTAATATCCTCGATAGTTTTAAGTACAGTAGTATCTTTTTACCCTTTTATTTTCTTTGAATAGCATTTTCAACGTTTTCAGCAAGTGGAAAGTTGTGGTCATTGTTGGAATATTTTATTCTGCCCGTTAAAACAAAGTTTTATACTTTGAAGTGTTTATTAAATAATCCTAACACATTTAATTATTTATTACAGTGCTATTTAATAGATTATCGTATGCGCTGCGCGTTGTGGAATATTAAGTTAGCAAAATGCATTTCTGGATGTTTAATTTGGTGGTGGTTTTCGTTTGAACAGCTGATCCCTGGATTATTGTAGGTATTTTACCTTTTTGAAATTTAGCGTTTTGAGTTAGTTATAGTTAGTTTGAGTTAGTAATATCATTTCACCAGTTTAAAAAAGGCAGTATTTTTCGTGGCATATTATGATGTTTATTTCTTTACAATGATTTTATTGTGATTTTAGTGTTTATTACTTTTTCAACTGTAATGAAATGCAGCGAGAGTGATATTAAGCTGGTAAGAATAGATATTATTCTTTGATATGTGTGAAAATGTTGAGAAGCGGATTAATAAGGGTGATAAGTTGTCAACCTAATCTCTTTTTTGTTTACGTTTTGTTTAGTTTTAGTTAGTGAAAAGTACAAAAGTTAGTTTTTCCTCACTTTTTTGTATACGTTAGCTTGATACAATTCTTCTGAGTTATTTTTGATAAACTGTTGCTAGTTTTTATTGGGCTATTAGAATTTTTTTGTTTGAAGCTAACTTTGGATAGGTAGTCTTTTCCTCTAAAAATTTCTGTTCAACTTAGTTGAAGATTATTATTGTAATCTTTGTTTGAACAGCTGTTCTCTGTATTTTTTGGTTGTAGTATTTTAACTTTTTGAAATTGAGTGTTTTGAAAGAATTAAGTAGTAGGATTTCTTTATTTAAAGATCACGAAAATATTTTTTTAAACCGGTTACACAGAAGAGACTTGGCAACGTCTGACGTCAAAACAAACGTGTTTCTTCTGTAACTGACGTTTCTCGCTGTTTTTAATTTGGCCATGTATTTATGACCAGTGGTGCGCTGTTACTAAAACAAATATTTTTGAGGGCCGATATCAACCTTTTTATTATCGTGAAGCGCCATTTATGAATATTTTTATTCAATCTGAATTCATATCAGGATTTACTGGTTTCAATATATGCAGTGAATTTCATAACACCCTGGATATATATATATATATATATATATATATATATATATATATATATATATATATATATATATATATATATATATATATATATATATTATATTATATTTATTATATTTACACATAGAGATTTTTAGGCAAAATTTAAAGTTCAATATTTTCAACAGGAATGCAAATTTTTGAACGCGTCTGGCAGATTTTAAGAGCTAGTTTTTTTCGGATTAAGCTGCATGACGTATATTTATCGTAGGACCATAGGTTTATTGTATACGGGGGTGATCAATGAAGTCATGCAAAAAATCAAAAAGTTTGTATGAGTGAAATTTCCGCAAAAAATTTTTTTGGTCGTTGCAATATGGTTCGTTACTAAGGTAACATGAATATCTCTAGACATTTTTGTCACTTTTTGGATTAAGGCCCTTAGGTCTTGTACACACTACTAAACATAAAATTTGGGTAGAAAAATTTTTAAAATGCTATAACTTGACATTGGATTGACGGTTCTTGATGATTTTTACGGATTTGGAATCCTTATTTCACGTAGATTTTCTATAATCTAAACATTTTATTTGGGGGTTGAAATATACACGTTGAAATTTACACATTATACCGGGTCGATAAATAATAGACAAAAACGTAGCGACAAGAACAAGTTTATTACATTATATTCTACAATATACAAGATTGGTTAACAACGGCCAAAAGTCAATTCTTACAAAATTTCTAATTCTAAACCTAATTTAAAGGTTCCTGCAATCCCTAAAAAAACCGGCAAATATCAATGGAAAATTGCCAAGTGTTCTATCTTTAAATACCTAATCTTTGGTAATAATTTATAGACAAAGAACTCTATAAAACTGAATGACTCTTTGAGACAATAAACTGGGGTGAAAGTTTTGGACAGAACAGTGAGAAGGACATTAAACAAAAACAACTTGAGGTGAGAATTTATTTTTACAAAAACTTAAATAATGCCAAACCGTAGAGCGCGTCGTACCCTACGTTTTTGTCTATTATCGACCCGGTATAATGTGTAAATTTCAACCTGTATATTTCAACCCCCAAATAAAATGCTTAGATTATAGAAAATCTACGTGAAATAAGGATTCCAAATCCGTAAAAATTATCAAGAACTGTCAATCCAATGTCAAGTTATAGCATTTTACAAATTTTGCTACCCAAATTTTATGTTTAGTAGTGTGTACAAGACCTAAGGGCCTTAATCCAAAAAGTGACAAAAACGTCTAGAGATATTCATGTTACCTTAGTAACGAACCATATTGCAACGACCAAAAAAATTTTTTGCGGAAATTTCACTCATACAAACTTTTTGATTTTTTGCATGACTTCATTGATCACCCCGTATATAATAAACCTATGGTCCTACGACAAATACACGTCATGCAGCTTAATCCGAAAAAACTAGCTCTTAAAATCTGCAAGACGCGTTCAAAAATTTGCATTCCTGTTGAAAATATTGAACTTTAAATTTTGCCTAAAAATCTCTATGTGTAAGTTCGAGTGGCCAGCAGTTTATATATATATATATATATATATATATATATATATATATATATATATATATATATATATATATATATATATATATATATATATATATATATATATATATACAGTGACCGGCAAAAAGTTTTTTATTAGGAGAGTATCGAAAAAACTTTTCCGGGGATCGGTTCTGCATGTCCGATAACCTAGAAATCGATTTTGACATACGTCATGTGACCACTGGTATAGCGGCAAATTAAAAAAAAAATGTGAATTTGATTTGAAAAAGCAATTTTTTTAAAATAATTTTTTTATCGATTTACGAATTTCTAGCTTTTTTCTTTTAGATAGCTTGGCTAATGTAAAGCCCATGTATTTGGATGAAAATAAACGAATTTAGTAGTTTTTTCTACAATTGACAGGACAAAATTAAAAAAACAGGGTTTCGCCGAACGCTAGCTGTTGCAATGATTTGTATTTAGCAGCAGTGTCAAAATTTTAGAGACATTTCAATGCGATTACAATGAAAAAAGCTTAATCGTCTTAAATATATCTGAAGTTCGACTTTTTGTAAAGTTAAGGGGACTCAAATAGAAAATAAACAAAAACTTACCTGTTGCACAAACCATTGCAACACCGAGCGTCCGGCGAACACCTATTTGTTCGATTTTGTCCTGTCAATTGTAGAAAAAACTACTACATTCGCTTATTTTCATCCAAATACATGGGCTTTACATTAGCCAAGCTATCTAAACGATAAAAACTGGAAATTTGTAAATCCATAAAAAAATATTTAAAAAAAATTGAGTTTTCCAATTTTTTCAAATAAAATCTTAAAATTTTGCATGAGGACCTAGAATTTCATTTTAAGCAATTTTTTCAAATAATTTTTTTTGATATCTCGTCAACTAACCTCACTTTTTGTAAATTCACAATTTTTTTTAATATGCCGCTATACCAGTGGTCACGTGACGTATGTCAAAATCGATTTTTAGGTAATCGTACATGCAGAACCGATCCCCCGGAAAAGTTTTTTCGATACTCTCCTAATAAAAAATTTTCCCGTATGTTGCGAACTTTGTGCCGGTCACTGTATATATATATATATATATATATATATATATATATATATATATATATATATATAGTTTTTAATTTTGTTTTCTTGGGGATTTAGTCCGTTGTGAGGCAAATAAAATGTGGTGTTTTTGGTTACATTTTATATTACTAACGTTTCGGTAATAGATATACCTTCATCAGAGTGCAGTAGCTGAAAACATTTTTTTATTTTAACAGTTTTTAGGTAATATTCTAGGAACTAGTTACTAAGTTTATATATAAGTATAAAGGTGTTACCTTTTATTAAAAATCCAAGGATTGGCACATTGTACTGCGAGGCACTTTATAAAAAATTGCACTTTCTGTTACTTTGAAGTTTTTAAACAGATAAGTCGGTATATACATATTTAGTCTAGCTTTATTAAATAGTAACTGAAAAACGCACATCTACTTTTGGCGAAGGGTCGTCTGACAATTTGGGAGTGTTTGCCAGATGTATCTATTTGGCTTAAGGGGTCCAATTATTGTTTTGAGGTCTATGTGTTTTTATTTATTATTTTTTAATTAATTAGTTATTAGTATTATGTAGCTTGTGAGAAGGGTGAGTGTATTTTATAATATTATGGTAAATTTTGTGAAGGTTTTTTGTGTCGGATTTAGCGTTTATAGCGTTTTTGTTTCTTTGGATTTCGATCATTTCAAGTATTTCTCGTTTTTTAGAATGATTTTCTGTATTTAGGATTTTTGTGTTTTTATAGTTGAAAGTATGTTGATTTTCGTCGCTGTGATGTGATAAGGCAGTCTTGTTTTTTTTGTCGAATTTGTGTCCATTTATTCTGTTTTTTAAGTGTTGGCTGGTCTGTCCAATATAAACGGCGTGGCAGTTATTGCATGGAATTTCATACACAACGTGAGTTTTTTTATCTTTGGGGATTGTTGATTTTAGCTTGCTGAAATTTTTTCTTAAAAGATTGTGGCCTTTGTGGCTGACAGTTATGTCGTGGTTTTTAAAAACGTTTTGAATTTTTTCTGATAGGTTAGGAATATATGGTAATGATAAGTAATTTTTATTATTTTTTGTTGTATGTTTGTTGTTTGGGTGTGTGTTGTAAAATTTGTGTATTCTTTCTTTAAAAATTTTGTTTATAAGCTGCTGCGGATAGTTATTTATTTTTAAAGTTTCTTTTGCTTTGTTGATTGCCCTTTCTCTAAATTCGGGATCAGATAGTTTTATGCTGCGGTCTGCGAGCCCAATAATAACGGTTTTTTTTGAGATAGGGGGTGCTGTGAGTCAAAATGTAGGTAACAAAATAAGAACAGAATGGTACACTAAAAAAACTTGGTCTGCAAGATACCTACATTTTGACTCACAGCACCCCCTATCTCAAAAAAAAACCGTTATTATTGGGCTCGCAGACCGCAGCATAAAACTATCTGATCCCGAATTTAGAGAAAGGGCAATCAACAAAGCAAAAGAAACTTTAAAAATAAATAACTATCCGCAGCAGCTTATAAACAAAATTTTTAAAGAAAGAATACACAAATTTTACAACACACACCCAAACAACAAACATACAACAAAAAATAATAAAAATTACTTATCATTACCATATATTCCTAACCTATCAGAAAAAATTCAAAACGTTTTTAAAAACCACGACATAACTGTCAGCCACAAAGGCCACAATCTTTTAAGAAAAAATTTCAGCAAGCTAAAATCAACAATCCCCAAAGATAAAAAAACTCACGTTGTGTATGAAATTCCATGCAATAACTGCCACGCCGTTTATATTGGACAGACCAGCCAACACTTAAAAAACAGAATAAATGGACACAAATTCGACAAAAAAAACAAGACTGCCTTATCACATCACAGCGACGAAAATCAACATACTTTCAACTATAAAAACACAAAAATCCTAAATACAGAAAATCATTCTAAAAAACGAGAAATACTTGAAATGATCGAAATCCAAAGAAACAAAAACGCTATAAACGCTAAATCCGACACAAAAAACCTTCACAAAATTTACCATAATATTATAAAATAAACTCACCCTTCTCACAAGCTACATAATACTAATAACTAATTAATTAAAAAATAATAAATAAAAACACATAGACCTCAAAACAATAATTGGACCCCTTAAGCCAAATAGATACATCTGGCAAACACTCCCAAATTGTCAGACGACCCTTCGCCAAAAGTAGATGTGCGTTTTTCACTTACTATTTAATAAAGCTAGACTAAATATGTATATACCGACTTATCTGTTTAAAAACTTCAAAGTAACAGAAAGTGCAATTTTTTATAAAGTGCCTCGCAGTACAATGTGCCAATCCTTGGATTTTTAATAAAAGGTAACACCTTTATACTTATATATAAACTTAGTAACTAGTTCCTAGAATATTACCTAAAAACTGTTAAAATAAAAAAATGTTTTCAGCTACTGCACTCTGATGAAGGTATATCTATTACCGAAACGTTAGTAATATAAAATGTAACCAAAAACACCACATTTTATTTGCCTCACAACGGACTAAATCCCCAAGAAAACAAAATTAAAAACAATATATATATCAACAGTCCAAGAACCTGCCAAAAATACATATATATCAGCATGGGTGAAAATATGCTAAATTTCAACACCGTATACGCAAAATACGGTCAAGCTACTGAAAACAAAATCAAACTGTTCTGTAAAGTAAATCAAAAACTATGTAACCAGCGAAACAGACGAATTTTCCTACTACGTTGTAAGGATGAAAATATAGTTCCTACATTTTTAAATTTTAAGTTAAACCACATCCTCTTTAACTGTAAAGACCTTGAACAAAAATTCAAGGATTGCGCCGTAAAAAACTTTATAAAAAATACCCTTAACCTTCTAATCACTGACACAACCAAAACCATAAACAAATTTGAAAAAGAAAAAACCACTCTTGCAGCCTCACTAGCAGCAATTATACCACCTGATTTATTAAATCCTTTTTTCGAAAAACTGTCAGAAAAATATGAAACGATATTTCAAAAAATAAAACAAAAAAACATAAAAAAGATAAAGAAACAAACAAGCAAAAATATATCTGACAACAACATTAAAAAAAACGCTTCTTGTTGGATCGACAACCTAACTGACGTTAGTATTCCTGACGATGTGAAAGAAATACTTAGTTTGGGACCAAAGTTTGCAATACCTTACGAAAAACAAGAAGACATTCCCACAGCTGAAATAATTAGCAACATCGAAACCTCACTAACTAATCTAAGCAATGAAAAAAAAGATGAACTAAGGTCGACCTGCTGCAACATTATAACTAATTATAAAAATAACTTTAATCACGCGACAAAAAACAATACAAAAAAAGAATTACTCCGAAAAACACGAAAAACAGAAACATTCTTAAAGAAAAATAAAAACCTAAAAGTCTTGGTACCCGACAAAACCAATAAAACTGTTATAATGTACACCACCGAATACGAACAAAAAATGACCAACTTATTACAAGACTCCAAAACCTATAAAGAATTAAGAAACGACCCAACAAACATATACCAAAAACAAAACAACGATATAATAACACATTGGGAAAACAAAACCTTTATATCACCAAACACCGCAAAAAAACTAAAAATTCACAACGCCCTACCCCCACGAATATACGGACTTCCGAAATTGCACAAAGAGGATATTCCACTTAGACCCATAGTGTCGTGCATCCAATCTCCATTTGAAAACCTTTCCAAATTTTTAAAAAATATTTTAGAGAACGTTGTAAACAAAAGCAATTATTATATTAAAGATTCGATGGATTTCAAAAATAAAATTAAAAATATAATTATCCCCGAAGATCACTTACTGATATCTCTAGACGTTATATCACTATACACAAACATACCTATCAATCTTACAAAAGAAATAATAACAAAAAAATGGGATAAAATAAAATCCTTCACCGACATACCACTAAACGAATTTCTAAATGCGGTTGAAATCACCTTAAACTCCACATATTTCCAATATGAAAAAAAAATTCTATAAACAAATAGATGGATGTGCTATGGGTGCCTCAATTTCCAGTAAATTGCCCAACTCGTCCTGGAAGACCTCGAAGAAAACACAATCCCGCCCTTAGATTTCCCTTTACCTTTTTTCTACAGATATGTCGACGACTGTATAACAGCTGTACCCAAAAATAAATGCAACTTGATTCTAGAAAAATTTAACAGTTACCACCACAAACTACAATTTACAATAGAAAAACGAAACGAAAACAAAATCAACTTTCTTGACCTAACTCTATACAATAAAAACAACAAAATAAGAACAGAATGGTACACTAAAAAAACTTGGTCTGCAAGATACCTACATTTTGACTCACAGCACCCCCTATCTCAAAAAAAAACCGTTATTATTGGGCTCGCAGACCGCAGCATAAAACTATCTGATCCCGAATTTAGAGAAAGGGCAATCAACAAAGCAAAAGAAACTTTAAAAATAAATAACTATCCGCAGCAGCTTATAAACAAAATTTTTAAAGAAAGAATACACAAATTTTACAACACACACCCAAACAACAAACATACAACAAAAAATAATAAAAATTACTTATCATTACCATATATTCCTAACCTATCAGAAAAAATTCAAAACGTTTTTAAAAACCACGACATAACTGTCAGCCACAAAGGCCACAATCTTTTAAGAAAAAATTTCAGCAAGCTAAAATCAACAATCCCCAAAGATAAAAAAACTCACGTTGTGTATGAAATTCCATGCAATAACTGCCACGCCGTTTATATTGGACAGACCAGCCAACACTTAAAAAACAGAATAAATGGACACAAATTCGACAAAAAAAACAAGACTGCCTTATCACATCACAGCGACGAAAATCAACATACTTTCAACTATAAAAACACAAAAATCCTAAATACAGAAAATCATTCTAAAAAACGAGAAATACTTGAAATGATCGAAATCCAAAGAAACAAAAACGCTATAAACGCTAAATCCGACACAAAAAACCTTCACAAAATTTACCATAATATTATAAAATAAACTCACCCTTCTCACAAGCTACATAATACTAATAACTAATTAATTAAAAAATAATAAATAAAAACACATAGACCTCAAAACAATAATTGGACCCCTTAAGCCAAATAGATACATCTGGCAAACACTCCCAAATTGTCAGACGACCCTTCGCCAAAAGTAGATGTGCGTTTTTCAGTTACTATTTAATAAAGCTAGACTAAATATGTATATACCGACTTATCTATTTAAAAACTTCAAAGTAACAGAAAGTGCAATTTTTTATAAAGTGCCTCGCAGTACAATGTGCCAATCCTTGGATTTTTAATAAAAGGTAACACCTTTATACTTATATATAAACTTAGTAACTAGTTCCTAGAATATTACCTAAAAACTGTTAAAATAAAAAAATGTTTTCAGCTACTGCACTCTGATGAAGGTATATCTATTACCGAAACGTTAGTAATATAAAATGTAACCAAAAACACCACATTTTATTTGCCTCACAACGGACTAAATCCCCAAGAAAACAAAATTAAAAACAATATATATATCAACAGTCCAAGAACCTGCCAAAAATACATATATATATATATATATATATATATATATATATATATATATATATATATATATATATATATATATACAGGGTGTCTAAAATAGGTGATACCACTATTGCTATCTCCGAAATGGTAAAAGATACGAGGTCGGTTAAATCAGAGAAAATGCGCCATTTCTAGTCCCTATTCTTATTCCGTTTACGGAGTTGCCAAATTCTCTATAGTTTCTGATCTACAGGGGATTTTTTTAAAATAGTCAAAAATTTAATTCTTAAATATCTCGAAAACTATTATAGTTAGAAAAAAGTTGTGTTTACAAAATGCACACGATTTTTTACCTTCTCTAAAGTAGCGTTATTGTTTTGTTTATACCATTTGTTTTTACTGAGTTACTGATACTAACTTGTTTTTTTCAAATACGGACCTGGATTTTTTGCTGCATTTTTTGAAAAGAATACTTCATACCCTTTACAACTGTGTATCACTTGATTATGTTTTTCGACGTTTTGGTGAAGAATAGTATCATCATCAGGATATTCTATCAGTACGGACCTGACATTTTTCAAGTTAATGCGCCATTTCACGACCTAATATGGAGACAATTAGGTCAGAATCAGTAACTATGGATTAAATTGCTTTAACTGGTAAATTTTAATTATAATCATGATTACTAACCAGTACCCTCAAGTTTGTAAAATTGGTCCAACGCCTGAAAAAAACATAACCTTAGTTTTAATTATAACAAATCCTAATAATTAATTCTTAGAGGCGTGATTGGCTTCGTGTGGTCAATCCAATCGTGTCCATCAACCTGTTCGTCCGCCCATCCATATGTTATAATTCAACGCAACGTCAAAAAATAAAGCAGAAAACGGATTTTAGATTCGAATTCCTAATAATCCGAACCCAGTAAAAATGACAATGGTTTTATGCTAGAATATAGTTAAAGGTCTTTAATTTGAGATAATATGGTTTGTTTTCAAAGCCAGTAAATAGTAATTCAACTGTACCAGCAGAATGAGTTGCAGCAGAAATGAAACCATTCAGTAAAATAGAATTATTTATTATTTATCTTTTGAACTGAAAGGTGATTTTTGGATACGAAAATATTAAAAACGTAAATAATGAAGACGTATCATCAAGGGTGCCTTTTACAATATGTATAGTAAACTTAACCACTAGTTAGGTGCTGTTAATAAAGGCCGCTAATTATATCTGATCTGAGTCTGCTAAACTTTTGCTTTCAATAACTCATTGGCTTAAGTGCAGTTTGACAAACTTTAATGACCAAAGGGTTCTGGTTAGTAATCATGAACATAGTTTAAAATTAATCAGTTGAATAATTTAAACTACAGCGATAGGTTGTGAAAGTGTGCCTTAACATGGAAAATTCCAGGTCCGTACCTATCGATAGAAAATCCTGATGATGTTATTCCTGATCAAAACGTCGAAAACCATAATCAAGTGATACATAGTTGTAAAGGGTATGAAGTATTCTTTCAAAAAATGCAGCAAAAAATCCAGGTCCGTATTTGAAAAAAAAAAGTTAGTATCAGTAACTCAGTAAAAACAAATGGTATAAATAAAACAATAACGCTACTTTTCTAACTATAATAGTTTTCGAGATATTTGAGAATTAAATTTTTGACTATTTTTAAAAAATCCCCTGTAGATAAGAAACTATAGAGAATTTGGCAACTCCGTAAACGGAATATGAATAGGGACTAGAAATGGCACATTTTCTCTAATTTAACCGACCTCGTATCTTTTACCATTTCGGGGATAGCAATAGTGGTATCACCTATTTTAGACACCCTGTATATATATATATATATATATATATATATATATATATATATATATATATATATATATATATATATATATATATACAGGGTGTTATGAAATTCACAGCATATATTGAAACCAGTAAATCCTGATATGAATTCAGATTGAATAAAAATATTCATAAAACGCGCTGCACGATAAAAAAAAAAGGTTGATATCGGTCCTCAAAATTATTTTTTTTAGTAACAGCGCACCACTGGTCATAAATACATGGCCAAATTAAAAACAGCGAGAAACGTCAGTTACAGAAGAAACACGTTTATTTTGACGTCAGACGTTACCAAGTCTCTCCTGTGTAACCGGTTTAAAAAAATATTTTTGTGATCTTTAAATAAAGAAATCCTACTACTTAATTCTTTCAAAACACTCAATTTCAAAAAGTTAAAATACTACAACACAAAACATAACAGCTGTTCAAACAAAGATTACAATAATAATCTTCAACTAAGCTGAACAGAAATTTTTAGAGGAAAAGACTACCTATCCAAAGTTAGCTTCAAACAAAAAATTCTAATAGCTCAATAAAAACTAGCAACAGTTTAACAAAAATAACTCAGAAGAATTGTATGAAGCTAACGTATACAAAAAAGTGAGGAAAAACTAACTTTTGTACTTTTCACTAACTAAAACTAACCAAAACTTAAACAAAAAAGAGATTTGGTTGACAACTTATCACCCTTATTAATCCGCTTCTCAACATTTTGACACATATCAAAGGATAATATCTATTCTTACCAGCTTAATATCACTCTCACTGCATTTCATTACTGTTAAAAAAAGTAATAAACACTAAAATCACAATAAAAGCATTGTAAAGAAATAAACATCATAATATGCCACGAAAAATACTGCCTTTTTTAAACTGGTGAAATGATATTACTAACTCAAACTAACTATAACTAACTCAAAACGCTAAATTTCAAAAAGTTAAAATACCTACAATAATCCAGGGAGCAGCTGTTCAAACGAAAACCACCACCAAATTAAACATCCAGAAATGTATTTTGCTAACTTAATATTCCACAACGCGCAGCGCATACGATAATCTATTAAATAGCACTGTAATAAATAATTAAATGTGTTAGGATTATTTAATAAACACTTCAAAGTATAAAACTTTGTTTTAACGGGCAGAATAAAATATTCCAACAATGACCACAACTTTCCACTTGCTGAAAACGTTGAAAATACTATTCAAAGAAAATAAAAGGGTAAAAAGATACTATTGTACTTAAAACTATTGAGGATATTACAATATGCAACCCATCATACATATAGGTGTATAAGTGGTAGCATTGACGTAGAGCATATTAGCTAGTAATAAAAGTATTTCAGATAAAGATATTTCAACAAAGTTTTATGCTAAAAATTTTTAAGTGTTACGTTTTGTATGTATTTTATATTTTAACTGCCCCGTAAGAGTTTTTACAGCTTATTATTAGAAAAGTATAAATAAGTATTAGTATTAAATTATTAGAAAAGTATAAGTTACTGAGGATTTCAAAAACGCCGCCGCAATAACTTATGACCAATAAGGACACGGTTAATTCTAAAAGGTCTCTCGTCCTCCCATTGCCGATTCGGCGCAAAACGATTAGTTTGATTGCATTATTTAAAAAATATATATTATAAAACGGGAGCATTTTCTCATCCATTAAGGGTGGCGAGCGGCTGTATATCCAAAACCATACATGCCACAACTTTAGGGTAAAAAATTTATTAAAAAACATGACCAAAAAAATTCACTGGAAGATATTTTTAAGTTCCTAATTCTATCGCTTGGGGGCGTAGTCGCTATGTTATGGTACAAAATCCTCACTTTCTACTAATATCTTCGATGCAATGTAGGTCACAAATGAACTTTTTATAATATGTGTACTATCCTCTATAAATTTTGTAATAACAATTTTTTCGTAGTTACCATGGTAACGGTGTGGGGAAGGGTAACAATTAAAAATACTTAAAGGGCTGTAACTTAGGTTTGCGTTAACCAAATGTAACAAACTATGGCTAGTTTTAAAGAACTTTTTATCCTAATTAATTGCCTTTATAAATAATTTTAAAATTAGTTTGTGCGGTTGATAAAAGAGGGCGCTTTTAAAAAAATATATTTTTAGCTTCGATTCCTTAAAAAAATTAAGTGCAACCATTCATCCATTTTCAATCCGTTTTATAGCTCATTAGTTACTAAAAATAACTTCAAAAACCGGAGGTCGCTTTCTCTTGCTTCTAAAAGTTATCGCAAAAAGAGTGGCACAGTGTATTTTTCCTTTATTAACCTTGCTATCCTACAAAAATAGCCTGTTTTACCCACTTTCGGTTTTTTTTTAAATTAAATTATGGTATTTTCTTTTATTTTAGTTATTTATCTAAAAAATGCAATAATAATCCAAATGTTGCACGTATCGCCAAGGCGGCCATGGACAATAACGAAATAAAACAAAAAAATAAATAACATAATTTATGTAAGTAATTAAAAACAACTTATTTTAAATGTTCAAATTGTTTTCCATCGTTTGAAATGCAGCAATTAAGTCGTCTTCTTGTAGAAATTACGGCTGCCTCTACTTAAGCCCAAGGTAAACTATTCAAAGCATTTCCAATTCGAATAATCATGTCTTCTCTACTAGTTGGTCGGACTTTGTAAACAATGTCTTTAACTCTGCCCCATAAATAATAATCCAAACATGTTAAGTCGGGGGACCTCGCCGGCCAGGGAAATACACTTCCCCTGCCAATCCACCCGTTGGGAAAATGTTCGTCAAGAAAATTGCGTACCACAAGTGAATAATTCTTCTTACATTTGAAGGAACATTTTCCAGTAATCCTGGCAAATCAAATAGTAAAAAATTTAGGTACATTTCACCTGTTAAGAGACCTTCAAAAATATGCGGTCCGATAATCATTCCGTTTATAACCCCACACCAAACATTAACTGTCCATCGATGTTGATTATCAAGTTCACGCATCCAGTGTGGGTTGGTATCTGACCAATAGTGCATGTTGTGCAGGTTTACTCTCCCAGTGTTAGTAAATGAGGCCTCATCTGTCCATAATATTTGAGATAAAAATTGGGGATTATCTCTAATCATATTTTTTAGCCAATAGCAATAGTTTAATCTATTGTCAAAGTCAGCAACACTTAGGGCTTGATGTAGCACTACATGGTACGGATGTAATTTTTTGTCCACAAGGATTATTTGTACTGTACCGTAAGAAATTCCTAAATCTCTGACAATTTCTCTTATACTATGGGGTTCTGCGTAAACATATGCCAGTACATCAATAACTTTATCCTCCGTTCTTGCAGGGCGGCGTCTTCTTAAGGAGAGAACTGGCTGATCACGACCATGTTGTCTTAAGCGGCGAGCTAAACGCTGAAAAACTTTTCTGGAATGGTGAACTCTATGAGGATAACGCATAGCGTATTCTCTCAAAGTCAAATCTGCGTTTTCAAACCATTGAAAATAAATGGCTAACATATCGTAGGCTTCTTAATTTATAAAAGGCATTTTTCCTTAAAAAAAATATCACTTATCTCACAAAAATAGCCTTAATTGTCACGACAATAACAGAAACTGTCAAATTATACAATAATCTTAGACGGAATGACAAGGTAATTCTTTTGTTTTATTTCGTATTGTCCATGGCCACCTTGGCAATAAATGTACATTTAGATTACTATTGCATTTGTTAGATAAATAACTAAAATAAGAAACAAAATAACATAATTTAATTTTAAAAAAAGCTGAAAATGAGTAAACATAGCCAAAAAGGCTATGTTTGTAGGATTCCAACGTTTTAATGAAGGAAAATAGCAAAACTTTGGTAAAAGCCAAAGTGGAATTACACTCTTCCACTCTTTTTGCGATAACTTTTAAAAGACAAGAGAAAACGACCTCCGGTTTTTGCGCTTATCTTTAGTAACTAATAAACTATAAAAGATATTAAAAATGTTGCACTGGTTGCACTTAAATTTTTTAAGAAATCGAAGCTAGAAATATATTTTTTTTAAAAAAACGCCCTCTTTTATCAACCGCACAAACTAATTTTAAAATTATTTATAAAAACATTTAATTAGGATAAAAAGTTCTTTAAAACAAGCCATTGTTTGTTACATTTGGTTAACGCAAACCTAAGTTACAGCCCTTTAAGTATTTTTAATTGTTACCCTTCCCCACACCGTTACCATGGTAACTGCGAAAAAATTGTTATCACAAAATTTTTAGAGGATAGTACAGATATTATAAAAAGTTAATTTGTGACCTACAGTGCATCGAAGATATTAGTAGAAAGTGAGGATTTTGTATCATAGCATAGCGACTACGCCCCCAAGCGGTAGAATTAGGAACTTAAAAATATTTTGCAGTGAATTTTTTTTTTGGTCATGTTTCTTAATAAATTTTTTACCCTAAAGTTGTGGAATGTATGGTTTTGGATATACAGCCGCTCGCCACCCTTAAAATTACATAATTTTTCAAGCTCAAACCGCTTGACATATGCAATATATATATATATATATATATATATATATATATATATATACATATAGATATATATATATATATATATATATATATATATATATATATATATATATATATATATATATATATATACAGGGTGTTATGGAAATCATTTAATACATTGGAATGGGTAACTCCTGATATGAATTCAGATTGAATAAAAATATTCATAAATGGTGCTTCACTATAAAAAAGGTAGATATCGGCCCTCGAAAAAAAAAATTTCAGTACCTGCGTGCCACTGTCATAAATGCATGGCCATATAAAAAACAGCAAGAAATGTCAGTTACAGAAAAAATTGTTTCGACGTCAGGCGTTGCCAAATTTTTTTACCATATTTCTATGAATCAAGTTTGAAAACCTAATATTTTTGTTACCTTTAAAGAAAGAACTCCATACGCCACTGGTCGTGACCTAGGTTTTACTAGCCATTATATCTAGTTCACGATACACTTACAACGGTATGCTACGTTATGACGTCACTTCGAGGGAAAATTTTAAATTGACTAGGGCTTACCTGGGCAAATGAAATATGACAATAATATTTTAATAAACGTCAACTCAACATACTACCCGACAATAAAATGACCTGTAATATTTTAATAAACGTCAACCCAATACACTACCCGACAAGAAACTGACCTGTACTTATGTACAAGGGGTGCAAGCGTCTAGTCAATTTAGGATTTTCCCTCGAAGTGACGTCATATGTAGCATACTGTTGCAAGTGTATGGTGATCTAGTTTAATAAGAAGCATGAAATGATGATGATTCCCATCCTTCAAAGCAGTAGGTGTTTCTAAAATTAAATGTAAAATTGTAACTATTTTATACTAGATGCGTACTTTTATGAAGACCACTCTTATAATAAACGCACTATAAAAATGACTTATAATGGCACTAATGAGTAAGAAAAAAAATAACTGAAAGTCAATATCCACCGCAAGTCCTATATGTCTCTTGCTTTTCTTCAGAATTTTTTTTTAACTTCCTTCTTGTAGTTTTTCAATTTTTCCCGTAGCTGCTTACTTGTGCGTTCCACATAGCCCTCAGCTACCCATTCGGCAGCTATCTGCTCCCACATCTTATCTTTTTCTTTGACCGTAACAGCATCAGCTCTCTTGTTCTCTAAAATTTCTTTGTATTTTTCGACAAACTCCACGAGTGCCTCAACTTCCCCTTCCACGAAATTAACACACCTTCTGTTTTGGATATTCACTGCATAATTTTTAGTAATATTACTAATAATCCTCGTATATCATGGTGATAATCTATAACTATTTAGAAAATAAACACGACAGCAACAAAATCGGAATCAAACGAAAAAGTATGGTTAATAGTTAATTCTTCTTCCTTTCTTAAAATCGATGACGCCTTTTTCCTCTTTTTCGATATATGGGCTTAGCATTTAACTCTAGTGTTTCAAAGGCAATAATAAAAACACGCGTTCTATTTTAAATTTTCGCGCCAAATCAGGGCCACCTACTTTATCAAGTACTGGAAGTGACAAAGAGACATGATCATGTTTCATGATGAAGGGAAGGGAGATCGAAACAGAAGGATTTCTTAATGTCATCAAAGAGCCGTGCCCGTGCGCCATATTTAAGTTTTTCAACAGCACACAAGCCACACATGAATGTTTTAATTTTTTTTTTCGTTTAATGTATTAAATAATGTAATTTCTTTTCACTACCTAGAAAATGGTCTTCGTCGATCCGTTGTTAACCAATATTTTGATCAGTTTTATCTAGTTTCTTTGAGTGAGTAGCGTAATAGGGTTGAAAACTAAATTTAATTTAAAACACTAATACTATTTACGTATTATGGTAACGTTTGCCGGTGCAAAACTAATTTAGCGGATCTGGTTATACTTTTGAAGTAAGTACTATGTAGTTGTGCTCAATTAGTATTTTCGTTTTGATTTTTAACTTTTCCTTGGCAGAAAGTTTAAGCTAGTAGGAATAACTTATATCATTAATAACGTAATATTAAATATTACTTAAAACTAAGGCTACGAAGCAAACTGTCCTCAAACCACATCAAATTCCTCCCGGAAGGTCCCCTGGTGGGGACCAGACCTGGAGGCCAAAAGAGGACAAGTAAGGAAGAACTGGAATCAGGCAAAACGATCAGGTAACTGGGAAGCATATAGGACAACCCTTACTGAATACAACAAAGCGCTGAGAAAGGCCAAGAGAGCATCCTGGAGAAGGCACTGCGAGGCTATTGAAAGCACTCCAGAATGTGCCAGACTCGCAAAGATTCTGTCAAAGGACACTCAGCCTGCAATCAATTCTCTTGTTACTAAGAACGGAGAGCAAACATTAACGGGGACGGATACAATGGCCGAACTGTTTCGGGTTCACTTCCCTGGGTCCAAAATCATAAAGGAAACACCTGAAGCCTGGAGATTTGGAGGACCTAATGAAGCTCCCAACAGAGCTCATAGGGACAACTGGCAGGCTGCTAAGAAGGTGATATCCCCCGAAAAAATAAAATGGGCCATAAACTCACTTGAACCCTACAAATCTCCGGGTCCCGACGGAGTTTGTCCAGCGTTGCTACAGCAGGGATCAGACCTGCTTGTCAGCAAGCTTTGTCACATACTAAGGGCCAGTCTGGCCCTAGGTCACATACCGAGGATCTGGAGACTGACCAAAGTGGTATTCATACCGAAACATGGGCGTCCCAACTACTCGGTCGCCAAGGCATTCAAACCCATCAGTGTAATGTCCTTTATTGTAAAAACGCTAGAAAAACTGTTAGATAGGCATATAAGGTATGAAATAATGGGGGACGGACCATTCCATCAAGACCAGCATGCCTACAGAACAGGACGATCGACCGAATCAGCACTCCACCAGCTAGTTAGCAGAGTGGAGAACGCGATAGGTAACGGAGAAGTGCTTCTCGGAGCATTTCTGGACATTGAAGGAGCGTTTGACAACACATCCTTCACATCTATAACCAGAGCAATCAGGGGCATCGGGCTAGATGAGACCTGCTGCAGATGGGTAGAAAGTATGCTCAAAAGCCGGGTAATCTATACAGACCTACTCGGTGAAACTTTGGCAGCCCGGGTGGCAGGGGGATGCCCTCAGGGGGGGTTCTTTCCCCCCTCCTCTGGAACCTGGTAATGGACGGGCTTCTAAAAGAACTAAGTCAAAGGGGTTATTCGATCCTGGGCTACGCAGACGACCTGGTCATAACGACTCAAGGAAAATTCAACACAACCGTGAGGGACTGCATGAGGAGCGCCCTCAACGTAGTGGAAAAATGGGTAGGACATGAAGGACTGAAGGACTTAATGTAAGCCCACACAAGACTGTCATCGTCCAGTTCACAAACCGCAGGAAAAGGAGGGACTCGGTCCTCTAACCCTGCGAGGAGTCACAATTCCACTGCAGGAAGAGGTAAAGTATTTGGGGGTAACACTGGACTCAAAACTTACCTGGAACAAGCATGTGGACAAAACCATACGAAAAGCGGAAATCACCCTTGCGGTGGTCAGACGAACGTATGGGAAAACATGGGGTCTCTCACCAAAGATGGTGCACTGGCTGTACACCAGAGTGGTGAAACCCGCAATAACATATGCAGCTTTGGTCTGGGGGACCAAGGCAACGCAGAAATCAATAATGCTCAGACTCAGCAGTCTGCAAAGGCTAGCCTGTCTGGGCATTACAGGGGCAATGACCCCCACCTCAGCGATGGAGAATCTCCTAGACCTTCCTCCCTTGCACCTGGTCATCCAGGGAGAGGCGAGGATGGGTCTCTATCGACTACAAAACACTCTGCCCGTTTCATTGCGGAAAAGGCCGGGACATGTACTCATAAGAGAGAAGATTGGAGGGCCCGATTTAGAAATGAGATCGGACTACATGACTCCAAAATTCCAATACAACATCCCCTACGAAGTAGTAATAGCGGATCGCAGGGAATGGACTTCGACAAACACAGAGTTTCCTCCGGGGGCAATTATATGGTACACCGACGGATCAAAAACCGAAACGGGAACCGGAGCAGGAGTACATGGGGTCGGACCAAGGAGGGACATGTCTTTCTCCTTGGGGAAGTACCCCACGGTATTCCAAGCAGAAACTTACGCCATCTTACAATGTGCGCTGGAAAACAATAGGAGGGCTTATTCAAATAAGCGGATCTATATCTGTTCAGACAGTCAGGCCGCTTTGAGGGCACTCTCATGCTACAGAGTCACTTCGGGACTGGTATGGGAGTGCATAAACGATCTTGGCGCGCTCGCTGCCAGAAATTCAGTCAAGCTCATGTGGGTACCGGGACACAAGGGCATCACTGGTAACGAAAAAGCCGACGAACTTGCTAGACAAGGATCGGCTGCACCATTCATTGGCCCAGAACAATCTCTCGGGGTGCCAAAGTGCACGGCACGAGAGGCGGTAAACAGATGGATCAAACACCAACACAAAGTTCACTGGAATGGAGTACAGGGACTGAACCACAGCAAGGCCGCTATAGGAAATCCCAATCCTAGACTCACCAGGCAACTGCTCAATCTGAGCAGGATCCAGTTGAGGACAATCGTAGGGGTACTAACAGGACACATGGCTGTAAAGGACCACCTCAACAAAATGAAACTGTACCAGGGAGACCTTAGCTGCAGACTATGCGGTAGGGACAGGGAAACAGTTCAGCACATAATCTATTGCGAGTCACTAGATCGCAAGCGCCACCAACTATTCGGGCAACCAAAGTTAGAACCGGAGGAATTGATCACCCACTCCCTTGTGGACCTGTACAGGCTTGTGCAGGAAACTGGGATAACAGAGTGGGTGTAACAAAAGGTATTGGGTAGGCACAATAGGCCTCTAGTGGCCGCAGTGCTTCCGGTCTCGGACGGAGCCCAAGGGAGGAAAAAAAAGGCTACTGACAAAAAGGACTGATTTCACAGTGCCTTTTTAATATTTTTTTTGTTTTTTCTTAGGAAAGGTTCAAATTTTTCTAACTTGTCTTAAATTACGCTTAAAAACAGAAAATAAATTCTCCTTAAAGATTTATATGTCTGGCAACGTTTCAACAAATTCAATTGTTTAAAGCTTTTCGCGCGCAAATTTCCGTCAAGCGCCTTGTGTACGCTCAGCCGGGTTCGTCGAATTTTGACGGATTTTAGGGTATTTTTGAAAATTTTAAAAATGATCGATTTAAGAAAAAAAAGTATTGGATATGTCTGTAGACTACTCCAGGAGTCACCGATTGCAATATATTAAATGATTTCCATAACACCCTGTATATATATATATATATATATATATATATATATATATATATATATATATATATATATATATATATATATATATATATATAGAGAGAGAGAGAGAGAGAGAGAGGGAAAATATTTGGCTAATCGGACAAAACCAGTAAGTTGCGTTCTTGCATTAAAGTACGGGGAGTCCAAGAACTTATGGATAACCCCGGGCCGGTAGACAGTTAGCTTTCGTCCTTATTAGGACTCATCAGACTGACTTAACCCTTTGGCACCTTTCCACACATAGAACCCTCGCATATTATGTCGTCCGCTTTGGATAAAGACGGTACACAATACACGTGAGCGCCATCTATGGGAAGTCACTGAAATGCAAGAACAGATCTTACTAGAGTAAAGCTGCTACTGTAGGCAACCAGTAAAACAATAATACGTACGGAAACATGACTCCCGGTATCCGGTACCGATTTTGAGCATCACTCCAGCTATCCACAATTCTGTGGTTTATACTAGGGGTCGCACACTCAGTCCCACCTAGAGCCGTGCAACTCCGTCTCAAGCCATAGAATAAGAATAAGAAAAAAAGGGATTTAGCGTCCGTCATAATATTTCCCCTCTTTTTATATTATGACGGACGCTAAATCCCTTTATATATATATATATATATATATATATATATATATATATATATATATATATATATATATATATATATATATATATATATATATATATATACAGGGTGGTGCAACCAAGATGGGGTGGACGATTGTGAGTAAACGGTGAGGAATTTCGAAAATTTTTTTTTTGTATATTATGGATAGTCAAACCCGCTATGTTTTAAAATTATAGCCATAATACAGGGTGGTCCGAAAAACTCGTGGCGAACCAAACTTGTGTTTTTTTAAATGGGACACCCTGTATATAATTGTTCCCATTGATTCTCCTGTTCATTACGATCATTTTGATATAAGGTTTATTGGGTCTAAAACTTATAGTAAGGGAATGGGACGCGGTTAAAGTTTAAAAAATGCTCACAGTTCGGCCATTTTAAAAAAAAAATTGAAACAGGTATGGAGAAACCAAATATTCCATAAAACGTTAGATATCCTTGAATACATTAATCGCTTGCAATTTGTTTAAAATTATTCACTGTTATACAGGGTGGTCAAGTTTTGCAAATACGCCCTGGACTCATTTTTTTTAAATGGAACACCCTGTATATTTTATTTTCATCTTAAAGATAACATTGCTAGCTTTCAAAAAATACCATACATGATGCCTTTCTGACCAACAGTTTTTTAGTAAACTAGCCGTGAAACCAAGGATTCTTCATTCTAATACGATTATACTGAATTTACGTTGTTTATTATTAAATATCCAATATTAGGAGGCCATGACACTATCATAAATGAAACAGGATTGACGAACTTGCCAAAGCTACTGCCGTACAATCCATTATTTACAAGTTAAGTGTAGGTGGCCCAATAATTATGAGGTAAGAAGACTGAGACCCGAAACTTTTACATGTTTATTAGAGATATTTCAAAAAACAGAAAATATTGTTTTTAGGAAATGTAAAGTAATTAATAAACCAGTTATAAACAAATTTTTTGAGAAACGAGTTGCCAGTATTGGTTGAAGATTTACGTTTAATGGTAAGGGGATCCTTATGGTTTGAACATAATGGAGCGCCTCCGCATTGCCATAGGAATGTAAGATATTTTGTCGATAAATTGGAAGACAGATCGTTGGATTGGGCGAGGTGGACCAGGTAAGTGGTCAGCCAGACCACCCGACTTAACACCACTAGATTTTTTCTATGGGGGCATGTTAAAGAAGAAGTCTATAAAGAGGTTCCAACCACTGTGGAAGATATGAAGACGAGAATAAGAAACAGTTTTCGCAACGTTTCAGAACAGACTTTGAGAAAAGTGAAACTTTCATTTATGGATAGACTCGAAATGTGCCTTCAGCAAGATGGTGGTTTAGTTGAACCCCTTATATGAGTATTGTTAATTGTTTATATTAAATTAGGTTTACAAGTAAGTACATACCGAAGTAATTTTAAAAGATGTTCTGTTTTTGCTTAATTAATTTTTTTAAACTATTAATAATACTGATAACTGATTATCTTTGTTTATAACTGGTTTATTAATTACTTTACATTTCCTAAAAACAATATTTTCTGTTTTTTGAAATATCTCTAATAAACATGTAAAAGTTTCGGGTCTCAGTCTTCTTACCTCATAATTATTGGGCCACCTACACTTAACTTGTAAATAATGGATTGTGCGGCAGTAGCTTTGACAAGTTCGTCAATCCTGTTTCATTTATGATAGTGTCATGGCCCCCTAATATTAGATATTTAATAATAAACAACGTAAATTCAGTATAATCGTATTAGAATGAAGAAACCTTGGTTTCACGGCTGTTTTACTAAAAAACTGTTGGTCAGAAAGGCATCATGTATGGTATTTTTTGAAAGCTAGCAATGTTATCTTTAAGATGAAAATAAAATATACAGGGTGTTCCATTTAAAAAAAATGAGTCCAGGGCGTATTTGCAAAAGTTGACCACCCTGTATAACAGTGAATAATTTTAAACAAATTGCAAGCGATTAATGTATTCAAGGATATGTAACGTTTTATGGAACATTTGGTTTTTCCATACCTGTTTCAAATTTTTTTTAAAAATGGCCGAACTTTGAGCATTTTTTCAACTTTAACCGCGTCCCATTCCCTTACTATAAGTTTTAGACCCAATAAACCCTATATCAAAATGATCGTAACGAACAGGAGAATCAATTGGAACAATTATATACAGGGTGTCCCATTTAAAAAAACACAAGTTTGGTTCGCCACGAGTTTTTTGGACCACCCTGTATTATGGCTATAATTTTAAAACATAGCGGGTTTGACTATCTATAATATCCCAAAAAAAAATTTTCGAAATTCCTCACCGTTTACTCACAATCGTCCACCCCATCTTGGTTGCACCACCCTGTATATATATATATATATATATATATATATATATATATATATATATATATATATATTTATAGAAATTGTTTTCTTGGATCTTGTTTATATATTTTTTATATATATATATATATATATATATATATATATTGCATATGTCAAGCGGTTTGAGCTTGAAAAACTATTTAATTTTTAGGCGTTGATTTTACCCTCGTGGAGGGTGACTTTTGCAATATCCTTTCTTATTGGACGTCTGGGGCCTAAATTAAAGCTGTACGCAAATTTTTTTTCAATCTTTGATAGTTAGGGCTGGGCCTTGCTAAATTAGTGACAGAGGTGTGTTTTTACCCCCCAGGGATAAAATTCAAACACGAAAAAAGTAGTCTTATGTAAAAAAAGAAACTAAAATTGACATGATTTGGCGTTTTCCTTAAAACTTAGTAGTTTTTAAAATAAAAAATAATTTAATTTTTAAGGGTTGCTTTTAAACCCCTAGAGGGCGAGATTTGCAAAATCCTTTATTAGTGGATGTCTACGGTGTAAAATAAAGCTGCCAATCAAACCCAATCAAACTTATTTGTTCAACATTTTGCTTTTTAAAAATGGCAACACAAGTTTATTCGTGACACAATTTTACGTTTTCATGTTTTTTTAGAACCTCGTAAAAAATTTAAAATTTTTCTCATTGTTGATATTATTTTTTTGGCTAACAAAAACTTTTAATAAGTATAACTTTTTTCGTATCTTGGGAACTTGGGTTCATTGGGTCTCTTGTCAACCCCATCCGTGTACATGTGGCTGAAGTTAGCATCAGATTCAGATTCATTTCTGCCAACGAGTTTCTAAAATATGGAGTTCAAGAATAAATTTTAAAAAAATGTTTATTTATGGGTATTTATATTAATTAAAATCCTTAAGAAGTCTGTAGCAAATCAGAAAGATCATTAGCGTTGTTTATTTTCTAAAAAACAAGGTAGGAGGTTCAGAAATGAAATTAAATTCTATGGACAAAAATTAAAATGTCAAAAAAATACAGAAAACGAATTTTGTACACCTCCAAACTTTGCATAAATGTGGGGATTATTACCAGAAAACATATATCTTTCAGATGTGAAAAAATTCAGGGGATGAAGGGGTGAAATCGAAGGGACCAGTAAATAAAAATAAAACACAGAAAACACTGAAAACGAATTTTGTACACCACCAAATTTTGCATAGATGTGAGGATTATTATGAGAAAACATATATCTTTCAGATTTGAAAAAATTCAGGGGATGAGGGGGTGAAATCGACGGGACCAATAAATAAAAACAAATCACAGAAAACAGTGAAAACGAATTTTGTACATCACCAAATTTTGCATAGTTGTGGGGATTATTATGAGAAAACACATATCTTTCATATTTGAAAAAATTCAGGGGATGAGGGGGTGAAATCGACGGGATCAGTAAATACAAATTAAACACAGAAAATACTGAAAACGAATTTTGTACACCTCCAAATTTTGCATAAATGTGGGAATAATTACCAGAAAACATATATCTTTCAGATTTGAAAAAATTCAGGGGTTGAGGGGGTGAAATCGACGGGATCAGTAAATACAAATTAAACATAGAAAATATTGAAAACGAATATTGTACACCACCAAATTTTGCATAAATGTGAGGAGTATTATGAGAAAACATATATCTTTCAGATTTGAAAAAATTCAGGGGATGAGGGGGTGAAATCGACGTGACCAGTAAATAAAATAAAACACAGAAAACAGTGAAAACGAATTTTGTACATCACCAAATTTTGAATAAATATGGGGATTATTATGAGAAAACATATATCTTTCAGGTTTGAAAAAATTCAGGGGATTAGGGGGTGAAATCGACGGGACCAATAAATAAAAATAAATCACAGAAAACAGTGAAAACGAATTTTGTACACCACCAAATTTTGCATAAATGTGGGGATTATTATGAGAAAACACATATCTTTCAGATTTGAAAAAATTCAGGGGTGAGGGGGTGAAATCGACGGGATCAGTAAATACAAATTAAACACAGAAAATACTGAAAACGAATTTTGTACACCTCCAAATTTTGCATAAATGTGGGGATTATTACCAGAAAACATATATCTTTCAGATTTGAAAAAATTCAGGGGATGAAGGGATGAAATCGACGGGACCAGTAAATGAAAATAAAACACAGAAAACACTGAAAACGAATTTTGTACACCACCAAATTTTGCATGAATGTGGGGATTATTATGAGAAAACACATATCTTTCAGATTTGAAAAAATTCAGGGGATGAGGGGGTGAAATCGACGGGATCAGTAAATACAAATTAAACACAGAAAATACTGAAAACGAATTTTGTACACCTCCAAATTTTGCATAAATGTGGGGATAATTACCAGAAAACATATATTTTTCAGATTTGAAAAAATTCAGGGTATGAGGGTGTGAAATCGACGGGATCAGTAAATACAAATTAAACATAGAAAATATTGAAAACAAATTTTGTACACCACCAAATTTTGCATAAATGTGAGGAGTATTATGAGAAAACATATATCTTTCAGATTTGAAAAAATTCAGGGGATGAGGGGGTGAAATCGACGTGACCAGTAAATAAAAATAAAACACAGAAAACAGTGAAAACGAATTTTGTACATCACCAAATTTTGAATAAATATGGGGATTATTATGAGAAAACATATATCTTTCAGATTTGAAAAAATTCAGGGGATTAGGGGGTGAAATCGACGGGACCAATAAATAAAAATAAATCACAGAAAACAGTGAAAACGAATTTTGTACACCACCAAATTTTGCATAAATGTGGGGATTATTATGAGAAAACATATATCTTTCAGATTTGAAAAAATTCAGGGGATGAGGGGGTGAAATCGACGGTATCAGTAAATACAAATTAAACACAGAAAATACTAATAATAAATAAATAATAAATAAATAAATAAAATTGGGTATCCGGTGGCCGAACGGGTCTCCGGTGGCCGAGTTGGTACGGCGCCAGCTTTGCAACCCAGAGGTGCGGGTTTAAATCCCGCTTCGACCATGGATATTTTGTGATTGTCAATTATTGGAAGGCGGTAGAGGATTTCTTCCTCGACCGAGGTGGTACCTCCCCACACATCGGCTTAAAGGGCTGGTGAAGTCCCTACTGATGTTTCCAGCTCTAGATATGTGAGTAGGATTTCCCCAGTATACCCACGATACATATTACTTAGACTTCGGTCTTCGTGGGCTGTCAGAACATAAAAAAATGTTGTAGCAAGCCCAAGCTAATCCCTAAATTACATTCTTAAACGTTTGCTGCCCTTTCCTTCTCTTTGTGCTATAAGTACCGGTAGCTATCGCAATGCTAAAGTAAGTTGCTCCAAAACCATCAAGCCGGAAACTGTACTAGAAAAGACTAAGTTGGAAGAATTTGTAGAAGCAACAATAAATTGACTAAAACCTAGTATTAAATCAGTTAAATTCAATATTGATAAACCTCCGCCAAGAAAAATTCAACCGGAATATTCGAAAATTGGCGACTTAAATGCAAAAAAATGGAGTGGAGCTTAACCAGAAAAGGCAAAAACAAAGTTTTTAAATGAAAAACACTGTGTATAAACTAATGAGAGAATAACTAGAAGAGTGGATCTAAAGTAAATTCTTTCTTGATTATTTATTGCACCTGTATGATCAAGTAGCTTCTTTAAGCAGCAGTGAATATCAAACACTGGGGTCAGTATATGATAACACTGCAAAGACTTAAGGAAGTTCCAGAGGGTTTCACAGATTTTGTAACTGACGCATTTTTATTTACTTGACCCGCCAATTTCACCCACTGATCCCCTGAATTTTTTCAAATCTGAAAGACATACGTTTTATCATAATAATCCCCACATTGTTGCAAAATTTGGTGGTGTACAAAATTCGTTTTCAGTGTTTTCTGTGTTTTATTTTATTTACTGGTCTCCTCGATTTCACCCCCTCATCCCCTGAATTTTTTCAAATCTGGAAGATATATGTTTTTTCATAATATTCCGCACATTTATGCAAAATTTGGTGGTGTACAAAATTCGATTTCAGTCTTCGCTGTGATTTATTTTATTTACTGTTCCCCTCGATTTCACCCTCTCATCCCCTGAATTTTTTCAAATCTGAAAGATATATGTTTTCGCATAATAGTCCCCACATTTGTGCAAAATTTGGTGGTGTACACAATTCGTTTTCAGTATGTTCTCTGTTTAATTTTTATTTACTGATTCTGTCGATTTCAAACCCTCATCCCCTGAATTTTTTCAAATCTGAAAGATATATGTTTCCTCATAATAACCTCCACATTTGTGCAAAATTTGGTGGTGTTCAAAATTCGTTTTCACTGTTTTCTGTGTTTTATTTTTATTTACTGGTCACGTCGATTTCACCCCCTCATCCCCTGAATTTTTTCAAATCTGAAAGATATAAGTTTTCTCATAATAATCCCCACATTTATGCAAAATTTGGTGATGTACAAAATTCGTTTTCACTATTTTCTGTGTTTTATTTTTATTTATTGGTCCCGTCGATTTCACCCCTTCATCCCCTGAATTTTTTCAAATCTGAAAGATATATGTTTTCTGGTAATAATCCCCACATTTATGCAAAATTTGGCGGTGTACAAAATTCGTTTTCAGTATTTTCTGTGTTTTATTTGTATTTATTGATCGCGTCGATTTCACCCCCTCACCCCTGAATTTTTTCAAATCTGATAGATATGTGTTTTGTCATAATAATCCCCACATTTATTCAAAATTTGGTGATGTGCAAAATTCGTTTTCACTGTTTTCTGTGTTTTATTATTATTTACTGGTCACGTCGATTTCACCCCCTCATCCCCTGAATTTTTTCAAATCTGAAAGATATATTTTTTCTCATAATACTCCTCACATTTATGCAAAATTTGGTGGTGTACAAAATTCGTTTTCAGTATTTTCTGTGTTTAATTTGTATTTACTGATCCCGTCGATTTCACCCCCTCATCCCCTGAATTTTTTCAAATCTCAAAGATATATGTTTTCTCATAATAATCCTCACATTTATGCAAAATTTGGTGGTGTACAAAATTCGTTTTCAGTGTTTTCTGTTTTATTTTTATTTATTGGTCCCGTCGATTTCACCCCTTCATCCCCTGAATTTTTTCAAATCTGAAAGATACATGTTTTCTGGTAATAATCCCCACATTTATGCAAAATTTGGCGGTGTACAAAATTCGTTTTCAGTATTTTCTGTTTAATTTGTATTTATTGATCCCGTCGATTTCACCCCCTCACCCCTGAATTTTTTCAAATCTGATAGATATGTGTTTTGTCATAATAATCCCCACATTTATTCAAAATTTGGTGATGTGCAAAATTCGTTTTCACTGTTTTCTGTGTTTTATTATTATTTACTGGTCACGTCGATTTCACCCCCTCATCCCCTGAATTTTTTCAAATCTGAAAGATATTTGTTTTCTCATAATACTCCTCACATTTATGCAAAATTTGGTGGTGTACAAAATTCGTTTTCAGTATTTTCTGTGTTTAATTTGTATTTTCTGATCCCGTCGATTTCACCCCCTCATCCCCTGAATTTTTTCAAATCTGAAAGATATGTGTTTTCTCATAATAATCCCCACATTTATGCAAAATTTGGTGATGTACAAGATTCGTTTTCACTGTTTTCTGTGATTTATTTTTATTTATTGGTCCCGTCGATTTCAACCCCTCATCCCCTGAATTTTTTCAAATCTCAAAGATATATGCTTTCTCATAATAATCCTCACATTTATGCAAAATTTGGTGGTGTACAAAATTCGTTTTCAGTGTTTTCTGTGTTTTATTTTTATTTCTTGGTCCCGTCGATTTCACCCCTTCATCCCCTGAATTTTTTCAAATCTGAAAGATATATATTTCCTGGTAATAATCCCCACATTTAAGCAAAATTTGGAGGTGTACAAAATTCGTTTTCAGTATTTTCTGTATTTAATTTGTATTTACTGATCCCGTCGATTTCACCCCCTCACCCCCAAATTTTTTCAAATCTGATAGATATGTGTTTTCTCATAATAATCCGCACATTTATTCAAAATTTGGTGATGTACAAAATTCGTTTTCACTGTCTTCTGTGTTTTATTCTTATTTACAGGTCACGTCGATTTCACCCCCTCATCAACTGAATTTTTTCAAATCTGAAAGATATATGTTTTCTCATAATACTCCCCACATTTATGCAAAATTTGGTGATGTACAAAATTCGTTTTCACTGTTTTCTGTGATTTGTTTTTATTTATTGGTCCCGTCGATTTCACCCCCTCAGCCCCTGAGTTTTTTCAAATCTGAAAGATATATGTTTTCTCATAATAATCGTCACATTTATGCAAAATTTGGTGGTGTAGAAAATTCGTTTTCAGTGTTTTCTGTTTTATTTTTATTTACTGGTCCCGTGGATTTGACCCCTTCACCCCTTCATCCCCTGAATTTTTTCAAATCTGAAAGATATGTTTTCTGGTAATAATCCCCACATTTGTGCAAAATTTGGTGATATACAAAATTCGTTTTCATTGTTTTCTGTGATTTATTAATATTTATTGGTCCCGTCGATGTCACCTCCTCATCCCCTGATTTTTTTCAAATCTGAAAG
This sequence comes from Philopedon plagiatum, assembly GCA_963971165.1. Classification (NCBI taxonomy): domain Eukaryota; kingdom Metazoa; phylum Arthropoda; class Insecta; order Coleoptera; family Curculionidae; genus Philopedon; species Philopedon plagiatum. The sequence continues at coordinate 64,817,045 of OZ020189.1, read as the reverse complement.
ATATATGTTTTCTCATAATAATCCTCACCTTTATGCAAAATTTGGTGGTGTACAAAATTCGTTTTCAGTATTTTCTGTGTTTAATTTGTATTTACTGATCCCGTCGATTTCACCCCCTCAACCCCTGAATTTTTTCAAATCTGAAAGATATGTGTTTTCTCATAATAATCCCCACATTTATGCAAAATTTGGTGGTGTACAAAATTCGTTTTCAGTATTTTCTGTGTTTAATTTGTATTTACTGATCCCGTCGATTTCACCCCCTCATCCCCTGAATTTTTTCAAATCTGAAAAATATATGTTTTCTCATAATAATCCCCACATTTATGCAAAATTTGGTGATGTACAAAATTCGTTTTCACCCCCTCATCCCCAGAATTTTTTCAAACCCGAAAGATATATGTTTTCTCATAATAATCCTCACATTAATGCAAAATTTGGTGGTGTACAAAATTCGTTTTCAGTGTTTTCTGTGTTTTATTTTTATTTACTGGTCCCTTCGATTTCACCCCTTCATCCCCTGAATTTTTCAAATCTGAAAGATATATGTTTTCTGGTAATAATCCCCACATTTATGCAAAGTTTGGAGGTGTACAAAATTCGTTTTCTGTATTTTTTTGATATTTTAATTTTTGTCCATAGAATTTAATTTCATTTCTGAACCTCCTACCTTGTTTTTTAGAAAATAAACAACGCTTATGATCTTTCTGTTTTGCTACAGACTTCTTAAGGATTTTAATTAATATAAATACCCATAAATAAACATTTTTTTAAGATTTATTCTTGGACTCCATATTTTAGAAACTCGTTGGCAGAAATGAATCTGAATCTGATGCTAACTTCAGCCACATCCGTGTACTAGGGTCATAGCACGCTCTACCTTAAAACGCCCGTGCCCTACCTTAAAAAAAGCCAACATAGTAAAAAGGCATTATTTTTAATTTTCTTGGTATTTGTTTTAATGTCCTTGTTACCCTATTCTAAATGAGAGACATAGTATAATGTGGCTATTACGTGAAAAATAGTAACTATTTAACACATCTATGGTAGATGTCCGGACATGGCAAAAAGTGCGACGCGACGGTCATTGGCGAGCGGCGCCTTTAGTTCAAAGTCCTTTTTTTCTGACTTAACAATGAATACATAAAATCCTGTCAAAACTGATCAACTCGAAGGTCTTAATTTAAACCAGTACTAAATCTTAAACCTTTTACTGAATCTGTGCGTTGATGACTAAGAATAATAAATGAGTGTCAAAATAGCTTATCTTAACTTGGAAAGTAAAGGAAATAGGAATGTGAAATTAACGATTTTATGTAAGCGATATTCCATAGACAAGACATATAATCTTCTACAATGTAAAATGGAGGACCCCGAGGCTATAGGGAGTACGCCAAGTGGCTGCAAAAAAAGGTGTCCGGTAGTACCGCTTGAACTTATCGAGGGCACCAGATCTTCCTATTAATGACAGAAAAGACACCCACCATGTAATCCACATATCTTACCTAAACTAATCTTTATTTATTAACTAGTTCATACTCCGGCATTGCTAGTGTGTCACGATCGAAGCCAAATTTTACCACTAACAGGGAAACCGTCTTGAGTATTTCCCGTCGACTTTGTTTTATTGTTAATATTTTAGATCAAAATTAAATCAAATTACAAAAGTAATTTTTTAAATGTCAATATCTCGAAAACTATAGGGTGTAGACATACAGGGCTTTATGCTAAGTAGGTTCGGAATTAAGGATAGAATTAATAAATTAAATAACATAAGTACTTTGTGGTAGAGCTGGCAACATTGTATCTTTATAAAAATGTGTAAAGTTTCTGACCAAAGTGTGAATGTTTTAAACGGCCAGTCACCATAAATAGCTCTAGATATCAACAGTTTTTTTTTTCATTTTGATATAAGTAGATGAATTAATTAAAGCTAATTATTCTAATGCTGCAAGTCGAAAATGGTCTGTATGAAAAATAATAGAAAATGCGCCCATTTAAAATGCTGGAAAATACAAAAAAAAACACAGGGGCTGAAGTCGTAAAAAGTCGTAAAGAATTAACACTTGCTTGCTTGGGTTTGGTTTAAATCTTTTCCAATTGGTTACATTTAAACATATAAATTGAAAGCCAATGTCGATTGTTTGAAAGCACCTACTTTTGGACCTAAAGGAGTGAGTCGTCCCACCTACTTATATATTTCCCGTATAGAAATCGTTTTCAGACAAAGCAAAAAAAAAACATTGATATCGATTCTTTGTTATTTTAATATTGTCGAATATACTAAGTATTCATTGTCCGAGTTCAGGCTGCTTTTTTTGCATAATCAATTTCAACATAAAACGCCAAGTTATAAATTAATTGAATACTATATTTTATTGTGAACAAACGGCCAAAATTGGATGCCTAATTGTCAGTCAAACCCGTCACAGACATGAGTTACTGCTTTATTACTAGTATAAAAAACATTGTTTAAAACAATTATTGATTAAATATACCTTACACAAGAAACCTAACGTAAGCAGTATAAAGAATATAGCACGCATCTATTAAGAACACATTCAGATTTGAAGGAAAGCGATAAATGGATAATGGCTCTGCTTGTCGCAATCTGAGCTCAATAAGGCTTTAATGGAGATTTGGGGATGCTGATGTATGAAAATAAAATCGGAAGGGCTGTATCTAGTTACCCTCAAGTTAAGTGCTAAAAGTATTTACCAATAAATTTTGTTATGCCGCGCCTCGATACATTACTGTTTTTTCTTATTTTAAATGTTACTTGTTAAAATCAGAACCCCAGTTGACTATAATGAAACGAAATTATAAGAATGACAATGTCACAGTTTGATTGGAAGGGTTCTTATCGGCCAGTGTTATAACAAGGTACTAAAGCCATTTGCATATCAGGATTTTTTAGCATTGATATATTTTATCTTTTACCTTATCTCTTGATAAGACTTTGTGTAGATTTAGCGATAAGAGGAATCTTGAAATCATTACCAGATATCTTTTAGGGTGCAGTCTTGCCATCACCATTCACTAAATGAAATGTTAGGATTTCCAGGAACGTCAACAGCATTTTTATTTAAATTATACCTATTACTTACTAGTGCTGTCAATTATGCATATAATTACTCCGCATTTAGCAACTTTTTCTCTGCGAATTTATTGAAACTATTAAAAAATTAAGAAACTAACCTCAATATTAAAAATATTATACGTAAAAGCTTTACATATGTTAAAAAGGTCACAATGGTACTTGGAGGAAAAACATAACAAATTGTTTTTAAAGTACCCAGTCAATTATAATGTTTTGAACCACAGATAGAAAAATAGAACATTTAAAATTTTACCCAATATCAGGGCTTCTATATTTGCACCGCTTTAGTCTAGATAACACCAGAAAAGTAAACATTAAAGAAAAAATAACAAAACTAACTTTACGAACAACGGAAAAACTATCGCCTCGAACAATAAAAATAATAATTTTCCTAAATCGTAATGGTCATGGGTTCAAAATGTTCAATTTACTAAAATTGGAACGGACTGCATATTTCTAAAGAGAAATAAAACATCATCTATTATAAGTCAACTCTATAAGGTTTATTACTGGTTTGGCATACACTTTTTTTACCATAATATAAAAGTACGCGTAAATGGAGGAAAAAGTGTGTTTGATTTAACATGAAAACCATCCGCATCGAGTTCAACTGATATCAGTCCTCTTTATCCAGTAAAATTCGCAAACATTACATAAGCTACAAGTTTCGTAAAATCAAAAATTAACAATCTTTGAGTGGTACAAACTGAAGGAAAAGCACAGTGCGTAGTTGAAGATCAGTTATAAGTTTATAAGCCACACAAAGCGGCCTGATAATGTACGAAACGAACGAACAAACAAAAAAGCGTATTCAGTTAAATACCAGTTATCGAAAAAGCACAAAAATACTAAAAAAAAAAAACTTAACCTCAAGAATATATGTATTTTAAAATTACCCCATTTTATACCCCTATAATTCCTTTTTCGTATACGGCATGCGAAAAGTTCATTTAATTTTGTGCTTTACAGAAAATCCCCTGCCCAAATACTAAGGTTAAATTTTTGCAGTAGAGTATGTTTTTTATTCGGCATTTTTCCTTACTAAACAAAATCACACGAAAACATTAGGTACAAAACAATTTGCTTTAAATAAAAATACCTTTTACAAAATGAAAATACGATTACTTTTGAAACTGATGATTTCCAGTGTTCATTAAAACGGTTTATTCTCTCTATTTTTATTAAACTTAAGTAGGTATGTATATATTGTTTAACTTAGGGCTAATTTATATTCTAAAAAGTAAGATAACGGCAAATTGGGAGATATAAGGTAAGATCAAAAAAAAGTCCTCAAAGTATGGCGTGGAATCAATCACGCATGTCTTGAATTATTACTCTTGAAAGGTAACATAGGTAAAAGGTATAGGTGAATGAAAAATAAAACTGTTAAGTTCTCAAGTTTTTATTTTTGAGAAAATTACATTATTGTCGTTGCATAATAAAGAATTAAAAAAAAAACAAAGAGCCTAAAAATTTTAAATTTAAACTAAATGAGAGACGTGTCCACCTTCTACTTCCAAACATGTTCTTATTCTTATTTTTACAGCATCAAAAACATTGGTAAGCACTTGAGGGGAGTTGTTAATCTCCTGAAATTTATTTGTAATTCTAGCCCGCAGCCCGTAGGTCTTCTAAATTTTCACATGGGATTTTGAAACCCGAGTTTCTATAATGTGTGGCCATAAAAAAATCGCACGGCGTGAGATCGCAGGACCGTGGTGGCCACCTGACTAGAATATTACGACTAATCTAATGATTCGGTCTTCCAAAAATTCTTCCAAAAAATGTAAATTTTCAAGACATACGTGAACTGGTGCGTCGTCCTGCTGGAAGTAGCCTTGTCGCATTTCATCATCGTCTAATACGTTTACAAAATTTTCTAAAATTTCATTACGGTATCGCGCCGAATTAAGAGTCCCTTAAAAAATCAGTCGAATTTCGATATAGCCACCCACACGCCAACTTTCTGTGAAACTTTCTCTATAAAGAAATGTGGATTTTCAGAACTCCAAATTCTTATTTGTTGAGAATTTACACAACCAGAGAGGTAAAACCGTGCCTCGTCAGTAAAAAAGGTTTTTTCAAATACGTTTTCATTATTATCCAAATTACCCATAAACCACTCTGAAAATTGCATTCGCTGCACCTTGTTGTTTGGTAACAATTCTTCGACTGAGCTTAGACGATAAGCGTGCATATGCAGGTCACATTTCAGAATTGGGTAACACAGGACCACAAATGGGAACCGAAAAAGTCCTTTGGCGAGATTGATATCCTATATGGATTTTGGTGCGCTGATTACGAATCCGAGGTCCATATAACCCCAGCACGTCACGTTCAAGGTCATTTGAAGGTCAAATGCATATATTACAGAAAAACAGAAAATCTGACCACGGATTCGGAAAGAGCGGGAAATTTTACGTCCAAATTTGTAGTTTGCAGTTTTTCCAACATGACCCTCCAAGGTCATCTGGGGGTGAAATGACTCACCGATAGACCAAATTCTTATTTCCCATATACATCATCACCTTGAAAGTGACGTGCTGGGATTATATGGACCTCGGATTCGTAATCAGCGCGTCAAAAAACCTAAAGATACCTGACTAAGTTGTACGTAAAAGTCTGTAGTTGTGATGATGTACCTATATGGGAAATAAGAATTTGGTCTTTCGGTGAGTCATTTCACCCCCAGATGACCTTGGAGGGTCATGTTGGAAAAAATAACAACTACATATTTGGACTTAAAATTTCCCGCTCTTTCCGAATCCGTGGTCAGATTTTCTGTTTTTCCGTAATATATACATTTGACCTTCACATGACCTTGAACGTGACGTGCTGGGGTTATATGGACCTCGGATTCGTAACCAGCGCACCAAAATACATATAAGATATCAATCTCGCCAAAGGACTTTTTTCGGTTCCCATTTGTGATCCTGTGTAATTATTTAGATTAACGTAAACAGCGAATTTTTTCATGAAATTTTGCACAGACCCTAATTTTGGATCGTAGAACACGAATCCGAAGTCAGTTTTTGGCGGTCTCGTAAAAAATTTTTTTTTTGCTCCCCCAACCTGGGCAAAAAGGTGGTCAGGTTTGCTCAGTTTTGATTGATATAGATATATATGTATCTATATCAATCAAAACTGAGCAAACCTGACCACATTTTTGCTCAGCCAACAAATTTAAAGAAATTCATTGAAAAACTAACCTAAAAGTTTAAAAAAAATTTTTACGAGACCGCCAAAAACTGACTTCGGATTCGTGTTCTACGACCCAAAATTAGGGTCTGTGCAAAATTTCATGAAAAAATTCGCTGTTTCGTTAATCTAAATAATTACCCAGAATTGTATTGCTGGTTTCGTAGGATCTATTTACTTGCTGGTTTAAACGCCGAATAGGGGTTTGTGGGTCTTCATTAACAATTTGCCCCAATTCTTCTATTTTTTGTGCAGTGCCAACTTTGAGTCTCCTACTTCCTTCCTTTCTATTCACACTTCCTGTTTCTCTAAGCAAGGTCACAGATCTAGTCAAAACTTGGCGAAACTGGTCAAAATCCATGACTATGTGCGGAAATTCTGTTTGAAAATCCTGAATGGCGTCCAGTGTTGAATAAACCCACTGGCTATAAATCCTTCTGCCATTTCTAAAGTAACTTTCGATCATAAGAGCTTTTTGTTCTGCCGTGATTACCATATTTAATTTTCTTAAAAATAAAAACTTCAGAACTTGACAGTTCTATTTTTCATTCACCTATACCTTTTACCCATGTTACCTTTCAAGAGTAGGTAATAATTCAAGACATGCGTGATTGATTCCACGGTACACTTTGTGGACTTTTTTTAATCTTACGTTATGTAGGTAACATATAACGTTATGCGGTACTTACCAACGACACGACATCAAGATTAAAATGGACTGCCTGTATTGCATTCATAAATACGTAGGTTGCGCACAACATTTACCTCCACTATGGGTGAAATCTATGCCACAGGAAGGCGTGCGCAGTATACGTATAGGCTCTTTCAGAATTCATCAGTGGACAACCCGGTTCCAGTTGGTCAGCGTGCTCTCCTTGTTTACATAACGCATCTAAAGAAGCAAGCATGCTAACCATAGAAACGGGTTCGTCGTGATAAATTCGAAATAATTTAGGCAACAAACATTTCTTGACCATGGTCGGATTAACAGCCAAAGTTCATTTTTGGTCTGCTTCGTACTAGTGGCGTCTTTCTTAGCGTCTTTTGTGACAAAGTGTGATTTGACCAGTTTTCACGTTGCGTTAGCCCAATTTTCACGTAAAGAGGTGAGTACTTGGTGCATTTAGACTCATAGAGGTACATTACTGAATATTCTAGTATTTAAACTAAGGATGATTGTAATATTTTATTCTATGATTTACTTAAATTTTATTATCTAATGTACTGACTAAATAGGTGTCATTTATTTATTGTAAATGAATAAATAGATGTTTACATTATATTATTTACTATTTTATAACAATCTTTTTTTACATGTTCTTGATACTTTCAATACATTTTTGTGTGGAAATATTTTCTTTTTTTTTTAAATTTTTGCATCCTTAGAAATCCAAACTCATAGTGCAACAAACCGTAGTTGCCCGCTCGAACTACAGTTGTCTATTTAGCAATAAAATATGGAAAGAGAATTGCATTTGTCTATGTAAAATTTTGAAAACCAGGATTTTTTTTTTAAATCTCCCCATTCTGTCGCTCACATCATTGGTTTTGCTGTAATGTGGTAATATATTTTAATTTTTTCAATGTTCACGAGTGGAAAAAATTTTAATAGCCAACTTTAATTCATTTTACAGTACAATTTACACGTAGACTAAGTTGGGATACTGGAATTTTTGGCATAGTACCTAACACTACCCAGTTTTTCAGCAAACATTAAAATAGCGCTCGTCTCACTAAATATACCAGCATCGTGTGTTTTGCTAACCGTGTGCAACAACGAGTTTCTTATGTCAAACGTTGGAAGCTGGACACGTTAGGACTCTCATCGGTATTTTTGTCCCGCGTCAAAGGATGCTTCCAACGTTGGAACCAACATTCGATACACGGCCACACGACTTGTTAATCGTTTCTAGATTGGAGGATTTGTCTCGGTATTATTTGGTCGTTTATTTTGTGTTGGCTCCAACATTTGCCTCTAGGTTGGTTCTAACGTTTGTCGCATCATGTAGCAAATTGATCTGCCAAATTTTAATCTGTCGATCCTGGTTGCTGAGTAGGATCAAACACTGTACCCAACATGGATTTATTAAGAATGGATACGGGATGATTTAACATTCTTTGAAGCCAAAACAAACCATTCTAAACGACACTGTAAACACAATTTGTAAACATTGGCCTCATCTTATTTTACCTTGTATTCTTGTACAAAAAATACGTTAGAAGCATCACAAGATTTACTAAAAGTAATAAAAGCCCTAAAATATTTTATTTTTCTGCTAAATAATAATAAATTTAAGTTAAAAAGGTTTTATTATTTACAGGTTATATTATTTCTAAAGGTTTATTTAAAGTCGCTCCGAGTCATTTAAAAACCTATAAGTCGAACTTTTTCTTTTCTAGTTGATTAGACAAAGACGTACGTGTAAACGAGTGTTCAGACGTTTTTCCTAAGCAACCAGCAGAAACAGGTACACTTCTGAGCTCCAACACTCCAATGCTATTTTATCTCTTTCTACTACCATTCTTGATTCAATTCGTATTTCCATAAAGTTCGTTAACTCTACCCCTAGGGGAAATGTTTTCATAACAAACAACAAATATAAGGCTTCACGTTCGATACGCTCACAGTATACGGACATCGAATCCTTTCTTAATAAATCCATGGTATCCAACGTTGAAGCGAACGTTGGGTACAGTGTTGGATCCAACACTGGCACCAAGATCGACGGATTAAAATTTGGCAAATCAATCTGCTACATGATGCGACAAACTTTGGAACGAACGTAGAGGCGAATATTGGAGACAACTCATTTTTAGCTATTGTTTAGGAAAAGAAAATGGATGATATAACGAGAAACGATAAACAAGTCGTGTATCGAATGTTGGTTCCAAAGTTGGAAGCATCCTTTGACGCAGGACAAAAATACCGACCAGAGCCTGAACGTGTCAGCTTCCAACTTTTAACACATGAAATTCGTTGTTGCACGGCCACACGATGCGACAAATTCCCATATGTCCGACGTTGGAAGGCATTTGACACATCGTGTAGCAGCGGCTTAACACAGGTAACGAAAGGCGCGTCGACTGCACAAATCTCCTTTTGGTGTGAGGAAAAACTGTGTATAGACCCCGTCAACTATATATTCTATAAAAACTGTTTTTTTTTATTTGGATATGCCGACTGTCCAAGATATCGCCAGTATTTAGTGCAGGCGAATAGGTTTTCTGAACTTTTTAAATAAATAATTGGAAAATCAAACGAACTTACCTGTTAAGTGAAGTTCGATTTTAATTTTATGAGACCTCCAGTCCGAAGATATCACTTTTTTACCACGTAGTACGCCTCTGGCGCTACCCGTTGAGCACATGTTTAAAGAGAGAGAAAATATCTTTCTCCCTTCCAAACATCCACCATCAAGGGTGGGGATCCGTACTGAAATCTTCATTATGTTTAAAGACATTTTACTTTTTTACTTTGCAACTGAGGGTAAGGTTGGGTGGGAGTGATATCTTCGGACTGGAGGTTTCATAAAATTAAAATCGAACTTCACTTAACAGGTAAGTTCGTTTGATTTTCCAATTTTATTTCGACCTCCAGTCCTCGATATCACTTTTTAACCACGTAGATTTTTAAAGATTTGTTGCAAAGTAGAATCTTGTACGTATGTACTGATAAATTTTCAAAACTCGTTTATTGAGAACTTGTAAAATAAATCATAATAATGCGTATTTTTTAACATCTTTAAATTAAGAATTAGTTTCTTAATAACTAAACAAGAAGATCTATTGTTACAAAGAGTTTAAAATAGACATGGCAAAATCCGTATTTTCAACTATGGGTAAATTGTAGAATCTCCTGAAAGTATCTAAATTTTTTGACCACCCTGCCGTTTTATATTATATTACATTCATGGGCTAAAGAGCTTGAAGCATGTCGTAAAGAATTGGCCTTGAATATTTCCGTGTTTTCCTGCTAGTTTGAGCATTTGCTTTACCCATCGGCTTATGGATTGTTTGGTAGCTGTGGGGTTTTTGATGGGTTAAGAAAAGGAAAGTGTTATCCCCAGTTCTTAAGGGGGCAGTAATCTCTAAGTATCTTTTTAAGTGGTTAGCTACACATAAAGTCGGTAAAGTAAGGTACCTGTTAGCAAGGTTGTATTTTGCTTACTGAGGATGTTTTTATTTCGTCTGTGATAAGAATCTGGAACCCAGTTGAAGATGCTATAATGTTTCTAGGTCTTATTAAAAAGAAATGGTTTGAATACGATGACCAGTAATTAGGACCAACAGTGTTGCTAGCTTTAGATTGAAATCTTTAAGCGACAGGCAGTCCATGGGGAACCAACTTTTTAAGTAAGCTATTAGGGTTTTGGTATCCCAAGTAAAGGAGTATTTGGGTAAAGCCGGTCTTATATTTGATATACCTTTGAGGAGCCTTTTTAGATTTGGGTCCTGGAAAACTGAATCGTCCAATATCAAGGAGAGGGCCGATCTGTGCAAGTTGAAGATACCGTATTTCTATGGGTTCTCCTCTAGAATACCCTGCAGAAAGGAAATGACGTTTTTTACACTTTCCTGAAAGCATGAAATGTTCTGTTCTTTGCAGTAAAACCACCAAAGCTTATAGGTGCAATTATACTATCAATGTAGACTTACGTATAGACTCAATGGCCGTTTTTATGGCCTCTTTTGGAAACCCTTTTATTTCAAATGCCTGGCGGACAATCTCCCTGCCACCAGGGAAAGTTTCAGAGGATGGCTGACTCTGAAAGGAGACGATAAAATATTAGACACAGAGACAAGTAAATTCATATAAAACGCCTTTAAATTTAAAACGAAGGTGTTTTTGTACAGATGGATGAACGGGAATAAGGTAGTACGCGTCTTTTAAATCTATAGTTAAATAACATTCACTTGTGACCAATCGTGATGCCGTACGAATATCCTGCATCTTAAAATGGACAATGTCCCCAAAGTTATTTAGACGCTTTAGATTTAAGATAAATCTTTTTTTTTCCATTTGGTTTGTTGGCCAAAAATATTTTTGAAATAAATTGCCCTGTGACCGCATTACATTTTTGGATTGCCCCGATATATATTAAATCAGCAATCGTCTCTCGAGCAAGTCCTTGTTCGGTTTGAGCTAAGCTTTCTTCGTCTGGAGAAACTAGTTGCTTGGGTACCGCCGCGCCGTAAAGGATATTTTATAACCAGTCACATAGAAAAAACTGTCGGATTAGACGTTATATCCTCCCAGGCCTGTTTGAAAAATTTTAGTCTACATGCTACTTGGCGGGTACAACTTCCTCTATTTCCTGTTTTTTATCGGACCTCAGTGATACTTTGGTTTTTGGTGAAAAGGTTTGACGCCCTCTTGATACGTTCTGCTCCCTCCTGCTCTGTCGTATCGGGCGGTAGCGGTTTTCCGAACCGGAGGCGGAGGTGCCGGTGTTCACGTGTTTTGCCTTCTCCACTTCTCTTCCCCCTGACGAACTAGATGGCTTAGAGAGTTTGGGTGACACTAACTCTTTCCCCGTTTTTACCAAATTTCTGGCAGTAGCAACTTTTTGCCCAAAATTTTTTCCGAACAGCATTTCATCCACCGATGATTTTTCGTCAGTTTCCTTAACTAAAGGGTCCCTACTTAAGCCTGGGAGCATTAAATTTTTTCGGGTTTTTGTTATTTCCGCAAATAAATCTACGTCCGACTGTCCTGCCTGCCAAAACTTTTTTAAAAGTTTGTTTTTAATATGTTTTGGAATGGTCGCATCTTTATCCATAATTATGTTTAACACCTCTCCGTTTAAAGAAATAGAAGACGCTAGTCTTTTTTGAATATTGAAGTAATATTCGTCGCGTTTCTTTTTTAGGATTGCCATATTTACCTGTATTTCAGGATTTACAGTAGGAGGTTCTAAATTTGCGATATTATCTGGCTTTTTAACATCATGTAAAAATTCTGTTTCTTTAGAGCTTAAGCCTACGTTCCACCTGTTAGCTACCTCTTTATTTAACGTAAATGTTTTTTCCGGTTACGTTATCTGGTACCTCCCCCAAAATTTCTTCAAATTCGGGGCCCTCTTCCAGTATAAGAACATCGTCGGTATGTGATAACGGAGAGTTATGTAAAGAGTGCTGCGCTCGAGGCGACAGTTCCTCCTTGGCTTCGTTTCCTAACATATTATTTAATTCGCCCCTGGTGTCTACTATCCATTTCTAAAGTTTTGACCCCTCAGTTTGGAAGCTTGTAAAGTAAAAAGTACAATTTTAAAAAATATAATTTTCACATATTTCGGTAAAGTTACTTGTCTCTATTACACATGTAAAACTTTGTAACCGTAGATGCCTTGGTTCTTTTTTAATGGGAAGGTAATTGTCAAATTGTCACCATTTTTTCCCTATTTCATCAATTACTCAAGTTTAAAAAATTATTGTGCCTTACTGGTACTCCCAGGCCTAACTAATTTTTTACAGGCGATAAAGTAAACCTTGCTTTATTCCCAAAAAATATTATTTTTATTTTTTTTTCTTAGGTTTGGTAGTAATAGGCAAAAAATGATTGTGGTTATGTAATTACTACCAGTAATCTTACAGCAAAAATTTTTGTTTTTTTGTATTACATATAAAGAGATGTAACTTTACGTTTAACGAAAATTAGGTTTTGGGCAGTTGTCATAAACCTAAATACAAACAATTAATTTGTGTAAAAGATAGCAGCATTGAGCTTGCGGGATGGAGCGGGGCGTCGAAGGTGCAATAGTATGGGTGTTAAGGTAATAATCATTAAAGTAATGCAATATAGTGAAGGTTTTTTTTTGTGCTCTATATGATAAAGTACTGGTAAAATTAAGAAAAAATAAGTATATGCATTGGTAAATATTTACATTTATTTGTATTTAACGATTTTCTATTGTTTCATTAAGATGTATAAAATAGGCAAAACGTGTGTAGTAGAACAATAGTAATTTAAAAATATTACTTCAAAGTGAGTAACGTAAATAGGCCAATTAGCTTGATTCATTTATAATTCACCTAAAAGAAAAACAATATTTTTGATGTTCCCTTATTTGTGTGATTCGCATATTTGGAAAATTGTAACAAATGCTGTGTTAAGTTTGTCTGCATTTGCCTTTGCTTAATAATAAAAGAAATAGGTGAAAGTGGCCTGTTTACGTAGAATCACATCTGATTTAACTTTTAAGGTACAAAGCCCTGACAAAATTTATTTAAACCTACAACTAAAAATAACCTGATTGGATTACACCACTCTTTTTTACCGAAGAATACCTACACTTATGGATCGTTTTCTCCTTCTTCATCAACACTAAAGTCTTCATTTGAGTCATCATATTCATCATCTTCATCTAAATTTATAATTAATGGTTCTACAACAACATCAACTAAGTGGACTTTTTCTCTGTAGGATTCCTCAATTTTATTAGCGTGTCCAACGCAATTTTCCCAAACAGAATTTGGAATGTTCTGCATCGTTTCAAGACACAAATTTAGTACATTTTTGATTTTAAACGTAGTATTCAATTTTGCCACTTTATTTTTCACATATGCCCAAATTAATTCAATTGCGTTGAATTCACAGTGTGCAACTGGCAACCATAGAAGCTTTACATTATCATTACGTAACTCCTTTGCAATTGTATCTAAAAGATACGTTTGTGGAAAGTGATAGTTCTTGCATAGGTCCAAAAGCATTGGTTTGGTTAATTCATTAAACGTTGTAAATCCATCGGGCAATGTTGCTTTTCTCTGGGACATCCATTCTATTATTTTTTGTTTTGTCCAGGCAGTTGTAAGATTTCGAAAATTAGGATCCAACATTGTATGATACGGTGCTTGGTCAATTACGATTACTGATTTGTCAGGTATTACGGAAAGCACTGTTCTAAACCATTCTTCGTAATGGTAAGTCACTGCCCGCACTTTTTTTCCCAACGAAACACTTCAGGCAGCCATCCAAAAACCCATTTTTACTACCTATATGTAAGATAATAACCCGTTGTCCTGATCCTGACGGCCGTTTTATTCCACCTCTAAAGCCATTAATTTCCTGTATACCACCTCTGTATTCATCACAATTATGCCGTTTTGTGGGATTAACTCTTTCAACCCAGCCAAACTTCCTTGAATGATTTGCACCGCACCATGTTTCATCTGTATAATATTTGCCAAGAATCTTCACGATATCTCTTTATGTCGTATAATAATTCCGCTCTTCTGGCAGCAATTATGTTTTATTCCATTAAAATTGGGTTATTAATTAGTTTTTTATAGGAAAACCAAAGTTCTTTAATCCATCGGTACAAAGTCATTTCTGAAAATTCTGGTAAATAATCGACATCTTCTTTCAATTTCTGGTAAACTTCTTGTATAGAAGGAAACCGGCGCTCTAGGAAAACATTTAATATTGTTCTCCTTATGACGCCCTGTAAAATCTCATCACATTCCAGTCGGGGCCTTCCACTTCTAACTTTTGATGGTAGAATAATACCGGAACTTTTTTCTTCCGCAGTAACACGTTTAACGGTGCTTTCACTAACACCCAGGCAATCTGCTGTTCTTTTAACCACTTGATCAATCAAAATATTTTCCAAACCGTTGTCTTTCTCTTGTTGAAAGTACGCTCTGACTTTTAATATAATATTTTTCATTTGTTCGTTGCACTGACGATACATTTTAACTTATTAGACTGTAGTTTGGTACGGTATTTTTGGTTCAGATTACATCAGGTATTTATATAAATTCGAACAAGATAATCTTAAAAATCGTGTGAAAACAATAATAATTTCAAATTAATATCTACCACTAAAACCAAAAATCTAAATCAACAATAAGTCGATATAAACAACCACAATCAAATAAATAATATTATTTGACAAATCGTTTCACTCCATAACAAATAAATTAACTTCTAAACAAATACAAAATACATGGAACTACGGACTACAGACAGATAAGCGTGACGAGGCCACCGTACTGTGTCTGTGTCGGTAAAGGCGTTTAATACTTTTCATCTCTTTCTTATGTCGCTTGTAATATTTATTACAATTTTTACAAGAACTAAAGGTGCTTTTTTTAATTTTGGGTAATAAAATACATTTGTATAATAATACATACGTCTACGAGTGTAAAGATTTTTTTACGGTTGTAAATTGTCCACAGTACAGCTGATACACAAACATCATTAAAAAAGAAAAAAATACAATTTCAGACACATACTACCAATCTCTTGCGAAAGTATAGATATTTTTCTATCTACCTTCAAAATTGCATTTAAATAGGGAAAAAATTAACCAATATATAGACATGAGAAAATCGTTTATCAGTATTAACGCAGTAAAATCGTTATCTTTTTCTAATTGATTATGAATAAGTTCAATATCGTTTACAATACAATAATACATTTTTTTGGAAGAAACTCTTGGATAACGTCCTAACAAGCTGTAATTTTTTCAGTTTATTCTGCCCCGTGGTTTTTTTGTTATTGACCCTCAGACTGAGGGGTCAAAACTTTAGAAATGGATAGTAGTGCCGAAACCTCCGAAGTCTTTAACCTGGACCTGTGAGTGCAGCCCGGCGGGGTTCGGTCACCATCAGAATGCCCGAGGTGGCGGCGAGGGGAGTAAGACGTGGAAGGTTCCCCTTCCGCATCTAGCGTGTCGGCGGCTGTCGCTGCTTTCTCTTCCCGGCCTCGTAGACTTTGAGCGGGAGCGGGACCTACGCCCTCTTTTAACCCTCTGTAACTTCTCCAACGCCATTAAACGGCTGAGAAGCTGTTCAGAAATGCCGTTGTCCTTGATTTTGGATCTCGATCTTTTTGGAACGTTTCTTATCCCTATCTCTACTCCATGGGCGAGAATAAGATCGCCTTGAATATTTTCCCATTGCTAAAAGGGGGAACTTCTATCTATAAGTATAAATTATATTATTCTTACCAAATGTTTTCTTTAAAAACACGAAATAACCGGGTACACATGAACTCGCGAGCAGCACAGATGCGATGAAGATTTCGGTACGGATCCCCACTCTTGATGGTGGATATCAGGGCCCTGAAACTTTAAATACGAATTATCGCAGCTGCCATTTGTCACTTGCTTGTCACATTTAGTTAGCGAACTTGCCACAGAGGCCCCTGCTTCCATTCGACAGACAACAGATACGTCAAAATTAGACCAATCACGTCATCTTATTCCCGATATCCCGATTGTCCCGCCCTCCCTTGTCTTTTTGGTATTCGTCTGCCATTTTAATTTTTAATGTCGTGTTGATGAAAATTATTTTCTGTGTGATTTTAATCACAAATCATCGGCTTAGAAATGTAAATTAATGCTTTATTACTGTTCCAGGTAAGTGTTGTTTTATGTATTAAAGAAAAATCATTAGCCTATTGTCAATACCGGTGCTGAAACATGGTATTCTATTACGTTTTATAGGTCAGTAAACAGAAACATTTTTCCAGATATTTTTAATTTTAAATTGTACGTGTAGTTTGTTAAAAATATACAGTTTTTTCGTTTTTCGTTATTTTAAAGTGCAGTTATCAGCAAGTCTGTCAACAAAATATACTTTGAGCCTTCAAAATAATACACACCCTAATGTATTTCCAATACCAATATGTTCCGAAGACTAGGCTAATATTAATAATTTATTTATTATATTATGGTTTATTTAAGTGAACATGGTTTCGTAATAATAAAATAAATGATGAAAGTTGGAAATAGTGAATTTGGCCATTTCTGTTTTGTGGTCTTTGTGTCATAAAGAATGATTTTAATCAAACTTTTTTTATTGTAGATGTAAATAGACAAATCAGATATTGTAGTTTGGTAAGTACCATTTTCTTAATCATATTTAAAACATATTGCGTGCTAGGTGTAACTATTTAGATGATATTAATTCCAGAACATTCAATGTGATTTATATTTTTTCTGTTTGTCGGAAAAATTAATTTTGTAGTTTGCCATCCATACCCAATCTTACTGTCTCTGTATTTTCTCTAATATGGCTGCAGTCATAGCAGCTTCTTCCTTTAGCAGAGTTTAGTACTCATGTAAATATCCATTGTGTAAGAATTCCTATTACACGTAATGTCACAAAGTATTATAAAAACATTTTTTTTATTTTCCCAAAACTCCTGCCACATTAGAAGCTTGAAAAACAGCTTACTGAATAAGACCTAAAAACTGTGCCAATTTCTATATATGTTGAGACGAGACCATTTTTCAATGTCAGATTTTAATAATGCTGATGTCGGGTGCAAAATGAGCTTAATTATTCAAACAGACTACAGCCAAAAGTGTTATTTTCTACTATCTTAACAAATATGCTCACTCTGTTGGCCTGGAGGACAAGTTTTTTAAAATTTACAGTAATGAATTTCAAAAATGTGTTTTTTTTGTGGCAAGCACAATATTGTTAATGATATAGTAAAATTTAATGTCTTCTTAAGTCTTTACAAATATTTAAGAGAAAAAAATAATGAGGATAAACCTATAATGGGTACTCATCTAGACGTATATGTTTATTTCCGAAGTGAAGACCGGGCATATTCAGGAGGTTTTTTGGATGTTCTTTACATCCCTCATTGGTTGAAGCAAGATGGCGGCCTTTTGCTTTTAAGTTTTACAGACTGGTATTTTACCGCTCTTAGGCATACAGTGTTACAAATAATAACGGTTACGTATATCAGTTGGTGCATTGCATGAGAAAATGTTCACTTGCTGGACTATAACACAAGTTGTCAATTGGCATACCTACATATGTTTGTGTGTAGCATCCCTACGTTAAGCTTCGGAAATAAACATAATCTTGACGAGTACACTTTAACTCTGGATTGCCCTACTGGACACTATAGAAAGCACAACATTTCTACTGACGGCAAAATCAATAGCAGTAATAAATAAAAAGTTGAAACGTAACTAAAGTTTTTTTTACGTACCATTCAATTAATAAGTAAAGTTAAATAGTGCACCGGATTTGTATGATATAAATAACTATTAGATACTTAGTGTATTTGTTTTGTTTCATGTTAAATGCTCAGTGGAATTGGACCTACACACAAGCCCAGCATGATGTTAACGGAACTGAAGAAATCTGATTAGAACCTTCACCCGATTGTGACTTTTACGTTGCTTTAACATTCTCAAGTGAGCCATGTTATGAGTTGACTTATAAAAATTTCATTATATTTATATTGACTAAATTAAGAAATTAGTAAAAAACTAGTAAAAATGGGACATCGTTGTTTTACTTTTAAATACAATACAGTTTTGTATTGCTTTTAAAGGTTAATTGATGTTTTGCTATTTTATGCTTTGTTGTATTTAAATATTTGTTTTAGCAAATAGCCGCTATTGACATTTTTGATATTTTCTCTGAAAATTCTTTTATGAAGTCCAATAAAATATGTTTTAACATGTAAATACAACAAGGTTATAACATTTCAAAACATTAAAGTGACCTTTAACTGTCAATGATCATATGGTAGATTCCCCTACGTCCCGCTTCCGCCATGAGTACTTTGGACCGTACCACGGAGGGCGCCACCGTTGACAGAAATGTTGCGACCAATTAGCACGCTCTTAACGTTTCTTTCCTGTTCTGTGGTGGATATTTGGAAGGGAGAAAGATATCTTCTCTCTCTTTAAACATGTGCTCAACGGGTAGCGCCAGAGGCGTACTACGTGGTAAAAAAGTGATATCGAGTACTGGAGGTCGAAATAAAATAAAATAAATTCGTTAGTTGTACAAAAATAGTGTTTAGATTTATTGCAAGCAGTGTATTTAAATTAGCTTACCCCTTTTTGAGGTCTTTTAAACTTACAAGCAAAACTAGAATGGTACAATAGTTGAAAAATATAATTAATTTAGTATATGCGCCCGGACAAAAATTCTCATCTCGGCTGACGATTTTTTGCTCGGGTATGCGAGTTATTTTATACAGTTTTTTATAAATGGTAACAGTATGACTTATTGTTGACGGGGACTATACGCAGTAGTTCTACGTAAACCTAATATTTACTTTGTTTGAGTCTAGTACAGACGGTAAAAGGATTCTTGGATTTCAGAGTTTTTTTGATGATCTGTTAAGAAATCTAGCAACCTTTATTTCGCTCTGCATTTGTCTGATCCACAGAGTTGACTTACATTTAATCTTAATTTACGTAGCTAATATTTTTTCAACTTTCTTTTTAAGTTTTCAGATGATTTAAATCAGTATGTTTACATGGATATTGGCCTATCAAACTAAACGGTTACCAAAACTTGCATAAACATGTATTCCATGTAAACTGATATAACACCATACACAAATATTAAGGCCGGTCCTGTTCAATACTACAAAACGCTTTAAAATTTCAGCTGCACATGCGTTCCTGTGGCACTGCGCTTAATCGAAGAAGTCATTCTCTATTCAAGGTATGTTAGCCCAATTTAATTTTGACGTTGTTGGTACTTACGGACTTTGACAGCTACTCTTGCGCAGATCGGATTGCTAAGCTTTTTATACGTTAACCGGCGTATTGTAGAACTAGTACGGGTAGACCGCCTAATCGCCCCCTGAGGGAGCTCTATAAGGTCGGTAATATCATCATTGTCATGCCCTGAAAATTTCGTGTTTCTAGGCTATGTATTCAGGAATATATCACACTCCTACGGACTGATGATGCAGAATATACCGCCCTTCGTAACCATGTCGCTACACACATACAAACACCACACATAGAATCTACTTTTGCCAAAAAAAACTTTGCGGACACCCTGTATACATACATACAAACATAAACACATATTAATACAAATGTATTCGATTTGCGTGAAATCCGACCTAATAAAGTTTATCTAAGTAATAATAGGAGTATTTGCCCATACCAAGACTTTTTGGACACCCTGTATACATTCAAACTAACACCCACACGTTTAAATAGGAATATAGTCGATTTACTTAAAATCCGGATTAAGTAGGTTTATCTCGGTACTAGTACAATGATTTGCCCATACCAAGACTTTTCGGACACCCTGTATACACACATACAAACATAAACACATATTAATACAAATATATTCGATTGGCGTGAAATCCGACCTAATAAAGTTCATCTAAGTAATAATAGGAGTATTTGCCCATACCAAGACTTTTTGGACACCCTGTATACATTCAAACTAACACCCAAACGTTTAAATAGGAATATAGTCGATTTACTTAAAATCTGAATTAAGTAGGTTTATTTCGGTACTAGTAGAAGTATTTGCCCATACCAAGACTTTTCGGATACCCTGTATACATACAAACAAACATAAACACATATTAATACAAATATATTCGATTTGTTTGAAATTCGACCTAATAAAGTTTATCTAAATAATAATGAGTATTTGCTCATACAAGACTTTTTGGACACCCTGTATACATTGAAACTAACACCCACACGTTTAAATAGGAATATAGTCGATTTACATAAAATCCCAATTAATTAGGTTTATCTCGGTTGTAGTAGAAGTATTTGCCCATACCAAGACTTTTCGGACACCCTGTATACGTATATACAACACATATAAAAACAAATATAATCGATTTGCATGAAATCCGGTTTAATTACATTTATCCAGGTACTACTAGGAGTATTTGCTCAAACCAACACTTATTGGACAGCCTGTATACAGACATATATTTCCGTACACATAGAAATGCAAATATATACGATTTGCTTTAAATCCGACAATTAAGTTTATAGTTGTACAAATAGCAAAGGAATTTGTCCATACAAAGACTTTTCGGACATCCTGTACTGTACATACATACAAACACAACAAACACGACACAGTAATTTAAATAATTTATATTTTTATATTTTTGCGATTGAAAACCGGCTCAATTACGTTTATATTCGTACTAATCATGGATCTATTATAATATGGATTCGATATCCGTATACTGTGAGCGTATCGAACGTGAAGCCTTATATAATATAAATATTTTGTTGTTTGTTATTCTCTTGAGAGAGCAGTTTACGAACTACGAACATAGACAAAACTACGAATTACCACGTAATTGAATCAAGAATGGTAGTAGAAAGAGATAAAATAGCATTGGAGTGTTGGAGCTCAGAAGTGTTGTTGTCTGCTGGGTGCTTAGGAAAAACGTCTGGGAACGCTCGGTTACACGTACGTCTTTGTCTAATGAACTAGAAAAGAAAAAGTGCGACGTATAGATTTATATAGATTTATAAATGACTCAGAGCGACTTTAAATAAACGCCTTTAGAAATAACCTAACATAACATAACCTATAAATAATAAAACCTTTTTAACTTAAATTTATTACTATTTAGCAGAAAAATAAAATATTTTGGGGCTTTTATTACTTTTAGTAAATCTTGTGATGCTTCTAACGTATTTTTGTACAAAAATACAAGGTAAAATAAGATGTGGCCAATGTTTACAAATTGTGTTTACAGTGTCGTTTAGAATGGTTTGTTTTGGCTTCAAAGAATGTGAAATCATCCCGTATCCAGTCCTAATAAATCCATGGTACTAATTGCAAAGATGTTTGCGCATACAAAGACATTTTGGACATTCTGTATACATACCAACATATAAACAGCCACACAAAGGAATAAAAAATTTACGTTTCCCTTGAAATAAGACTCATTTAAGTTTTTCTTCGTTCTAATGACAAAGATATTTGCGCATACAAAGACTTTTTGGACATTCTGTATACATACAAACATAAACAACCACACAAAGGAATAAAAAATTTACGATTTCCTTGAAATAAGGCTCAATTATTCTTCTCTTCTTGCTAATGACAAAGATATTTGCGCATACAAATACTTTTCGGACACCCTGTAGACATATGTACAACCATTCACATGTCCGAAAGGTATAAAATGTGTTTTCGAATCGTTCTGGTTACTTTAAAACGATCCGAATCAAGTCATTTCCCGAAAATTAAATTAAAATGATTCAATAATAATTAATATATTGTCCCAAATGTATACACGCTCATGGTTAGAAAATAAAATGCATATTTCTGGATTTTTTCGAAGCCACTGAGCTCCATATTAGAATCTTCAATGATGCTTTGTAGCGTCATAGGAAAATCGATTAAAATGGTATTTAATCGGTATATTATGAAATGAAATGTCTTTCTACTGAAAGTATAAGGTCCCTAATTCCCTTGCCCGGTAAATTTCAAGCCGAAGCTGGTCCAGACTGTTTCCAATCTCCCAAGAAAATCTGGCATTTTTGCGGCATTAACAGCGGGTTGCACCAAACTTTTAATCAAGCGTTAAATCCTATTTCATCGTTATAAACAAAAGATTCTCAGTTTAACAGAGCGTTAAATTTTTTTTCTTTCTACAACAGCCCAAATTTTTGCCTAATCAATGATTAAACTGACAATTGCCACTAAAAAACCAAGGTGTTGTTTACTTTTTCATTTGTTTTTAACGAAGAGAGCACTTAACGATGAATTAAACTCATTACACAATATGGTGTGATTAAAGTCATGCTTTTGATAACATTTTTGATAAAATATCGGTTATTTTGGCAAAAGTTTATGTTCTAGTACAAGAAATTAAAAGACAACTCCTTCCTTCAATATTTTAAAATACAACTGTATACACTTTTATTGCAGATGGGCATCTAATTTATAATAATGCTTGCTCAGCAGGTACCTACCTTCACACACTAACAAAAAAATGTAGTAAAAATAAAGTTCATCTTTTATAATGTGGATTTTACCAAAAAATATACCCTTCATCTTCAATACCATAACAAAATTACTCTTTATAATATTATTTTGTTGTTGGACTTATGCAAACATATTATATTGCTCAAATTCTTGTTTGTTATAAACTATTCTTGGCATTATAGTAAAACAGTTTTCCTACTGTAGTCTTCTATAAAAATATAGATATTCTGCTAAATTTCCTTCTGCTTACTTTTCTTCAATCACATAGTTTTCTTTAACACCTCTCTTAGTTTAAATCCGAGAACCCAGCTAGCAGACTGGCGTCTTTTTGACGTCGAAAATAGGTCATTTGTGACCTTAGACGTCATTCGACGAAAAAATAACGCCCCTGGTACGTCCTTGCTGGGACGTCGTAATAACGTACTGTGTATGACGTCTTATATACGTCATTTTATGGTCACAAGTCATAATAAGACAAAACTCTAAACAGTTAGCTTACTTCATCCTTCAAGGAAAATAAGCCTAATTAGTTCAAAAATAGCCGAGATATGTTGTGCTAAACATGTCAGATATTTTTTAACCCTTCGCCGCTACTTGCCTACCTTAGGATTAAAGCACAGATCGAATATATGCATGACTGTGGTCAACAGGCGCGGCCCGTGAGTTTTTTTACAGGTGGGTCAAATTTTGTGGGAAACTAGTGCAAGCCTTTTTAATATTATTTTTTTTTTATAATTTACTCACCTTTTATGTAGTTAAATGTGTTTGTATATCAAATCGATCCTTCTGTCCTTCTGTTGGGAGAAATGTTCACTAACTAGCTCATTAAAATTATAAATACTTCTAATAAAAGGTTTCTCAATGCTCAACATAGCTCTTAACCTCGACTCCGCCATTGTATTTCTTAAGAAAGTCTTAATCCTTTTTAGAGTCGAAAAGCACCTCTCACATTCCACTGTCGTCATTGGAATAGTACATAAAATCTCTAATAATTTTACACTTTCTGAAAACATTTCACCAAAATTCATTTCTAACAAGAGCTATAAAATGGCAACAGCACCTGCACTATTATAAAAATCTTCACGACTAAATAAAACAAGCAATTCTGATTTAAGCTTGGAAACGTTTATCATCTCATAATTATTTTAAACATGTTTTAAAATGTTAAAAATATTTAACATTTTAAACTGTTTAAAAAATACAAAAGTTATTTGTATTTTAATACAAATAAATCAGCAAAATTATTTGTATTAAACAAACGTGTGACAATTAAATGTTCTGTAAAATTAAAACGACAGCGGATTTCTGACAAAATTAATAAAATTATATCCCATATTTCTAAAGAAATTGTTCTTTTGGACTCTTTCGGACTTTTTTTAGATGTACTTGCCTCGATGTTAATATTTGCGTCTGTAGAGATAACACTCTCTCTAATTTTTTGAATGTTTGAATTAAAATCTGCAATATATTTACCAATCAAAATTGCATCAATTCCAGATTTTTGCAATTGACAAAAAAGATATCAACATGAGGCAAAACAGAGTGAAAAAATTGCAACCAGTAAAAGTCAGAAATATGGTACATACTTGGCTTAAAATACCTGCTAATGTCTTCTCCTCTGTCTTTAGTGGTCTTCGATTTTACATCCAAAAGAGGTATTGGGCGTCCTTTTCCTTTAATTTCTAAACGTTTTTCAAATGGTAATGAACTATTATTATTATTATTTTACACTGCAGTATTTCTTGCACTGTTAAAGCCATTGTTAAAATAAGTACCCAAGTAGGTACTAGTAATGCACAAAAATAACGCAAATAACCAATAATATCCAACTTGAAAGTCAAAATATTTGAACATAAAACCGATAAATAAAAACAAAGTCTTGACGTTTGCTCCATCACTCACTTCACTTGTCATTTCTGACAAAGCGTCGAATGCCGTGTTGCCACGTTGCTGTTATTACTGTAGGTTTTAATGTCTTATAGACACAATACAATTATTCTATTATTAGTAGTAGTAGTAAATACCTAAATATCTTAACATAAAATTAGATAAGCTTATATTAAATGTATAAATGTATCGCGAATTGCGAATATTGTTCTAATAATAAATTGGTCAGACTTAAATTAATGAGTCAGAATTTGCGACAACCCGACACCTAGCGCGGTGGCGTTGACAACCACGCGCGCCCCGAAAGCGATATTATTGGTGGGTCGTCGACCAATTGTGTCTCTTTTTAACTTAATGAAGCGCGTATGTCTGTTTCTCTCTTACTTTTAATGAATTTATATCGTCCATATAAACCTAGAAGATCAACTTAAAATATGACCCAACCCGGAGCAAGCTTATTGGATATCCTTTGACGACGGCTTCGTTTGATTCTGTCTTGGGGAGTTTTTGCATGGAACTTTGAAACAAAAGATACTTTTTTGGTTTTAAAAAATTAAAAAATAAATTATTAGGTAGATCACTGAAAATTTTAGGTGGGTCATTGACCAAATGACCTTATGGGCGGGCCGCGCCTGGTGGTCAATACGGTCCGCCAAAAATAGCAGAACTCCGCTGCCTGTAGTTTTAGAGCATGAGGATGTGAATTTAAAACGGAAGACTTCCTGCGTTCCTTCCGATACGGCTTAGGTACTGGCGGAGTTCGACGCAAGCTACGACGTACTTTAGACGTTTTGTCCGATTTTGTCTTTATCTCTCTCGTACTAGTATTGTAAATACATAAGTCTAACATAGCCAAGCCAAGTCACCGTACTTTTGACGGTCAAAATTCGCGCCAACGCGCTGCAGCAGCGTTGCCACGTCACGGTTCTTTTCAGAAATTATGGCTCGGCACAATGTAAAAAAAAAATTCAGGAAACAATAAATAGGGTTTAAATTTTTCTTATCCTAATTTTAAAAATTGTTTAGCTTTTTTCTTGAAAAAAAAAACACTTGCACTGATTTGTTTTATTTATTTGAGAACATTTTTTCTCGTTTTTTCCATTGATATATTTTTTTTGGCAATTTTGAAGAAGTGCTTGCTGTTTATTAATTACATCAATTTGTGTTTAATCAAATAATGAAATTATTTATATCGTATCTACGAAAAAATATTTAGAACTTTTACGATCGAAGAATTACAAGAACAAAAGCTGGCAACCCTGCAACGGATCCTCCCTTGCTTGCTTGGCACTTGTCAAACTTAAATATGGCGTGGCGTCGTCTCGGCCTGTCGTTAGACCCTTTTATTTTCTTTGCCTGTTGACGGTTCCCTATTCCGTTTTGTAAAGTAAACTTTAGTTTAGTTAGTAAATTTTAGTGAATTGTGCTTCCCAAACAAGTACAGTAAGTTCTTATGTTTATGATTCGGTTTATGATTTACGTATATTTTTTTAAAGGCGTCATGAAAATTAAAGGAGTGTTTTAGGCAAATAAGTGTAATGAACCCATAGTGCAAAATCTTGTTGCTTTGCCATGTAATAAAATATGTCCATGGTTTTTATTGCCTGTATTAACCACTTTTGATTTTTTAATTGCCTGTGTAAATGAACACGAAGTAAAATGAAAGTCCCAAAATTGCAAAGCAAATGCTGGGTTTATATGCACAATAATTTTCTTTAATTTATCTTGCACCCCTAATTAAAAACCGATTTTTTTTGTAAATATCTTGCTGACAAGTAATTTTGTGCATAATCTTGTAGTTGAAGACAGGGCTTCTTAACATTTCTAATTCGAAATTATAACCACAATTACTGAAATGGTTTTCAAAAAAGTTGTATAGTGCTCTGTATATTTGGTTTTACCTTTCTTTGGATTTGTTATTTGTTAAAGTTGATAACACATTTGCCACATCATAGAAATAAAACTTAAAATTCATATTTTTGGCACCTAGCTCAGTGATGTAACTATCATGGAACAAAACCGTGTGGTGCACCAGGCAGGACCATTGCTATAGGCGTCTTGGGGCCCCATAACTGATTGAAGTGTGACTGAAATGAACTATTCACCGTGACTTAAAAAAAATCTTAGTACTTATTTAGTTATACATACATATACATACCTAAGTGTTGTTTAGTTGGTAGAGAATATATAGTATATGAATCATTATATTAATATCCATTTGAATCAACTTCCCTACTACAAATAAGTAAGTATAGTTTGTAATTTAACAGAACTTAAAACCTATAATTTAGAAGATATTGTTGCCAAATGTATGTTATTTCCCTATAATACTGATTCTGTACCTAATAAATTTGTTTGTTTTCCACTTCTTCACAATTTAGATTAATAAATATGTATACATGTAAAGAAAAATACTATTTAGTTAGTTCCTATTTTTGACGAGTTTTTTTTTCTTGTGTAGGTTTGTTATTAATAAATAACAGTATTTCTTTTCTAAATGTTTTATTTTATATCTATTTCTATTTTTAATATAATATATAGGTACTTAAGAACATTCTTAAGTTTATTCACGATAAAATTATAGCAATTACACAACATCCAACTGTTGTAGGTATGGGTAAACTTTTGGTAGGTCCTGTTACTTTTTCACATAGTTATTGCAATTTTATCACCGACACATTTACTTGCGATAAGGGTAAGAATAGTTCTCTCAAAAAACTAGGATGTTTAATTTCGCCTACCAAAATCTCACTGTACAGTATATAAAACAAACTTTGGGTGCCGCTTGCCAGTGTATAGAAGTAAATAAGCAATGGGCTCATTGGATATCATAGAGACAGAAGAATGTACCGCGTTACCGGCCGCACACGTGCTGTATATGTGCTATTCTCTGCTGCTGCATCAACACTTCGTCGTGGCCAAGCAGCAATGCTGTCTCATCTATCTTGCTTCGATATCAGAATAGCTCATTGCTTATTCACTTCTTTACACTGGCAAGAGCACCCAAAGTTTGATTTATTATATACTGTACACGCGCAGTTTACCGATTTATGAATATGGGGCTTCATATAAAAAGATCCGAATGAGGTCAATATTAGGTCAGTTAAAGCCCAAAAGGAAACGTCACAGAGACGTCATTATTGGGTCAGAATAGGGTTTATTAAAGGTCACATATCGACGTAAAAACGACGTCGTCAGCTGACGTCATTTTACCTGTGACATATATACGTCATTAGTACGTCATATATACGTCATTCAAAAGGTCATACTGGTCATGAATATTACCAAAAAATGACGTGAAACTGACGTCAGTCTGCTATCTGGGAAGTTTAAGTTTTTGTGGGTTTAAAAATAATATAACAACTTGTAGAGGTAGGTAACTAGTTATTTTCTGAATTACTTTCATCCTAACGTCGAAAATTATCGTATTTACAGCAAGTAAAAACACTGGAATGCAAGCAAGTTTGTATTTTTTGTATTAATCATTTCTTTTATGTTACTCACGGCTCTCTCGATAACAGAAAAATAAAGGGCTTGTATGTAAACAAAACAAATCTCATTTATATTTTTTAAAAAACAAAACACTGACGTTTAACCTAACCTCAAATATTTCAAGATTTAGAAGTAGCAGTGTTGCCAGATATTACTTTATTTGGTACTGGATTTTAATTGAGAAAGTACTAAATTTAATGAAAATGTACTAGATCTTCACAAAACAGACCAGACAATGCACTGACACAGGAGATATAAAGAACCTGTGCTTGGTATAAAAAAATAAAATATGTAATTATTCCCAATTTTAAAAATGAAACAATTACTTCCAATCTCTGAAAAAGGTAGGATCTAATCTGCGGCAAAACAAAACAAAAAATACGCGACCTGTAAAATATGAGTAGACGTATCTCTTAAAAACGTCGGATGGCATTTTCTACTAAGGTTTTGACTCAAGTGTACTAGCGTACTAGGGATATCCTTAAAAGGTTCTAGATCTAGTACAATTGTAGTAGACTGGCAACACTGTTCACCACCGGACCAGAGGCGTGTTCGATGGACAAAATTGCATCGATCCGGACGACTTTACGAGTTTTAAACGAAATACGTAACTGAATAAGGATGAATGTAGAACGAAATATAATAGACTTTTTGGACATTCTGTATACATACAAACATAAACAACCACACAAAGGAATAAAAAATTTACGATTTCCTTGAAATAAGGCTCAATTATTCTTCTCTTCTTGCTAATGACAAAGATATTTGCGCATACAAATACTTTTCGGACACCCTGTAGACATATGTACAACCATTCACATGTCCGAAAGGTATAAAATGTGTTTTCGAATCGTTCTGGTTACTTTAAAACGATCCGAATCAAGTCATTTCCCGAAAATTAAATTAAAATGATTCAATAATAATTAATATATTGTCCCAAATGTATACACGCTCATGGTTAGAAAATAAAATGCATATTTCTGGATTTTTTCGAAGCCACTGAGCTCCATATTAGAATCTTCAATGATGCTTTGTAGCGTCATAGGAAAATCGATTAAAATGGTATTTAATCGGTATATTATGAAATGAAATGTCTTTCTACTGAAAGTATAAGGTCCCTAATTCCCTTGCCCGGTAAATTTCAAGCCGAAGCTGGTCCAGACTGTTTCCAATCTCCCAAGAAAATCTGGCATTTTTGCGGCATTAACAGCGGGTTGCACCAAACTTTTAATCAAGCGTTAAATCCTATTTCATCGTTATAAACAAAAGATTCTCAGTTTAACAGAGCGTTAAATTTTTTTTCTTTCTACAACAGCCCAAATTTTTGCCTAATCAATGATTAAACTGACAATTGCCACTAAAAAACCAAGGTGTTGTTTACTTTTTCATTTGTTTTTAACGAAGAGAGCACTTAACGATGAATTAAACTCATTACACAATATGGTGTGATTAAAGTCATGCTTTTGATAACATTTTTGATAAAATATCGGTTATTTTGGCAAAAGTTTATGTTCTAGTACAAGAAATTAAAAGACAACTCCTTCCTTCAATATTTTAAAATACAACTGTATACACTTTTATTGCAGATGGGCATCTAATTTATAATAATGCTTGCTCAGCAGGTACCTACCTTCACACACTAACAAAAAAATGTAGTAAAAATAAAGTTCATCTTTTATAATGTGGATTTTACCAAAAAATATACCCTTCATCTTCAATACCATAACAAAATTACTCTTTATAATATTATTTTGTTGTTGGACTTATGCAAACATATTATATTGCTCAAATTCTTGTTTGTTATAAACTATTCTTGGCATTATAGTAAAACAGTTTTCCTACTGTAGTCTTCTATAAAAATATAGATATTCTGCTAAATTTCCTTCTGCTTACTTTTCTTCAATCACATAGTTTTCTTTAACACCTCTCTTAGTTTAAATCCGAGAACCCAGCTAGCAGACTGGCGTCTTTTTGACGTCGAAAATAGGTCATTTGTGACCTTAGACGTCATTCGACGAAAAAATAACGCCCCTGGTACGTCCTTGCTGGGACGTCGTAATAACGTACTGTGTATGACGTCTTATATACGTCATTTTATGGTCACAAGTCATAATAAGACAAAACTCTAAACAGTTAGCTTACTTCATCCTTCAAGGAAAATAAGCCTAATTAGTTCAAAAATAGCCGAGATATGTTGTGCTAAACATGTCAGATATTTTTTAACCCTTCGCCGCTACTTGCCTACCTTAGGATTAAAGCACAGATCGAATATATGCATGACTGTGGTCAGCAGGCGCGGCCCGTGAGTTTTTTTACAGGTGGGTCAAATTTTGTGGGAAACTAGTGCAAGCCTTTTTAATATTATTTTTTTTTTATAATTTACTCACCTTTTATGTAGTTAAATGTGTTTGTATATCAAATCGATCCTTCTATCCTTCTGTTGGGAGAAATGTTCACTCACTAGCTCATTAAAATTATAAATACTTCTAATAAAAGGTTTCTCAATGCTCAACATAGCTCTTAACCTCGACTCCGCCATTGTATTTCTTAAGAAAGTCTTAATACTTTTTAGAGTCGAAAAGCACCTCTCACTTTCCACTGTCGTCATTGGAATAGTACATAAAATCTCTAATAATTTTACACTTTCTGAAAACATTTCACCAAAATTCATTTCTAACAAGAGCTATAAAATGGCAACAGCACCTGCACTATTATAAAAATCTTCACGACTAAATAAAACAAGCAATTCTGATTTAAGCTTGGAAACGTTTATCATCTCATAATTATTTTAAACATGTTTTAAAATGTTAAAAATATTTAACATTTTAAACTGTTTAAAAAATACAAAAGTTATTTGTATTTTAATACAAATAAATCAGCAAAATTATTTGTATTAAACAAACGTATGACAATTAAATGTTCTGTAAAATTAAAACGACAGCGGATTTCTGACAAAATTAATAAAATTATATCCCATATTTCTAAAGAAATTGTTCTTTTGGACTCTTTCGGACTTTTTTTAGATGTACTTGCCTCGATGTTAATATTTGCGTCTGTAGAGATAACACTCTCTCTAATTTTTTGAATGTTTGAATTAAAATCTGCAATATATTTACCAATCAAAATTGCATCAATTCCAGATTTTTGCAATTGACAAAAAAGATATCAACATGAGGCAAAACAGAGTGAAAAAATTGCAACCAGTAAAAGTCAGAAATATGGTACATACTTGGCTTAAAATACCTGCTAATGTCTTCTCCTCTGTCTTTAGTGGTCTTCGATTTTACATCCAAAAGAGGTATTGGGCGTCCTTTTCCTTTAATTTCTAAACGTTTTTCAAATGGTAATGAACTATTATTATTATTATTTTACACTGCAGTATTTCTTGCACTGTTAAAGCCATTGTTAAAATAAGTACCCAAGTAGGTACTAGTAATGCACAAAAATAACGCAAATAACCAATAATATCCAACTTGAAAGTCAAAATATTTGAACATAAAACCGATAAATAAAAACAAAGTCTTGACGTTTGCTCCATCACTCACTTCACTTGTCATTTCTGACAAAGCGTCGAATGCTGTGTTGCCACGTTGCTGTTATTACTGTAGGTTTTAATGTCTTATAGACACAATACAATTATTCTATTATTATTAGTAGTAGTAAATACCTAAATATCTTAACATAAAATTAGATAAGCTTATATTAAATGTATAAATGTATCGCGAATTGCGAATATTGTTCTAATAATAAATTGGTCAGACTTAAATTAGTGAGTCAGAATTTGCGACAACCCGACACCTAGCGCGGTGGCGTTGACAACCACGCGCGCCCCGAAAGCGATATTATTGGTGGGTCGTCGACCAATTGTGTCTCTTTTTAACTTAATGAAGCGCGTATGTCTGTTTCTCTCTTACTTTTAATGAATTTATATCGTCCATATAAACCTAGAAGATCAACTTAAAATATGACCCAACCCGGAGCAAGCTTATTGGATATCCTTTGACGACGGCTTCGTTTGATTCTGTCTTGGGGAGTTTTTGCATGGAACTTTGAAACAAAAGATACTTTTTTGGTTTTAAAAAATTAAAAAATAAATTATTAGGTAGATCACTGAAAATTTTAGGTGGGTCATTGACCAAATGACCTTATGGGCGGGCCGCGCCTGGTGGTCAATACGGTCCGCCAAAAATAGCAGAACTCCGCTGCCTGTAGTTTTAGAGCATGAGGATGTGAATTTAAAACGGAAGACTTCCTGCGTTCCTTCCGATACGGCTTAGGTACTGGCGGAGTTCGACGCAAGCTACGACGTACTTTAGACGTTTTGTCCGATTTTGTCTTTATCTCTCTCGTACTAGTATTGTAAATACATAAGTCTAACATAGCCAAGCCAAGTCACCGTACTTTTGACGGTCAAAATTCGCGCCAACGCGCTGCAGCAGCGTTGCCACGTCACGGTCCTTTTCAGAAATTATGGCTCGGCACAATGTAAAAAAAAATTCAGGAAACAATAAATAGGGTTTAAATTTTTCTTATCCTAATTTTAAAAATTGTTTAGCTTTTTTCTTGAAAAAAAAACACTTGCACTGATTTGTTTTATTTATTTGAGAACATTTTTTCTCGTTTTTTCCATTGATATATTTTTTTTGGCAATTTTGAAGAAGTGCTTGCTGTTTATTAATTACATCAATTTGTGTTTAATCAAATAATGAAATTATTTATATCGTATCTACGAAAAAATATTTAGAACTTTTACGATCGAAGAATTACAAGAACAAAAGCTGGCAAACCTGCAACGGATCCTCCCTTGCTTGCTTGGCACTTGTCAAACTTAAATATGGCGTGGCGTCGTCTCGGCCTGTCGTTAGACCCTTTTATTTTCTTTGCCTGTTGACGGTTCCCTATTCCGTTTTGTAAAGTAAACTTTAGTTTAGTTAGTAAATTTTAGTGAATTGTGCTTCCCAAACAAGTACAGTAAGTTCTTATGTTTATGATTCGGTTTATGATTTACGTATATTTTTTTAAAGGCGTCATGAAAATTAAAGGAGTGTTTTAGACAAATAAGTGTAATGAACCCATAGTGCAAAATCTTGTTGCTTTGCCATGTAATAAAATATGTCCATGGTTTTTATTGCCTGTATTAACCACTTTTGATTTTTTAATTGCCTGTGTAAATGAACACGAAGTAAAATGAAAGTCCCAAAATTGCAAAGCAAATGCTGGGTTTATATGCACAATAATTTTCTTTAATTTATCTTGCACCCCTAATTAAAAACCGATTTTTTTTGTAAATATCTTGCTGACAAGTAATTTTGTGCATAATCTTGTAGTTGAAGACAGGGCTTCTTAACATTTCTAATTCGAAATTATAACCACAATTACTGTATTGTTTTCAAAAAAGTTGTATAGTGCTCTGTATATTTGGTTTTACCTTTCTTTGGATTTATTATTTGTTAAAGTTGATAACACATTTGCCACATCATAGAAATAAAACTTAAAATTCATATTTTTGGCACCTAGCTCAGTGATGTAACTATCATGGAACAAAACCGTGTGGTGCACCAGGCAGGACCATTGCTATAGGCGTCTTGGGGCCCCATAACTGATTGAAGTGTGACTGAAATGAACTATTCACCGTGACTTAAAAAAAATCTTAGTACTTGTTTAGTTATACATACATATACATACCTAAGTGTTGTTTAGTTGGTAGAGAATATATAGTATATGAATCATTATATTAATATCCATTTGAATCAACTTCCCTACTACAAATAAGTAAGTATAGTTTGTAATTTAACAGAACTTAAAACCTATAATTTAGAAGATATTGTTGCCAAATGTATGTTATTTCCCTATAATACTGATTCTGTACCTAATAAATTTGTTTGTTTTCCACTTCTTCACAATTTAGATTAATAAATATGTATACATGTAAAGAAAAATACTATTTAGTTAGTTCCTATTTTTGACGAGTTT
Source organism: Philopedon plagiatum (assembly GCA_963971165.1). NCBI lineage: Eukaryota > Metazoa > Arthropoda > Insecta > Coleoptera > Curculionidae > Philopedon > Philopedon plagiatum. The sequence goes on along the minus strand of OZ020189.1, from coordinate 64,782,688 downwards.
TTTTTTCTTGTGTAGGTTTGTTATTAATAAATAACAGTATTTCTTTTCTAAATGTTTTATTTTATATCTATTTCTATTTTTAATATAATATATAGGTACTTAAGAACATTCTTAAGTTTATTCACGATAAAATTATAGCAATTACACAACATCCAACTGTTGTAGGTATGGGTAAACTTTTGGTAGGTCCTGTTACTTTTTCACATAGTTATTGCAATTTTATCACCGACACATTTACTTGCGATAAGGGTAAGAATAGTTCTCTCAAAAAACTAGGATGTTTAATTTCGCCTACCAAAATCTCACTGTACAGTATATAAAACAAACTTTGGGTGCCGCTTGCCAGTGTATAGAAGTAAATAAGCAATGGGCTCATTGGATATCATAGAGACAGAAGAATGTACCGCGTTACCGGCCGCACACGTGCTGTATATGTGCTATTCTCTGCTGCTGCATCAACACTTCGTCGTGGCCAAGCAGCAATGCTGTCTCATCTATCTTGCTTCGATATCAGAATAGCTCATTGCTTATTCACTTCTTTACACTGGCAAGAGCACCCAAAGTTTGATTTATTATATACTGTACACGCGCAGTTTACCGATTTATGAATATGGGGCTTCATATAAAAAGATCCGAATGAGGTCAATATTAGGTCAGTTAAAGCCCAAAAGGAAACGTCACAGAGACGTCATTATTGGGTCAGAATAGGGTTTATTAAAGGTCACATATCGACGTAAAAACGACGTCGTCAGCTGACGTCATTTTACCTGTGACATATATACGTCATTAGTACGTCATATATACGTCATTCGAAAGGTCATACTGGTCATGAATATTACCAAAAAATGACGTGAAACTGACGTCAGTCTGCTATCTGGGAAGTTTAAATAGCAAACCCTTTTGTGGGTTTAAAAATAATATAACAACTTGTAGAGGTAGGTAACTAGTTATTTTCTGAATTACTTTCATCCTAACGTCGAAAATTATCGTATTTACAGCAAGTAAAAACACTGGAATGCAAGCAAGTTTGTATTTTTTGTATTAATCATTTCTTTTATGTTACTCACGGCTCTCTCGATAACAGAAAAATAAAGGGCTTGTATGTAAACAAAACAAATCTCATTTATATTTTTTAAAAAACAAAACACTGACGTTTAACCTAACCTCAAATATTTCAAGATTTAGAAGTAGCAGTGTTGCCAGATATTACTTTATTTGGTACTGGATTTTAATTGAGAAAGTACTAAATTTAATGAAAATGTACTAGATCTTCACAAAACAGACCAGACAATGCACTGACACAGGAGATATAAAGAACCTGTGCTTGGTATAAAAAAATAAAATATGTAATTATTCCCAATTTTAAAAATGAAACAATTACTTCCAATCTCTGAAAAAGGTAGGATCTAATCTGCGGCAAAACAAAACAAAAAATACGCGACCTGTAAAATATGAGTAGACGTATCTCTTAAAAACGTCGGATGGCATTTTCTACTAAGGTTTTGACTCAAGTGTACTAGCGTACTAGGGATATCCTTAAAAGGTTCTAGATCTAGTACAATTGTAGTAGACTGGCAACACTGTTCACCACCGGACCAGAGGCGTGTTCGATGGACAAAATTGCATCGATCCGGACGACTTTACGAGTTTTAAACGAAATACGTAACTGAATAAGGATGAATGTAGAACGAAATATAATAGCGGTGGAGTGTCGCAAGGCAATTTGTTTCAAGTGCATATTAACTTTCTTAAATTTAAAAATAACATTAATGCCACAGATCAAACTTAAAAAAAGAATTTCAATTATAATTATAATAAAATAATATAATTAAAATAATAGTTTTTATTATGGAATCTTTATCTAGTTTTACAAATTTTCAGGGAATAATGAACAAAGATATAAAGTAACTGATGTAAACTTATGTTTTGAAAAATCACAAAACACATTTTATTTATGGAAATAACAAATTTTTATTTAAAAACTATTTTAACATTGATGTCACCAGTAGGTATTTTTTAAGCCCATTTTTACATCAAAATAGGATCTGCAAGGTTTTTTCTTGTGACTTATCTGGTACCTGTAACAAAAGAAAACAAAGCAAATAAAGTAAAAAATTACACAATTATATAATAATTTTAATAAAAGCACTAGGTATGTTGTACAGTGTACACCCAAGTAAATAACTTGTTTATAGATATTTTATTCTAAATAGTAACAAGTGAGTTTTATATTCACTTGATAAAAATGGTAGGTAGTTAAGTAAACGTGCCACAAAAAAAATTAAAGTTAATGAATCATGAGCAAAGAGTTTATTAAAGGAGAAAGAGCAAAATTTTACTTAAACGAAGTTGAGGTGGCTTAAATAAATACTCTACAGTTTGCTCGAGTTCGAGCGTGACACATATATGGTTAATAAAATTATAATCGTTTATACTAACAGCAATTAGGTTTACAAATTGACCAGTATACGCACCCAGACAAAAATGTTTTGTTAGCTTAACTGGACAAAAGTTAAATAGTATGCTATTACGGGATTACGGGTATAAACACAGAACTTGAGGTAAAAATAAGAAACAAAATTGTACTCAAAAATTTTGTAACGTAGGTATAGTGATAGCTACATATTTAACTAAGATATTAATGACAATATTTTACCTTATCAACAAAATAACAACAAAGGTTTCGTTTCCAAATTTTTTCCTTGGCAGTAAGGTATTTCGCCGAATATTGATTGTGTCGAGGATAGTCTCTCAAATAACATTCATTTAGAACTCCAATCCTTACATGTAGGTTTATCAGGAAGTATGTTTTTGTGCTTTATCTTCCATCAAAAGTTCGATTTTTAGGGTTAGGCATTCTCATTCTTCAGAAATATTAAAATCTTTTGAATGCACCTAAAACAAACACATAAATGGATAATAATGACAAGAGGAAGCTGAAAAGCAGCAAATTTTTTATGTAAAGCATTTTTAACGCAAATTTTAAAAATTAACAGAAAAATTATACAAATTTGGCTGGTATCTGTACGGTATTTTATGGTTCAATGGTTTCATACAACTTACCTTAGAAATACATATACATATGTTCAGAAGTTTATTTTCTTCTATATTTGTGTAATTTTCTATTCGCTTTGCCAATTTTCCCAAAAATATTTTTTTTGATTCAAAATAACTTCGCTTCACAAGAAATACAAAACGCTTTGTTGACATTAAAATCTGACGTTTATCGTTCGACGACTTTTCCCGAAACTGGGACCGCTTCCAAATATAAAAGCCGATGTTAAGCGATTGCTGTTTCAAGTAGGCCTGGGCCGGCTTCGATTAAATCTTGGGTAACTTGACCAAAATTTAACAACGCAATAAAATTTAACACGTTGTTAGCTAATCATCCTTGGTGCAACCCGCCGTTAGACACATATTATTTGAATACGTTTTTCCGTATAAAACTGATTTTGACATGCATTTGCATGGTCTGAGAAAAATTTAAAAAATTCGTATTTAATGCTTAAATCGTCCAATGAAATGTATTGTAACTAAAAATATAAAGTCCGTTTTACCTTTGCCATGTATATTTCAAGCCGAAATCGGTCCAGGAAGCTTCCAATATCGCTACAAAAACTGTTATTTTCATGACATTTTGACAGGTCATATTTTAATTTCGATGTAAAGAGGGTCCGTTCAATTGTTTTTTCAAGGCAAGGCTTGTACTATATGTACTTTTTAAAATTTTTCCTGCACCGATCCAAAAAAAGGTATTTATTTATAACTTTAACGAAAAAATATGGAATTTTAATTAGTTAGAAGTGTTCTGAGATGATAAGGGATGAAAATAAACCAAAAAAGAATCGTTAAATAAGAGAAATAATATATATAATAATGCCTTTTAAAGCTGAATTTTGATGAAAAAAAAAACAGAAAAAATGAGTTTTTACCCCCTAAATCCGGCCCTAGATCACCCATTCGGGATTCATTTTAAAGTCTGATTATATCCCCAAGGGATAGCGTTGAAAAAGTTGGAAGAAATTAGATAGGAAAAGATACAGAGTGATTCGAATGTAGAGACGTCATGAAAAAAAATCGTCAAAAACCGAAATTTAATTATCAATTGCTCCTTTCCTATTAGGAATAAAGGAACTAAAAAATACGTTTGTAACGTATTTCGGCGAGCTCTTTCCGATAGGGCACATGGAATTTCGATTTGGATCCATTTTGACCCCCAAAAAATTAAATTCCGTCAAAAAATTTCATGAAATTTCGTAATTTTCAATTTTTCCCAAATTTTTCCAATTTCCAGTCGTTTTAGGTATAGGTAGATGTATTGCAAAAAGAAAGTATTTGAGATTCTTTAGTTTTATGTTCAAATACGTTGTTCTGTCCGAAGTTCCGGTTTCGACTTATTCAGTGCCAAAGTGGGGTCTACAAAGGGCATTTTTCGACATAAAAAATTCAAAAGATTTACTTCCCATTTTCCGAATACCGCCAATTTCAATAGGATTCGGAACACCCCGGTCTTCTACAACCTCTGAAAATTTAAATCGATTTAATTCACTTTTGCGACCTGTATCCGATTTCAACGGAAATCGCTGAAATTTCGACTTTGACGTTTTATATCTCCGAAACGGAACACCCTGTATAACTGAATTTTTTACCGAAGCTAGTCGCACTATCCCTCTATTAACCCAGAAAATTTGGTTGCCCCCCCTCTAACCGTTTTCTAGAAAAAAAATTGAAAAGGTGAAAATGTCGAAACGGACAACATACGCACGGCCATACATACACACACACATTTTTCTGACCAACGCAACGGCTCGGTATAGAGACCGTCCCAGAACGGAACAGCAAAAATAAGTTGTCTGAACAAAAATGCACACTTGATTTAAATAATCATAAATATTGAGAGGTAAATAATAATTTTATCGGTTGCAAATCTGTTGATAACGGATGAAGGATTTTCTTTCGAAAAACATCTTGTTCGAAAGTAAACTTCTTCGAGAAACATTGTTTCTAAATACAATGACATGTTTTAAGAACTTTTTTAAATGAATGTTTTTAAGAAAACATCCATTTTGTTAAAAGAATCTTTGAAACAAAAATTTTTAAAAAATGTTTGCAAACCGTACAAGTACAGTTTTTTGATGATATGTTTTTTTGAAAACAGAATCTTTGAAAATATAATTTTGTATAATTTTTATGAATCTTTTCTTGAAAAAGGGCATTTTCGACCCGGTATAACGCCCGCGTTAAAGTAGAGACGTGGCCAGTCGAAACAAACAGTTTGCTTGCGTCCTTCGAGAGTAATGTAACTTTTTAAGTCTTTGTCGGATTTCTTATAAAACTTGTGGGAAATAATCTTAATTGGCCGATAATATCAGGCCATATTACATGCAGTATAGTTGCTGTTCAGGTTTCCTAACTTAATATTTCAACCATTGTCTGTTTCTCTTCAAAAAACATACATAGTTTAAGATTTGGCAGCCAACTTTCACTTTACCACGTTTTAGACTTTACTGGCTTTGTTTGCGTGTTTGGCCCTTCCTAGAAGTTCAAAAACATGTGAACATTTAAGGGCTGAAGGAACAGACAACGGTTAAGTGGATATGACTTGTTTCTTAGCGGTCTAAGAAGCAGCATCAATTTTCATTTTTATTACGAGTAGGCGCTCTCGTCACGGGTTATTTCTTTCACAGTAGTGATTGAATAAATTAAAGGAAACCTTCACATAACGGGTCATGTGTAGGTTAAGGTCATTATAAGTATCTTGTATATATTGTTCTGTTTTCGTTATAATCTTTATATAAAATAAAGAACTTTTATAACCAGTTAAAAACAAGATTACTTATTTCTGCTATAAGTCCTACAGCTTATACTGAGCAGTATCGAGATGATATGTGGCATAACTAATGCGGTAGTGATTGGCACAGTTGCATTGAAACAGATTTTGTATTTTTGCAGTGATATAGTGGTGTAGGTTAATGTTAATAATTTTTTAATTTATTGATAACGGTGTTTGCTAAAACGGGAAATTACATAGTTCTTAAAACGGGAGATCCAGACTTTAAGCAATATTTATATTTTCAGGTCCTCTATGCTCACAATGGTATTAAAGTAAAAATACCAAAGAAAAATTAACCGTCAGTCCTGGTCAGAAAAGCAAATGTTTTCTGCAATATGAAAGTGTTGTTTTTTTTACTGTTCAAGTGATCGAAGTAAAAACACAATTTTACCACGTAAAAAGTGTATCCCATTTTAGAATAACTGTAAATCCCATTTTATCAACATTTGTATATGGATAAAACGGGAAATAAGAAACATATAAAAAATGCATTTTAAGGGCAAAACTAACATATTCTAAAAATAAACATATAACAATTCTTAAAGCTAAATCGTAATAGATTCTACGGGTCGCGACTTAAATTTTTTAGATAGGTACTTGAAAATATATTATTAATGATTGAACTTAGGTATCCCGTTTTAGGTAGACTTTCCCTACTTACCTACCTTGGGACAATTTGTTCTGAATTTTTTTTTGTAGATGCTTTGATACCATCATCCAATACTGATTTGCAGATTTAATTTATTAAAGTGGATTAAAAGTATATTATTATTTTTTATAAGCCCGCTATTCTCATTAATGTGCTAATAACGAATATTCATTATTCATACAGCTAAATTAGAGCTTAGTCTCACAGCACTACTCAAAAAAGAATTATATATGTATATTATTTTATGTATGATAAACTTATAATTTAGATATATTTGATCCTGAAGTGTAGGCACGACTGCGAAAACTTTTATTGAATAATTATTACAATAAAAATTAGAGGCCAGGGTTTTAGAATTATGCAGGCAGGGGGCAGCTAAAGGAGAATGAAATTGTTTTCCACATTGCTAATGAGCGTCCAGTACTTACTAGACTAAGGAGAAATCGAAAAATCCATTTTTAACATCCAAGGACATTAAACAGGCTATTGAAATTCACAAAGCCGATTAACCTAGAAAACCTGTGTAAATGAGTGGGGTACTAAGGTTCTAATGTAGCCTTTGCATGTAAAATTATCGTGATCACCACTAAAATTCAAGCATTTAATTCTTTACCGTTCAACACTTCCCCGTTAAAACGTTGCTTTAGGTAATCAAATCTATACGAAATTAACAAACTCTCACAGCTACAAACTCGAAGTTCGGATAAATTATCCGAACTCCGTGCCGGAGCAAAACCTAGTAACTCGAGTGCAAATACCGTCTAGTTACTAGGTTTTGCTCCGGCACGGCAGTAATGGACTACCGGTCACAGGTAGCATAAATTTGTTGATAACAATAACAAAACAAAAAAAAAGAATAAAACCGCTAAAAAAAGGTTGGGTGTTAACAAAAAATTGTTAAAAAAAGAACTTTCGGGGCATAAGTATGTTACAATCAAGAAACTTTTTCTGGTGCATACTAATTGCGTTTTCTGTAATTATAATAAATTAAAGAGGTTTTCTCATCTTAACAATTTTTAATAGGACTCATAACTCTTATTACAATAACAGTTTTTATGATTTTATTACAGACAATAAACCAGCATAATATCTCAGAAACTCAGAGCACGTAAACATGCGTTATAAAATTTCATCCCTGTTCCAAAATTTGCAATAATTTACAAAAATGTTTTTACTGTTGGGTGTACTTTCCCTTGCATTATAAAATAAGACGAAAATAGAAAAGCAAAAGACAGTAAATACAATTTTAATAAATCTTCTTTCTTGTAGAGGAAAAAGAAGATATGGAGCACTTGGAAGCATACAACCGAAAATTATTAGCCAATATTTTACCCGTTCATGTGGCAGAACATTTTCTAAACACGGACAAAAATAATGATGTAAGTAGACAGTCCCTAACCTAATCCTAAAAATAAATTTTTAAAGAGATTTTAGGTTAGACGAGCAAAAAAAGGAAAGAATACAGTTATATTATTTTAAGGCAGTGTTGGTTTAAAAATATAAGAGACGCAAGTTGTACCGTTGCCGTTCGAGAATGAAGTACAGTCCATAATAAGGACTACTTCAAATTTATACAAATGGATTTTTCTACTATTTAATAGAGCCATCATTTCCATGCAATTTTAAAAAAATAATATTAGTCATTATTTACGAGTGCTAAATAAAAATTCATTATTCCCGGTTTGTAGCCAATTACAACTAAGCATTTTTATTTTTCACAGTTCATTGAACCAATCAGGAAATAACTTTAATAAAAATTTTAAACCACTAATGCAAGCTTATAAAATCAATTGCCAAATCATTGTGGCAAAAGTACTAAATTTTATAATTTATAACGAGTGTAAAAATCTAATTTTCAGACTTTTTAATAAGATAGCCGTAGAAAAAGTATTTCATTTTACTCTGACTATTATTTACTCGGATGTTTTACGATACTCGCTTGCAGCTATTGTCGCAAATTTCATGCTCGTAAATAATTACTGTCATTACCGCTCGTGAATAATATACTAGTTACTACACATTCATATTTCTACGACGACGTTTTTTTTCTAAAATAACTGCTCAAATAAGATCATGTAGAACATACACTGGATAATATAGATAATTCTTAAAAAATATGCACAAATAAAAAAATGCTGGAAAAGCCCGAATTCAGGAATACGTGCCGTTTCACACACGACTGATGGTCAGTCCTGATGAGACTGGGCCATTATTTTAAATTGTCCCTTTCATACGCAACGCGTGCCATCAGTCAACTCATGAGACAAATAAAAGAAGATATGATACCGCGCAGGTAGGCGTGGCCATGTACGTCACGCCGTGGGTGATTCCGCCATATTTTGTAAACGAGACTCGTCTTTGTTAAGATCGCGTTGTGTTTTAAAGTTATATTTTGGTGTTTTTATATCACTTTTAAGAGTTTAAAAGTGAAAATGAGTGTGTTGTGTATGGTTGTGATATGGACAATCGATGCAAGGGCTTTATGCCCGATATTAAAATTTTTAGCTTCCCCAAAGATAAAGAAACACAAACAGCCAGATTCTCCAACGCTAGTCCGGTCTAATTTGACAACCAAAAGTTTTAAACTGACAAGTGTAAGAATAAGACAACTAAGTTTTATTCTATGAACTTATTTCTGAGCTTTTTCGCAGATTTACCAAGAAAAGGACAATTTTAGTACGTACTTTCAACAATAATAGAACTAAACTCATTACAGCAACTCGTTCCAAGATGAAAATCATTTGGAAACCAAGTAAATCGCTGAAATATCACAATAATTCATAAGTTTTTAATGATGACTTATTAACAATAACAGGTTAAAAACCTGTCAAAACATATCTGATCAACTATAAGATCTTAATTTAAACCAGTACTAAATCTTAAACTTTCTTAGTGAATCTGAACGAATGTGTTTGGAAGCGTCTGTGCAAACGGGAAGATAAGTGTAAGGTTAAAAATGCTAGAATATGTTCCAGACATTTTAACGAAAGTGATTATGAAGGTAATTTAAAGCACGAATTGTGTCATGTCATGAATGTCAAATGTGTTTAATGTTTTTACAAACGCTTCAATAAAAAAGTTTACTGTGACAAACAATTGCTAAAAATCTCCACGGTAACGAATCACCGGACTTTAATCGAGAAAATACGACAAAGAGACTGAAAAAAATGCTATTTTCTAAAAAAATAATTTCTTGGTTTACCTAATTTCATAAATTTAGAGAGGATTTTGTTTAGAATATTTTTTGGCATTTTAAGATTTTTTTAAATTTGAAAAATCAAAGAATACAAAAATACAATATTTTTTATTAATTTACTATTTAAAGTGTAAACACCCAAAAAAACTACCTTAAAAATCATTTCGTCGCAAACATACAGATGTTATTCACCGCAAAAAATATTTGACAAATTATAGGAACAAACAAAATTCTTATTTATAACATATTTTCAGAAAACTCTGTAGGGATATATTTTAATAAGAATATGCCTCTAAATAAAATTTATTACTCTAATTATTAGGGATAGTTTTATTTTATAAATTTATTTCCCTTTTCTTTTCACGTAAATAAATACACAGAACGCAATTGGCAGGCAATTTACCAATATCTATTATTTTAAATTAATTTATCACTTTATTTACATGATTATTTTAAATCATATACTTTAAAATTTGTATTGTAAGCAGGTGGCAAAGTATATTGCCCATAGAATTTATATAAAATCGCCTTTAACTAACGTAAACTCTATATTGCGCGTTATAAATTTTAAAAATCACTCACGGCGTGACGTCATGCGTGAACCCGGGCGAATCTGACACGGTTTGGTATCACACCTTCTATTTATTGTATCATGTGGTCAACTGATGAAAAACGTCGGGCATCGGTCGAGCCCGTGCGTGAATTACGTGTTATGCCACTGGTGAAGTGTAGTTATAAACATAAAGACTGGTAAATGCCTAGAAAGACTTTATTTAGGTTCTTATCTATTACACTGCGTAAAATGATAAATAAGTAATAAGTGCATAACAAGAGTTTTACCGAACATTATCTTTTATTATTTCTCTGCATATATATTATTTCATATTTTATCAGTTATTATATCTCTTACATGAATAATGTTAAAACATTATCTATTACACCGTAAGTTATCTTTTGCTATAAAGCATTTAGTTAACATTTTATCTAATAAAATAATATAAATACTGTAAGAACCTATGTTAGGATATACAATATATTGTTAGACGTCTCCACGCACGTTAGTGGCGGTATATTTGTATCACTTGTTCTAATATATCTGTTTGAGGTTACCTGTATAGTTTCATTGGCAGTATATTAGCAAGTTCATACGGAGGGGTTTCTACGAACCACCCTGCTGGAAACCCTACGTAACTGGCTCACTCGGTAGGATTAGTGCCCGTACAAGAAGTTCAAGTGTAGTGCCGTAACGTATATACGGATAGCTCTTAAACGGACTGGTGATTCTCAAATCTTCAACGGGTCAACCACAAAATCCACAAAAATCAAAGCATCAAATTCAGTTGAGGGAACAGTAGTGTAACAAGCGAGGTCTTGGTCACTTTCCGCCCTCTTCATCATCGTCAAACTCACGGATTCATAGTGTTGGAGTGCTCAGTGCTTATCCAAATAGTGGTCCGCAACCATCCACATCCATCCAGAGGAACGTATATCCAGTGGAAAATCTTCACAACGATCCAGAGGAACGCATATCCTGTGGTAAAGCTTCTCATCCATTCACACAATCATCCAGAGGAACGTATATCCTGTGGAACAGTTCAAGTCGAAAAAGAAGAAGTTAAGTAAGTCATTTTTCTCAATCCATTTTTTTATCTTCCTTTTTTTTTCTCTCCTAATGAATAAGTTATTCTCTCTCGTTCTATGATCAATAAGTTTAAAGTTTCTTTGCGTAAAAATAGGGAATATAGGGAAAAGATAAACGAAATTAAAAAACAACCAGACTCTTCAAGTTCTGATTCTGAGTCAGACTTTGATATAGACAGTCTTGCGGCTGAATTACAACAAATTGTTTTAAGTGATTTTAAACAACTAGAACCAGAAATGCCAGAAGTAAATTATTCGGAGGTACGTCTTTTCCTTGATATTACCCCAAATTATAGTGGTGAACCATGTGAACTAAATAACTTTATCGCAGCTTGCGACGAAACTGTAAATCAGTATGCAGCTAATCAAACATTGACTAAATTAATTTTTCGCGGAATTATTGGTAAATTAAAAGGCAAAGCTTTAACTATTATATCAAGCCGTGACGAATTAACTACTTGGGAACAAATAAAACATATTTTAAAAATTTCATTTTCTGATCAGAGGTCATTTTCTTGTTTATTACAAGAACTACCTCAAATAAAACCTCAAAATAAAGAAAACTCTTATAGTTTTGGTGTAAGATGTCAGTATTTAAGAAGTTTAATTTTTTCTTCTATAAATAATGATGTTACTTTGGCTCAACCTGAAAAATTGGCACAAATAAATAACATCGAAAAACTAGTTCTAATAACTTTTCAAAAATATCTTCCATCTCAGATTCAATTGGCAGTTCGATTAAAAAATCCTCAAACTTTAGAAGAGGCTATGCAATACTTATTAGAAGAAGAAATTTTCTTTCAATGATTCAAGATGGTAGAAAAAATGTTTCGCAGACTTTAAATCAAGTTGCACAAAATACTCCAAAACCAAATTATTTTAACTATTCTACACAGAATTTCCCTAGGACAAATTTTCAAGCTCCATTGACACAACAACCTTTTACATCAAATCAGCAAAATCATTTTCCGAGTCCACCTATTAATATTACTTCAAAACAATTACCACCCCCGAAATATTTTTCAAATCAACAGGTCTTTGGTAAACCAACTAATGTTTGGAAACCTAAGGGAACAATGCAACCAAGACCTACTCCAATGTCTGTAGTTACTAAACAAACGGTTCAACAACCAAGTACTTCATTCCATCGAAGTCCAAATTACTTTCAGCCTCGATCTAGACCAACTTTTATATCTGAAGAATTGTATAATGTTGACAATACTGATAATGACCATGAAAATTTTGACAATACTAACAATAACATGCAGGAAACAGAACAAATTCAAATATCGGAAATCCAAGAATACGAGAACTACCCAGAAACACAAATAAATGAAGAAAATAATATGCCAGACGACATAACTGAACTGACTAATGAACCAAATTTTCAACTAATGGCCTACAATATGAATCAAACATAGAATTAAATTATATAGATAACAGAAAACTTCCATATATCAAAATTTTTGGATATGGCAACAAACCGTTAAAATTTCTATTAGATTCGGGAAGTCATATGTCACTGATAAATCCCGTTTTAGCTGAAAAATACATTTGTGAACATATTATTATAAAGCCAAATGTAATTTAAATTTCATGTGGACAACTTACCACAAAGTATGAAACGCATATCCTTGCTTTTAAAGAATTTAATTGAAAAGAAAAAATAATTTTTACACTTTTTGACTTTCATAGATTTTTCGATGGCTTAATTAGTTTTCGAGATATTCGCAATTTAGGTTTTAATTGGAATATTCAAGATGGCTATCTTAAGAAAGAAAATATTAATATACCTGTATATCAGTGCTCTCCATCTGAGTATGATTGTCATAATATATCTTTAGGCGACAATGAAATTTTAAGGACAGTAATCGCTATAGATGTCCCTAATGACGGAGATTATTATATCACTGTTATATACCTGAATGTGTAACAAAAGTAAATAATGGCCAAGGAATTGTAAAAATTCATAACTTGGGATGGACGATACATATGCTAACTTAAGAAAACCTATAAAAGCATACCCTTTAAATGACTTTGAAACCTTTAAAGGAGAAATTAAAAGCAACTACGCTTATTCTAATGCTGATCAAATTCAAAATTTACTTCGACTAGACCATCTTAAGGCGGAAGAAAAATCTAGGGTAATAAAACTATGTAGAGAATTCCATGCAGTTTTTCAGTACCCAAATCAACCACTTCCAGCTACCACTGAAACCCAACATATAATTAAAACCACTGATGAAGAACCAGTGTATACAAAATCTTATAGATTTCCAGAGGTACATAAAAGTGAAGTTAAAGAACAAATAAAGAAAATGCTAGAAGAAGGAATTATTCAAAACAGCACTAGCCCTTGGTCCAGTCCAATATGGATTGTCCCAAAAAAACTTGACGCGTCCGGAAAGCAAAAATGGCGGACAGTCGTCGATTATAGAAAACTAAACAACAAAACTGTTCAAGATAGGTTTCCCATACCAAACATTGACGAGCTACTTGATAAATTGGGCAAAGCTCAATATTTTACGACTTTAGACTTAGCTAGCGGATTTCACCAAATTACTATGCACAATGATAGCATTGAAAAAACCGCTTTCTCTACAGATTATGGTCATTTCGAATTCCTAAGAATGCCATTCGGTCTGAAAAATGCTCCGGCAACATTTCAGAGAATGATAAATGAAGTATTAAAGGAATACGTTAATCAGATATGTTTAGTATATATGGACGATGTTATGATATTTTCAACAACTTTAGATGAACATATCCAGAATCTCAGGAAAATATTTAAAGCATTTGAAAAATATAATTTAAAAGTTCAGTTAGACAAAAGTGAATTTTTAAAACGAGAAACTGAATTTTTAGGTCATATAGTGACACCGGAAGGTATTCAACCCAATTCTAACAAAATTGACGCAAACCTTAAATTTCCGATACCAAAAACTCATAAGCAGATTAAAAGTTCTTAGGAATGATTGGATTTTATAGAAAATTTATAAATAATTTAGCAAAAATAATAAAACCTTTAACACTTCGTCTTAGGAAAGGAAAGAAAGTAGAGCATACAGAAGACTTTATTACGGCCTTTGAAACATGCAAAACAATTTTATGCAATGACCCAGTCCTTGCTCACCCAGATTTCTTAAAGACATTTCTCTTAGCAACTGACGCAAGTAAATTTGCAGTAGGTGCAGTTTTAAGTCAAAATGGTAAACCGGTATGTTATGCTAGTAGAACACTAAATCCTAGTGAAGTTAACTATTCCGTTACAGAAAAGGAGTTACTTGCTATAGTATGGGCAGTAAAATATTTTTGGCCTTACCTTTTTGGAAGACATTTTAAAATTAACACCGATCATCGACCTTTGAAATGGCTAGATAACCTTACGGAACCCAATTCAAAACTTATCCGATGGAAACTTCTTCTGTCAGAATTTGACTACGAAATAGATTATATTAAGGGCAAAGAAAATAATGTTGCTGATGCACTTTCTAGAAATCCATCTGATAACACAGAAATTCAGTCCTTATTTAATGAAATTGGAGATTCAGATGACGTAATACAGCAATTTCTAGATACAAATGAAAATCATGTGTCTACTGTGCATTCCGCAGAAGAAATGCCTATTTTATCTCTACCTTATATCGAAAAACACTTAACTATTATAAGAATCAGATGATTATAAAAATATCTGAGTCTTCGCCAGTACCACTTTGTATTAGAGAAAAAGTTTTTGAGAATCAAAGATTCTTTATAAACTTAAGAAGACGACACATAAATGATGACTTAGAAGAATTTATTGCAAACCTTAATAATAATACTACTTACCATCTTTATTTTCCTGATAAGGATTTTTTATAAAATACTTACAAGACAAGCTAGTAAGAATTCATTCTAAGCTATTAATTTGCTCAGACAAACTTACCGACATAATCAAAGACAATGAACAAAAAGAAAAAATGAATTACCATCATGTATATAAAACCGGACACAGAGGTATTACTACATACACTATTGCTTCTTTAAAGAGACATTATTATTGGCCAAATTTAGATAAAGACGTAACTAATTACATAAATAATTGTAATATTTGTCAAAAGGCAAAATACGAAAGGCAACCTAACACTTTTGAGTTTCAAAAATTACCATTAGGTACTAAACCATTCGAAAGAATACATATGGACACATTATCAATCTCTAAAGAAAATATTTGACAATAGTTGATACGTTTTCATTTGCACAAGCATATAACATACCTGGAATTAATTCAGTCAATATCCTAGACGCATTATTGGTCTTTATTTCCCACTACGGTATTCCACAAGCCATTGTTTGTGACAATGGAATAGAATTTAATAACAATTCATTTTTAGACTTTTGTAAATTACACAAAGTTCAAGTTCATTTTACTACTCCTAAAAACCCCAACTCCAATAGTTATGTGGAGAGATTTCATTCCACACTTTCGGAACAAATAAGAACAAAAGTTCAACAAAATGCTAAAGAGTCATTAGATAATTTAGTAAGATATGCCATATTACATTATAACAACTCAATTCATTCGGCAACTAATTTTACACCATTTGAAATTGTAACAGGACATTTTAATGCCAAAGATCCTTTTGATATCCAAGAAACGGATATAGTCTCAAAGTATGTCACAGATCATAAAAGAAAATTAAAAGAAACATACGAAAAACTTAATACTGAAAAAGACGATAGACTTAATAAGATAAATGATAAAAGAAAAACCCCTATAACTCTTAAACCTGATGATAAAGTTTATCACAAACAACAAACTCGTGATAAATTAGCGATGAAATATGTAAAAATCGACCCTGTAGCACAAACAAAAAATAAAATAAAAACCTCAACATCTAAGTATTCTAAGCATACTATAAAAAGGCGCAAAAAATATTAATATATTTATTTACCTTGTTTCAGAATGAAGATTCTATATCGTTTCTCATTACTCCTTATCTATATTCATTTTGTTATGGCCTCTATCCAACAATTAACTAATCCAATTTTACCAATTCTCTTAGGTAATACTAAAGTAATTTCAAATAAACATATTTTTGTAAGTTATATTAATATTACTGATTTCACGGAACTAAAAAACAATCTTAAACTACAATTAGCCTTTATTACAGAAAATAAAAATGACACTACAATGTCAAATAAGTTGGCTGGACAAGCTTGGTCACTAATAAGCCAAATAGAGCGTTTACTTCAAGTCGTTCATCCAAATATCAGGGAAAAACGTGGTCTAATCAATTTTGGAGGTACTGTATCTAAATGGTTGTTTGGAACACTTGACCATGAAGACGGTAAAAGAATAAATTCTGTACTAAATCATCTAAATAAAAATGATCATATGATTCAAGAAAAAATTAACGAACAAATTTCAATAACAAAAGACTTTATGTTAAAAACAAATCAAAGTCTTTTTCAGATAAGATCTAATGTAATAACTACAATGCATCTTATTGAAAAATATCAAGAAAAAATTAATGCTATTAATGCACTACATTTAATAATTAATTCTCTGATTAGTCTGGAAAATAATCTAAGTCAAATTATAAATGCCGTTACATTTGCCTATCTAAACAGGGTACATCCAATGTTCCTTTCACTACATAATTTAGAGTCAATGATAACGAAAATTAACTCTTTTTATAATAAAAATCAGTTGGTAGACTTTAATAATAAACAAAATTATTACAAATTTTTGGGTATTCAACTTACCTTTGATAAAGAGAGAATAATTTTCTTGATCCACTTTCCAGTTTTACACCCTTTACAATTTAAATCCAATTTTATACATCCAGTACCCATTCAAAATAAAATTATCTCACCACCAAAACCATACCTTATCCTTAATGAGAAAACTGGAAACTTCCAATATGAAAAAGACCTTTGTGGGCTAATAGAAGACACCTTCTACTGTAAAAACCATTTAGAAGCCAATGAAGATTGCGTTGTCAACATCGTTATAAAGAACGAAGCCACCAATTGCAGCACTCTCTTGATAAGATTGAACACTCCTACAGCCAATCAAGTGACCCCTCAAAATGTATTATTTACCACTCCAAGCAATGCGCCTATAACAGAAGTTTGCCAAGTGGAAAAACATAGTGAGTTGCATCCGGGTCGCTATCTAATTTCTATACCAGAAAGCTGCCATGTAATTATTGATATGGAGATATTCTATTCTACAGCTGAAACCATGTTACCAGCAACAGTTTTCAACTACCATCACTAGATATGTCTCTGCTTAAAGAGCATCCCACTCCGCTAAATATAAAGAGTATGGAAGTAGGTATGAGTAGAATAATAGTAGGTCTTTTACTCTACTCCTCCTAATTTACATAAATTTAAATATTAAAATTAATGAGTTTTACTCCATATATTATAATTAATTAGTTTTAGTCCATATATTAAAATAATATTTTTTTTACCTCCGCCTCTGAACTGAGAGACCCAATTAGCATATCATAATTAGTTTAACTCCCTATAATTAGTTTACCTCATAATAATTTTACTCCGCCTAAAATTTTCCTCTGCCTCTGAGACGTATGTGTATTTGTGTATATCACGAGATTAAAAGCGTAAGAGTGAAAGTTAAATTTTACTGAATCCTTGTGACCAATCTAGCCTTATAAAAGCATTTCGCTTTGTGTCTGGAAACTACATTTTAAGTTTGCAAAAGCAGCAGTGTAAAGTAAATTAAACTATTTTATTAAAATTGACAAAGTTTAAAAAATTACTAATTAAAAATTTGAAATGGAAGAAGAATTCGAAATCATGGATGTTATCGATGTAGAAGAAATTATTCCACACTTCGACTACAACGTCTCTCCAGAACTGGGTCCAGATCCTTTTGTAGAACGTTTTTTAAAAATAAATCACGAAGATATTAACAATTACGCAACCATAGAAACGGAATCGGGTGATTCCGACATGGAATTTGACGAAGAAGATAGTGCTGGTACAATGCGTGTATCTTTGATGCGTCAACCTGGACAAGTGGACTATTTAGAAAAAATATTCTGTGTGACACAAAGTTACGTCATTATACGAAGTATTATTTCCAGTGAACGACGTAGTGTTTGTTATTTTTGCTTTTACATTCATCAATTTTTTTTTGAAATGGGATCCTACAGTCATGTCAATACGCATATAAAAAGAAAACTAAGACATTCGAAAAAAGACGTACATTGCTATATTTGTAAACGATCACTATATCTAATAATTTTGCCAACAACCTGTCTAATTTGTAATA
Organism: Philopedon plagiatum; assembly: GCA_963971165.1. Lineage (NCBI taxonomy): Eukaryota > Metazoa > Arthropoda > Insecta > Coleoptera > Curculionidae > Philopedon > Philopedon plagiatum. The sequence continues at coordinate 64,764,084 of OZ020189.1, read as the reverse complement.
GTGGATATAAAATAAGTGATACAGATAGGGAAACAAATATCCCAATTATACCACATTAAATTTATTGCTATTGTATAATATAGTAGTTTACATAAAATTAAAAAATATATATAATCTTTGTTAATGTAAAATATTTTACTTTATTAAATATACTGTTGCTTTTGCAAACTTAAAATTAATATAATGTCATTTATTTTCTACAAACCTTGCTTTGTTTTAAATGTTAGTATATGCACTTTAATTAAAAAATTAATACATGTACAACCAGATTCTCAAACATTAGTCCGGTCTAATTTGACAACCGAAAGGTTTAAACTGACAAGTGTAAGAATAAGATAACTCATTATGAATTTATTACTGTGTTTTTTACAAATTTATAAAGAAAACAACAATTTTATTATGTACTTTCGACTATAATAGAACTAAAAATTATTACCTTAAAATAATTTAAATACCAAGCAAATCGCTGAAATATCAGAATTATTTTTAATGACGAATTATTAACAGTGACAGGACTAAAACCTGTAAAGACATAACTGATTAACTATAAGGTCTTAATTTAAACTCATACTAAATCGTAAACCTTCTTAGTGAATCTAAACATTAATTACTACACTATATTTAAAATTAAAATTTTTTCATAGTTACAAGATCTAAAAATTAAATTATTTTAGGGTTAAAAATGTACAAAGCACCTTTAAAATATTTGTAACTAAGCAAAATTGGAAAAACACTTAACATTACCTTAAAATTGTCTCTATACACTATTAACAGTCCCTAATCACACATCTAGTCCCGATACGTCCTATACAAATCAGCGGGAGGAACCGTCGTACTGCTTACCTCGCTGATCTGTAAGGGAGGGTCGTCAGGGTGCTCGGGCTGTTGCTGTAGCTCTTCCAGTTCCAGCTCATGTAGCCGCTGCAGAGCGACCTGCCGCTGCTCCATCCGAGCTAACAGCTCTCGGTGGTGCTGCACAAGCTGACACAGCTGGTGAATAAGCTGCCCCTGCTCCATATTCTGCTGCTCGAGCCTCTCCTGGTCTTGCAGGAGCTGGGGTAGCGTTCGCTGCAGCACGGTTACGTGCACCCTGTTTCCTTCTAAACGAAGCAAACGTCCCCTCCAGTACCGGGCTTGATTTGATTGATTTGACTGCATAATTAAAAAAAGTAAAAATAAAAAGTAAAAATAAAAAATTAAAAGTTTAAAAAATAAATTTAAAAAAATTGATGTTATTGAGATAAAATGACTTGACTAACTGATTGAGAAATAGCTTATGTATACTTTAAATATCCGGAGAAACCTTAAAAAACCAAAGATTTCACTTTTGCTGGGCGAGTTGCAGCCTCAAAATTTCGATCAGTGTCGTCTCACACTATCCCAATCATTGTTTAATATTATTGGTTTGATAATTTTTACGTTTACAATACGTGGCGTTACTTATACTAATTTGCGAGTCACGTGAGCATAATTTTGTACCCGTTTATTTAAACATAATTATTATCTTTAATTAGTATTTTCAATTCACCTCCTTAATACGAATAAATTAAAAATGTATTTTTTTTCTACAAGTTTAAGCTAGGGGGTCTGCACCCCTTAGCTTTTAAATAGAAGAAAGTCAAATATATTTCTTTTTAACTAATAATTAACATTTAAAATAATTATAAGCAATTATTTTCTTTATTTGTATTGTAAGAAACCCTTGTGGACGCCCATGAAGTTTAATATACGGCTGGTTTTCTCTTTATCAAGATGCAGTTTGCAAATGTCGCGAAAAAGAAACAAAACCTTCACAGCATTCCATTAAAGCCAATATAATTAAATACACTCATAAATATACTTGTCCAAAAAAGGAGACATAATTGCAGCTTGCGAAGGTAGACGAAAAAGGAAGGCCGCTAACCGATCAGGTCAAGATACGCTTTAAAAGTACCGTGAGAAATCAACCTTTTGAGCGAAATTAGGGCACCGGCAGGTGTTTTATTTTTAATTTTAGAAAATATGGCACACTTTAAAGTGGCTTAATTTGTAGAATAATTTAAAACATTGTCTAAATGTACTCTCTTACAGATAGGCACATAGTACTAGACTAGTAGTACTAGAAACAAGAAAAATGTAGGACAGATATGTCCTATATTTGTTTAGCTTGGAAAATTTTGTATAGATAAATTTAGTGAGGGAAGCGGTACTACCCTACAATTTTTTTGAAGATAAACAAAGAAATTTTTACACATTAATGCATGTCTGGAAGCGTCTATTACACGCTTTAAAAGTACCGTGAGAAATCAACCTTTTGCGCGAAATTAGGGCATCGGCAGGTGTTTTATTTTTAATTTTAGGAAATATGGCACACTTTAAAGTGGCTTAATTTGTAGAATAATTTATAACATTGTTTAAATGTACTGTCTTACAGATAGGCACATAGCACGCCTAGTAATACTAGAAACAAGAAAAATGTAGGACAGATATGTCCTATATTTGTTTAGCTACAGTACTAGTCCTACATTTTGTATAGATAAATTTAGTGAGGGAAGCGGTACTAATTTAAGGGGTTACGCCACCCTGAAATTTTCAAAAAAAAACGAATTTTTTTTGGCTGGCGTAGGTCATCATGACAACATTAGAAGATCCCATGTACAGTCCAGGTATCGCAGACTGAAGAGAATTAAAAGAAATATTTGATTTTCAGACGCTGACTTTTTTTACTTTTTGTCAAAACGGTGTGCACAATATCTCAAGATCTACTCACCCGATTTGACTCAAATTTACAACACTTCTTCTTTATTATCTACGATGTGACATAGGATTTTCTCGATTGGATGTCTTGTGTAAAAGTTATAATTTTTTTAAATTCAATATTTTGATGCAAATTTCAAGCTTTTTTCAAACAGCAGCTATTTTTACAAAAAAAATTTTCCCTCAGTCACATTTTAGCTATTACCCATTTAAATAAGAAAAAATATTTTGATGCTTTTCAGACAATGCCTAAGGGAGAAATCACGTACCAACAAGGATTTTCAAAAGATACTTATCGGCGCATATCTCCACCATTTAAAAAAAAAAAAAATTTAAATCGTTAATATTGCAAATTGCTCACAAAACTACTATGTATATGTGTGAAATAAAGATTGTTTTATATACTTAATGGCTGCGTCAAATTTTTTTTTTATTTTTCCGAGCGCCAGGGTGGCGTATCCCCTTAAGTGTACTTACAAATTTTCGTATGTATTTCTTAATTATTTTTATTGGGTCACTTCATAATTGTCACCACTAAATTAAATTAAATAGCCTAAATATCCTTAAGCTTTCCTAAATTTCAGGGACGCTTTAACATTTAAAGGCCACTCTGCAAAGTGGAATCGTTGATTTTAACCTTTCTGCATGTATAAAGAGTATATAAAATAGAAGTACCCGTAGTATCATTAAGCTGTTCACGCATCAAACAATTCAGTGAGTTTTTAAAATGAATACCGACCTATCCTGTTCAAGTCCTGCACCAATCGTTGAAAACAGTGAAAAAAAGGTAATAATTTTGCAAGATATTAACATTCCAAGATCGAAAAATGTTCAATATATGGTAAAAAATATGTTAGAAAATAGTGCGCAGCAAAAGGAATTGACACATCATAAAGTTAAAGATAATTTAGAGAAATTTTTAGTTTTTAATAACAAAAAAAATAGTGACTCAATTTCGTGTGGACAAAAGGCACAAAGTAATACTGTTGATTTAGAATTAGAAAATTTTATTAATAAACCTATTGATACTGAAAATAATTTTAATGAGCATAATAAGGAAAATAAAGACATTGACCGACAAAATGACAAAAATTACGACGAACAAAATGAAAACTTAGACGAAAAATTTTTGGAAGATGTATTAGATACAAAAAATTCAACACTTTTTAATACAACAGATCAACCAGACTATCTTGGACTTTTATCTAGTCAATTATTTAATGACAATTCAAGCGAAAATTTGATCACATCATCACAAATATTTCAAAATAAAATTTCTAGTACACAAATTGATTGTGAGACAAGTTGTACTAACGAAAGTTCTTATTCTAATTTAGTGAATAATATCTTGGATTTGGAGGAAAACAGTCTTTTAAGAAAACAAAATTTAATTAAAAATAATTTTGAAAACGAAAGTGAAAATCAAAGGTTTATAAGTAAGAGTTCGCTTTATAGTGACGCTGAAGAAAATATTTTGGATGATGATAATGATGTCTCAATTATTCCAGCACAAAGAGAAAACTTGCAAAATTATAATAATTTTCATAAATTTGAGGCAGAAATGCCTGTCTATGAAGTCATCCCTTTAGTTGTGGAGAAAATTTTATTACCGGCTTCAACTCAGACAAATGCTGAAAATAAAACAGTTTCGACGCAAACTAATTCTTTTAAGAATATTTCTTTCGGCATTAAAAAAAAAATTAAAACCAAAAAAAGTCTAAAAATTATTTCCAAATTAAAATCTTTAGCTTTTCTGTTAAATTCAATAATACCCTCTCAATTTGAGACAGAACAACACTTATGGAAAAGGATGGAAACTGTTTTTAATGATATTGTAGATAACCTTGAATAATCCCCTCCTTATTCCTAGCCAGAACTTACTATTTAGATAAACTTTTTCATATATTTCCTTTATTGTGTTTGTTTCTTGCGGGAACAGTTTCACAAGAATAGACCTAAGCAAAGATGACATATCAGTGCATCACATGCAAAAAAAGTTTTACCCGAAGGGATAATTTAATACGTCACCTTAATGGAAGCTGCAGCAAAATATCTCAAAAATGCAAACTTCAATTGCAAGAACTGAAAAATTCTAAATATCAAAAAACTTTTGGTAAGTAGTATTCATAATATAATGTTTTGATGAAAACAACACTGTATATTAATTATTTTTCGTTTAAATTCAGAATGAAATCCAAAAAAATATATATATAGTTGTGTAAAACTAACTAGACCAGTTTTAAACGTTTTATTATTTTAGATCTTTCTATACTTTGTATTACTTATTAAATATAAAATAGTTCAAAATTATTTTAACAAATATGTTAGTAGCACTTAGCGAGGAGACTCTCCTCCTCCCTATGTATGCATGGGTGGTAGTAGTTGGTTAATGGGAGTACTAAGCATGGATAGGTCGCCTCTCATGATTAGTAGTGTATGCATGAGTGGGTCTCCTCACATGATATTACCTCTTGGTAGTAGTATGTTAATATGGGGTACTATGTAAGCATCGGTCGCCTCCCAGGATGTCCTCATACATTCTTAAGAAAAAAAAGCGTTTTTGTTGTTTTAAATAGATATTTTGTTGTAGAAGACCTTAAATATTGCCAGGAGTGTAGAAAATCTGTTAAAAAAAGTTTATGGTGCAGTCATGCCAAAACAAACACACACAAAAGAAACACATCTATAATAACAAGCGAAGAAGGAGTAGAAATAATTAAATCAGCCTTTCAAGAAAGAATTATATCCTATAGGGTTACTGCAAAAGGATTTCATATAAATATTGAAGATTTTTTTAATGAAATTTCACCAAAAATTAGTAAAATAATCCAAGAGAAACTTGACAAGTTTACATGCATAAAGCTAAATCTAGAATTATTTGGAATGTATTTAAATCCTAGTGATGACAGCCATCATGTGAAGTCCTTTAATACTCCATTTAGAGTGTTCTGTAGCAGTTCAAATATAACTGCAGATATTGAAGAGATGATTGGAATAATGGATAGAAAATCTGACGAACTAGCAGAAAAAGGCTCAGGTAATATTTTATGAAATTAATTAGCTATTTCTCTAGAATAATGCTTTATATTATAAATAAAAATAAAATAATTACTTCTGTTTTAGGGTGGATCCTGCTTAATTTGTTATACGTAGAAGTTAATATCAACAAGTTTAATCCGCTAAGAGCTACATCTTATATTCCTCTACCTAAAGAGATAACGTCTAAAAATGCTGTAGTCAACATTCAAAATAATGACGAATTTTGTTTTGCTTGGTCTGTGGTAGCCGCACTATACCCCCCAACTGGTTTGGAATATGAAGTAACCTCCTATCCTCATTATTCAACCGTTTTGGATTTAACAGGTATTCAGTTTCCTATAACAGTAAAGGATATCCCTAAATTTGAAATACTTAATAATATTTCTATTAATGTTTATACTTTAGAAAAAATTAAAACTGAATTTAAATTTGAGTATGAAATAATTGGTCCACTACATTATACAAAAACAAAAAAAAATCAACATGTCAATTTATTGTTAATTGGTGATGATAACGGAAATTTCCATTACTCTTATATTTCTGATTTATCTAAATTAATCTCTAAACAGTTATCTAAATATAAAGGAAAACATTTTTTATGTGATGGTTGCTTACAACATTTTAGCAGTGAAGAATATTTAATTAGACATAATGAGTATGATTGTGACTTTGTAAGAATAAATCTACCATCAAATGAATTAAAATTAGATAAATTCGGAAACCAAATTCCGGAAAATATCTTAAAATTTGAAAATATTCAAAAACAAATGGAAGTTCCATTTGTTATTTATGCTGACTTTGAATGTATCCTTAAACCTCTAAATAATGAAGAAACTCACTTGGATCCGTCTACTTCTTACACCATTAAACAATTTCAGCATATTCCTTATTCATTTGCCTATTACATAAAATGCTCATTTGATGATAGTCTATCAAAATTTGAATTGTACAGGGGTCCCAATAGTGATCTCGTTTTTATAAATTACTTAGAGAGAGATGTACATGATTTATATAACAAACACCTTAAAGTTTATAAAAAAATGAATACACTTGATGGTATTGAAAAACTACGTTACAATTATTTAAATGAATGTCACATTTGTGATCAACCCATTACAGACCAAAAAGACAGAGCTTCAGATCATTGCCATCTAAGTGGAAAATGGAGAGGAAATGCGCATTTTAATTGCAATTTAAACTTTAAACAACCAAATTTTATACCAGTTATTTTACATAACTTACGGAATTATGATAGTCATCTTTTTATTAAAAACTTATGTCAAAATAATGAGCGGATTTCTGTTATTGCTCAAAATAAAGAAAAATACATTTCTTTTGAGAAGCATATTAACGTAGACACCTATACCGATAAAAATAATAAGAAAAAAAGGAAATTTATAAGTCTTAGGTTTTTAGACTCTTTTCAATTTTTACCCTATTCATTAGCAAAATTATCTGAAACTCTAGAAGATCAACAATGTAAAGAAGTGAGAAAATATTTTAATGATGGGAAAAAATTTGAATATATTCGTCAAAAAGGTGTGTTCCCTTACAATTATGTTAATGAATTTAACAAATTAAATGTTACATTTTTACCAAATAGGGAACAGTTTTACAATGATTTAACAGATGAACATTTTAGTACTGAAGATTATGAAAGAGCAAAACGTGTTTGGAAATTGTTTAACTGCAAATCTATAGGTGAATATTCTGATATCTATTTAAAATCTGATGTATTATTGTTAGCAGATATTTTTCAAAATTTTAGAAAAACTTGTCTAGAAACTTATAATTTGGATCCTGCGCACTATTACACCTTTCCAGGATTTAGTTTTGATGCGTGTCTGCGCATGACTGGAATAAAATTGGATTTATTAACAGATACCGATATGTTACATTTTTTTAAAGGTAGTGTAAGGGGAGGAGTTAGCACTTGTGTCAGTAGAAAGTCTCTTGCAAATAATGAGTTAATTTCTGGTTATGATGCTTCTAAACCCACTAAATATATTATGTATCTTGATGCAACTAATCTTTATGGGTATGCAATGTCACAATATCTTCCAGAAAAAGATTTTGTTTGGCTTTCAGATGAGGACATTAAAAAATTAAATATATTGGATATTTCTGACACCTCTGAAAAAGGGTATGTATTGGAAGTTGATTTAGAATATCCTTCAAATTTACACGATATTCATAATGAATTTCCTTTTTGTCCTGAAAATTTTAAGCCCCCTAATTCTAAGATTCCTAAACTTATTCCAAATTTAAAAAACAAAGAAAAATATGTTATTCACTACACTTTGTTGAAACAATGTTTAAACCATGGATTAAAACTAAAAAAAATTCATAGGGTTGTACAATTTACACAATCACCTTGGTTAAAAAAATACATTGATCTAAATACAAAATTAAGAAATAATTCAAAAAATGAATTTGAAAAAAATTCCTATAAATTAGCTAACAATAGTATTTATGGAAAAACGATGGAAAATGTTGAAAAAAGAACTGATATTAGATTAGTTACTCAATGGTCAAAAAACCAAAGAAAAGATGGTGCAGAAAATTTAATAGCAAAGCCATATTTTAAAGATTATACAATATTTTCTGAGAATTTAGTTGCTATTCAAATGCAAAAAATGTTAGTTAAGTATAATAAACCCGTATATGTTGGTTTTTCGATATTAGACATATCTAAAACTGTAATGTATGATTTCTATTATGGGTTTTTGAAACCTTTATATGGTAGCAAAGTTAAGTTATTATATACAGATACTGACTCCTTCATCCTAGAAATTGAAACGAAAAACATATATAATGACATTAGTCTCCACATAGAAAGATTCGATACATCAAATTATAAATGTAATAATATTCATAATATACCGAGAACCATTTCTGCTGTGGGTAAATTTAAAGATGAGTATGCTGGTGAACCTATAGAGTGTTTTTATGGTACTGGATCAAAAGCCTATTGTGTTAAGACACAAAATAGTTTACTTAAAAAGGCAAAGGGAATTAAAAAAAGTAGCATTAAAAACCAATTAGATCTTGTAGATTATAGAGATGTTGTGGAGAAGAACTCTAAAATTTTTTGTACTATGTACTTGTTTAGACCTCGGCTGCATACCATTTATACCGAATTGGTAAATAAATTGGCATTAACTTCTAGAGATGATAAAAGATTTAAAATTCCAAATAGTTTTGATACCTTAGCATGGGGTCACCAGGATATTCCATTTTATGAGTGGTTTATGGAGCATGAATGATAAAAATTATTTCAAGGTTAAGTAAAGACTATATATTTTGAAACAGAAACAAAATTATTTTATTTCTATATTAGTGAAATCATTATAATGTGTTTGGAATCATTTGATCGAGGAATTGATAATAGTTTATACAAAACTGATGAAAAAAGAATGTCTTCCTTTAAAGACTGGAAGGGTGAAATGTGTCCAAAATTGCTGGCAAGTTCCGGATTTTATTATACATCTATTCTAGATGCCTGTAAATGTTTTTATTGTGGTGTAGAAATATTTATGTGGAAAAGTGATGATTGTCCAATTAACGAACATTATAGATTGTCTAAGAATTGTGACTTTATGGAATGTTTATGGTTTGCAAAAAATTGTAATTGTCCAACAAATATTGGAAATAATTCTTTGACAAATTTTAAATTTAATCAGTGTATTATGTTAATTTTTGTTTTATTTGTGTGTTTAAATATTGTAACCCGATATATTTAAACTCTTGTTAAGCTATGTAACCTGTCAGTCCTTAGAATTATTTTGTCTTGTGAAGGTCTTTTCTTGTTTAATATATTTTTTAAACTATATTGGATTTTTAATCATGACCCTTAATCCATATATCCTTTTATATTACATTGCTAATAATATATTGTATGTGCATAATCCAAATAGAGTAACACATGCTATGGCGTGTTTTGGAAATAAAACAGATATTGCTTTAAGTAAGCATTGTCACTATATGAAATATAAACTCATTAATAATAATTTTACTTCAGCTTTTTCTCACTTAATGCAAAACGATGAAAACAATAGTAAATATTTTAAAATATTATATTATTCTAATAATACTATTTTTGACACTAATTGGATTCAGAATTTGCAGACGGAAGAATGCTCAAATAATACAGAATATGAAAGTATTAAGAAATCTTTAAAAAATGAATCTTGTAAAATAATCGGAATGTTAAACTTATCATTATCAATATTTATACTTTGTGTCTTGTTGATTATGTCAATAATGTTTTATAAATTTAATTATTAAGTTTACTCCTCCTGTTATTTAAATAGTGCAAAAAATGTTAACCTTGCGTTTTCATTATGGAAGGGGTATTAATATAAGAATAAATGTGACAAAAAGATAGCAGTCTACTTGGGTCTCTCAAAATGACCTATTATTCGAAAAATCAGTATTTTTCTAACGACCCAAAATCAAATTATTATAGTAGTGACATAAAAAAAGTAAATGAAGAAAAACTTTTAAACAACAAAGTGTTTTGCTTGAATAATTCCTTATCAAAATTAATACAAGTTGGAATAAGTTTGGAAGATTTCTCGGCTAAAATAAAAATTAGAAGCCAAAATGGATTCAGTATTACTTTAAGTGAAGAAGAGTGGAAAAGTCTTTTGAAATATCAGGGAGTAGTAGTAAATTATTTCTATTCATCTAACAACGAACCCTTTCCAGTCAAGATTAATGATCTTACTTTGTCATTTGAAAAAATTAATCAAAATCCTATTATAAAACTTCATAGATGTGATGGTGATTATTTGTATTTCGCTAGAGACACTACTGATAAATTGTGGGAAATACAAGAACTAATTAATTATAGAATTCAAATTATAAAAAAGCAGGAATTTGAAAAATATTTTGATGTGTTCCAAACTACACTCGTCAATAATTCAGTGGACTTGTTAACAAGTGTTTATAATGTTTTAAATCCCAGTCAAAATGCTAACAGTGAAAATGTTAGTACCATGTTGGAGATGTTATTGATGTATCCGAACGTGTTGGAAAATAAATTGAGAAGAATTGCTCCGAAAAGAAAATATTATGAAGAAATCAGTGAATATTAATGAAGACAAAAACAAATTTCACTTATTAGTTGTTTGGAATTATGCCTCAAGACAAGCACGCAAAAGTGATTATTATCAGTACTATCTGGACCGACTTCGTTTTGAAAAAAGAATACAAAATTGTGAAAAAATGTTTTCTAAAATATTAGATGTAAATCATAGAAATGTAATTTATAATGAAAGATTTAATAAAGAAATTTAGTTTAAAATAATGGGTTTTAATTAAAAAACTGTGTTTCTTGCTAATATTTATATATTAAAAATTATATTACAATAAAGATATATAGAAATCATATTACAATACATCCTTTTTTAATATCCATGAATTATGTGATTTATCCAATCCTAACCATTTAACATATACCTTATTTCCTTTTTTTCTTAGTATTTTTTCAACCAAATATACATCAGGATGTTTTACCTTCTGTAACTCTTCTTCATAAAATCCACCTTCAATATTTTCGTTTTTAATATCTTTTAAGAGATAAGTGGTTGGATTTGTTAATTGCACTTCCCTAATTTGAAAAATTTCAGTAGACCAGTTTGGTGTATATCCTTTATAGAATGCTTCCCTATGTTTAGAAATTCGAACAAAATCATTTAATATAAATTTATTTTGTTTGGGATCAATCGTTTTCTTATGTGTAAATGATTTTTTCATAATTACATTTGCGTTCTTCTCATTAACATTAGCAGGTTTGAACCCTGTTGTTTGATGTTTTTTATTATTATACTTTTTTAAAATTTCTGGTAAAATATTCAACCACTTGTAATTACCTTGATTGCTAAAACGCTTCCACATCATACCTTTCAAGGTACGATTTACTCTTTCAACAATACTTGCTTTTAAATTTGAAAAAGTACTATAATGATTTATATTGTAATTTTTCATAAGTTTTTGAAAATGTTGATTATAAAATTCTTTACCCAAATCCGTTTGCAAGTTTTTTGGTCTTGTAGCACTTTTTAAAATTTTGTCCATAGCTTCCACAACATCCTTTCCTTGTTTAGTCTTAATATGTTCAGCCCAAGCATATTTGGAAAATGCGTTGATCACCACTAAAATATATCGATATCCTCTATTAAATTTTGCGTATGGTAGCATTTCAACCAGATCTGCTTGCCATAAATCGTTTAACTCTTTAACTATAACCCGTCTTCTTTTGTAATTTCTTCTAGCGGGTTTATGAAGTTCATCCACTACAGTTTCTTTAATATTTTCACTCATTTTAGTTTTTTATATTTTGTTTATGTTTTAGTTGTGACTGTCTGAAATATGTTGCTGGCTTTGTGTCAATTTTGATTCTATGTCTGAAATCTTAACTTCAGCTGCTATTATATTTTTTCGATTAAAAAATGCAGTATGATGAGCCTCCTTAGCAAAAGTTTTAAAATCATTTAAATCTTCTACAATTCTTTCCAAAGAAAAGGCTTTTGTGTATTTTTTAAAATCCTCTAGATCTTGGACGCTTTTGTCAACATTTTGTTGTAGTTTAGCAAATCGTTTTTCAAAATCCTCCACTGTGGTTTTCAAACCCGCCTGTAATAATTGAAATACTTTTTCTATATTTTCAATTGCTTGAACATTCTTTTCTAGTTTTTCTCTAAATTCCTCATATTTTGTGTTATACATACTTCTGAAATGATCATTCTGAATTTTTTCAATTTTAAAATTTTCCTTTAGTTCATTAACTTCTCTTTTTAGAGGTTCTAATGTAACATTAATATTAAAACGTTTTGAAATGTGTCTACCAAATTTGTCGAGAGTCATTTTGAATGTGTAGCAAAATAATTACAACCTTTCCTTTTATACAATTATATTGGCCTCTTTTAATTCTTCAATAATAGAGTTAATTTCATTATTGTGCCCGGTGTGGCCAGCTGCTTTTGAAGCTAATAATAATTTTAACCTTTCAACTAATTCATTGGGATCATCGAAATAAACAAAATCTACTTTATTATTAGATAAATCCATGAAACCTGTCCCTTTTTTTCTTAAATTTTTAAAATATTGTTGTATTTGTGATGTTTGAGCAATGGAAGAAGCTCTAGTTCTAGCCCTTGTAACAGGCGCTAGAGGTTTGGAGAATGAACGGGTTCTACCTCTAAGAGGATCTTTTAAAATCTCCTTATCTACAAGGTATGGATGAATAAGAGTAACATATTTATCTGAAACTGTTCCGTGAATTTGTTCGTTCTCTTTATAGTTTTTTCGATAGGCATTAGTTCTTTTTAAAATATCCATGTAGTCGTCCACATCTTTAGCTTTGTATCCCAGAGGATGTTTTTTAAATAACAATTCAAATAACCCAGGCGTGCCTTCGTATGTAAGACCTTTTACTAATACATCTTTTCCTTGAAAATTTATTCTTGAATCGCCAATAGAAAAAGATTCATCTTTTATATTATGTCTAATTCCATATTTGTGATCGAATAAGCTCTTCGTATCTCTTATCATTTCATCTACATACTTTCTAGGCAGTGGATCAAATTGATCCAAATATATTTTATATGTTTTTGTTGAAGGTAAATTCTGGATATATGATCTGCTTTCTTCAAGTTGTTGTCTAATTCCTTCGTCGGATTCGTTGCTAAGATTAACTGGTGTTCCTTCAAAAACCTCTTCCTCTTCTAAAAAAGAAAGTCCCATTGGTAATAAATGTTTATCATATGATGATACTCTTTTTTGTTTAGTTGGTGTAGAAGAAAAATAAGGTTGTGTTAAAAATGGCTGCTTTGTAGTTAAGAAACTTAAATTTTCCAACGATTCTTCTTTGATTTTTTCATTCTTTAACTTATCTGTCAATAATTCCTTCAAAGGTTTTATAATGGGTTCTAATTCTCTTTCCTTTTGAACCTGAGATTGAAGTATGTCAGCTTTTAATGTCTGGAATTTTCGTTTAACTGCCTTTCTAATTTTAACTAATTCTTTTGCCGCTTTTTCATCCATCTTGTTCATCTGAGTTTTTGTCATATACTATACAAACTTGATATTGGCAAGCTATTTATAAATGAATAAAGGAATCAAATCCTTTACGATATCTTCCAGAATTTATATTTGAGTCTTTATCCACAACCAAGAATCCATATTTGTCTCTCCAACACAATAAACATAACTCTCTAAATTGTTTAAACGACATATCAATATTAACATGATCATCATAAATATGTTTCAGATTAGTTGAATCTTGTTGGAATATTATTAATAAATTTGCATTATCACGAATTAATTGTTTAGGTATAGATGAATACGTTTGACATAAATAAAAACAATCTGTATTTTTATGTCTTCCGAAACAAAAGTAATCTTTAACTATATTTTGATTACAACAAACAATATCGTCAAATATTATAATAGAATTTGGATTGATATCTTTTGGTGAAATAATATTTTCTTCATCTTCGGATTCGTAAAAACCAATTTCTTTGAGAGGCGTGAAGAGTTTTCTCAGATATTCATACTTTGGTTGATACAAGGATTTTGAATAAATAAATATGTGTTCAAATCGCAAACCATTAGGGTCCTCTATAATACTAATAAGAACATTAGTTTTTCCACATCCAGATGGTCCAACCACTAATCCCCTTTTACTATTTCCATCAAATAATTGTCCATGTTTTCGAAAATTATTTTTTGCAACATCATGATCTCGAATATTGATTGTATAGGATTGTTTTTCGATCCGCATCTTAGACATTAACTAAATGATTTTAAACTTACAGGTTTTTATATATAAGCAACTTGGTGTCAGAAAATTTTTCATTCAAAGATTTATAACATGACTATATCTTATCCAAATCGCATTAAACGCAAAAGGACATTCAAAAAGAGAGGAAGTGGTGTCTTAAATACACTAATTAATAAAATTCCTTTCGAACTGCATCTTCCAGGTTATAACTTTTGTGGTCCGGGAACCAAATTAGAAAAGAGACTTGCACGAGGTGACAAAGGAATAAATCCCTTAGATGAGGCGTGTAAAGTGCATGATATTGCATATTCAGCTTCAAAAGATATAAAAGGTAGACATGTTGCTGATAGTTTATTAGCTCAGAAAGCTTTGGAACGGTTCAAAGCAAAAGACTCAAGTTTTGGTGAAAAAGCTGCTGCTTTAGGAATAAGTGGAGCAATGAAAGTTAAAACGAAATTAGGAATGGGGATGAAAAGAAGGAAAAGGAGAACAAGGGGTCGTAAAGGACGTGGAATTTCATTAAACAAAGCTATTTCACTAGCCAGAAAGGGAATTCAAGGAAAAAATATTAACAGTTTAAAAGCAGGTGCTAAAATAGCGTTAGCATCTATAAAAAAATATGGTAGGGTATCTACTCCAAAAAGGAGAATCCTACCAATTCCAAAATCTGGTGGATTCTTACCACTTATACCATTATTCGCAGGATTATCTGCTTTAGGCGCTCTAGGTGGAGGTGCAGCTGGAATTGCTAAAGCTGTTAATGATGCGAAAGCTGCAAAACAAAAATTAGAAGAAGAGAAAAGACAATCAAACTATGGAATCTATTGCGGTAGGAAAAAAGGGAAGTGGACTTTATTTAAGACCATACAAATCAGGTTGTGGCTTATATCTTAAACCATACTCAAAAAACTGTTAAACAAAATACCTCGAAAACCGCTCACAAACATTGATATAGTTAAATATGTTAAACAACTAAAAATACCATACTTTCGAGGTATTTTTATGAGAAATAAACTACCAAAAAAAATTAAAAAAACAGAGTGTGGAATAATTAATTTAGACGAATCTAGGGGGGAAGGAAGTCACTGGACAGCTTATGTTAAAAAAGGAACAAATATAATATATTTTGATAGTTATGGAAATTTACGTCCTCCGCTTGAATTAATTAAATACTTTTATAGTGATGGTAAAAACAACATAATACAATATAATCATGATCAGTATCAAAGGTATAATGCAACCAATTGTGGACAACTATGTTTAAAATTTCTTTATAAAAACATGTAACGAATATTTTCAAATTTATTCCTTAATAGAAGTCTAACGAAACATGTCATATAGTTTTGTAATTAGTGGTAATTCTTCTACACTAACAGTAGAGTTTAACCCGCCAATATATTTAGACGAAAATTTTGAATATGTTATCGGTCTTATTAATTTTGAAACTTTCAATGCTATTCCGAATATTGATGCAACAAATAATTTGTTTATTTATAATCAGACGAATGAATTTAGAATACCATTTGGAAGCTATGAAATAGATGACTTAAATACATTGTTACAAAAACATCTTGATAAAGAAGGCTTAAGTTTTCATCTTTTCCCCAATAATAATACTTTACGAACTCACATTAAAACAACTTTTCCAATAACTTTTCGAGAAGGCACGATAGGAAAAATACTTGGATTTGATAATAAAGAATTGAATGCAAATCAAGAATATATATCAGATCGACCCGCTGAAATTATTCGGGTAAACTCCCTAAATATAGATTGTAGTGTTGCAGAAGGATCTTATTTAAATGGAAAACCAGTTCATATAATTCACCAGTTTTTCCCCAGTGTAGGTCCTGGTTATAAAATAATAGAGTCACCTCAACACATTATTTATTTACCTGTAACAGTTAAAATTATAGATAAAATTACACTTAAAATACTCGACCAAGAAGGTGGCATCGTCAATTTCAGAGGAGAAACCGTGACGGTAAGACTACATCTTAAGAAAATAGAAGAATAATGGTTTTTTTATATAACAAAAAGACAAATTTCGCTCATCAACAAAAGTTTAATATAAGTAAAGTCAAGCAAAATTCAATCAGTAAGAGGGTAAACTCTAAGGCGTTAACATCTTCTAACCGCAAATTTCTCGTATCTATAGGTTTCAAGCTTAAAACAAAACAATAAAATGGAACACTTAAATGTGAAAGAAAACATTCTTGTAGATGAATCAATAATGAGTTGGGAATTACTTTCTTTCGATCCATTTAATCCAAATAAACTAGGACCAAATGATGAAATAAGAATTTCTTTGCAACAAACAGGAAAATATCCTTTACCCTGTAAAAGTGAATTATACTTAGAACTAAAAGTCTTAAATGAAAATAATGAACCATTAAAAAATACCTTATTAATTAATAATGCACCAGCATTTTTATTCAAGGAACTGAGATATGTTTTAAATGGAGTTACTATTGATTCTGTACGGGATATTGGAATAACTTCTACATTAAAAGGTTATGCATCATTTAATGAAAATGAAAGTGTAAAACTTCAAAATGGTGGTTGGTATCCGAAATCTAAAAAAGGGGACAAGATTATGACTGATGAACAAGGAAATGTTTCTCTGTGTATTCCTCTAAAAATGTATTCTGGATTTTTTGAAGATTATAATAAAATTATTTTAAATTCACAACAAGAATTAATTTTGATAAGGAGTAATAATGATTCAAACGCATTAATATCAACGAGCGATAATGAAAAACCAAAAATCACATTAACAAAACTTTGTTGGCGAGTTCCCCATCTTACTGTAGGCATTCCGCAAGAATTAGCACTTACCAAAATTATTGACAGGAACAGTGACATTATTATTACTTTCCGTAGTTGGGAATTAGTTGAATATCCTGAATTATTAGAAACCACTAGGCACAACTGGCCTGTTAAAACTTCTACAAAAGTTGAGACACCACGCCATGTTTTAATCGCTTTTCAAAAAGATAAACGTAACAACCTTAAAATGGATATGAGTAAATTTGATCATTGTGAACTAAGAAATATAAATGTTTATTTAAATTCTGAAAGGTATCCTTACAACGATCTTCAGTTAGATTTTACAAATAATAAATTTGCCATATTATATGAAATGTTTTCCGAATTTCGTCAAATGTATTATAACCATCCGGTAGAACCAATCTTCAGTCCAAAAGATTTTAAAGACAACGCACCTATAGTTTATATTAACTGTTCCCATCAAAGAGACCTACTTCAGACCGGTCCAGTAACAATGAGAATTGAGTTTGAGACAAAAGAAACAGTTCCAGCAAAAACATCAGCATATTGCCTAATAATTCACGATAAAGTATTTACTTATAATCCACTAACTAAAATAGTAAAACAACTATAATAATTATCCCCACTCCAGTTTATAGACTAAATTTATTTCAATCACATTATTCTATAGTTCTAGTAATAATTATGTATTCAAAGGTGATACACTAATGACTTCATCTCAAATGATACGCATTGAAATTTTTATTAAAAACATAGAAATTCTAAAAAAACAAATAAGAGAATACTCTCTAAAAAAATTTATCTGCCAGCAATTTTCGTTGCTAAAAATATGCGACTAGTTTTGGATATACAAGGATTTAAGGATGAGCGAAACAAATTTATTCCCAAAGAATTGGCTACGTATGATGGAAGCAGAATTAGTCATTATGTCTTTAAACAACCCTATCCATTAAGTTTTCTTTCTCCTGATTTACACAAGCAAGCTACATGGTTAATGAAGAATCATCACTGCATCAATTGGAATGTTGGATATACACCACTCCACTATTTTTCCAATATTGTTCAAAAAATGACTGAAGAAGCCCAATTTGTTTATGTTAAAGGAAGTGAAAAGGCTAACTATATTAGAAAATATTGTAAGAAACCTATAATTGAAGTAGACGAACAACCAATTCTACATCCATCAACACCTAAATGTTTTTTCCATATTAAGTCACCGTCTATGTGTGCACTTTCAAATGTACTGTATATGTATGATAATTTTTTTATGAATGAATAAAAAGACTGATTAAATATATTACTGTTTTATTTCTCCATATGGTAATTCTAATACATACAAGTGATTACAAGTATAATAACCTCTTAAACAACCCCATTTTCATTTAAAGGCGATTAAATACATTATTTCCACAAATCAATAAAAATATTATTGTTCATATTTATTTTTTAATACAGAAATGTTGTCATATAATTCTAACCGATAAAATTTAATCACTAACTTTACAAAATCCTTTGTCTTTAAAAAGTCTAAACAAGCTTGCGCTGCTTCTTGACATATTGATGCATGTTCCATATATTTTATGTATAATATTACATCTTGCGCTTCCGTATCCTCTTCAGCTCCAAGTGCATAATATTTCGAACATGCTTCTGACATAATAAGATCTTCATACATTTCACTGACTAAAGTCTCCATATTTACACTTCACCAAAAATCACAAAATCACTAAGACCAAAGTTCGTCACATTCTTTCTCAGCTTCCTTTATTAAATTGAACATCTCCGATTCACTATCTGAGATATATTTTTTGAAAGTAAGCACCTTCCTAGAAAATCCATTATTTGAAAAATTTCTTATTAACTGTAGAAGATCTTCATTTTCATAAAAATCACGACAAATATCTATACCCTTTTCAAAATATTCCACCGTATCAGTGTAAAAACGAGTCCATTCTGGTTTACTTTCTAAAGCAAATCTTTGATACCAAATACTTTTATTAATAAACTCTTTTTCTATTCGTTGAACTTCTTGCAACACTTCTTCATTCACAGACATTTTAACCTTACTGAAAACTAAAACTAAATTAAAGTATCACCTCTATGCACAACTTATACATCTCCTGTCCCTCTACTTTGATGGTTAGAGTGGGATTTAACCTTGTTTTTTTAATTGTGTATGTGACCAATCAATGTCTTGCGGAGGTAAAATTTTACATGGAGTAAAATTATGAGGTAAACTAATTATAGGGAGTTAAACTAATTATGATATGCTAATTGGGTCCCTCAGCTCAGAGGCGGAGGTAAAAAAAATATTATTTTAATATATGGACTAAAACTAATTAATTATAATATATGGAGTAAAACTCATTAATTTTAATATTTAAATTTATGTAAATTAGGAGGAGTAGAGTAAAAGACCTACTATTATTCTACTGGTATGGCATTACCTGAGACGAAGAAGAAGAATGTGTACATAACCTCACTTTTACAGGGATATAGATGACGCACTGTTGTAGTCATTCGATTTAATCATTTATTAAATTGAAAAAAGTTTTCGGACCGAATGAGTCTTGAACCGCCAACCTTCCGATTAGAACTCCAACGCCGTATCCATCGAGCCACCGAAGAATATTAATAATTTTGCCTTTCAAGTCCAAGTCATTCGTTATGCGGCGTAACAAACTTTTTCCATGGCAGAGTGCACAACCTGTTTGAGGTTTAAAGCTCAAAGGTAGTAATGTAAAAATAACAAAATGATGATTTTAAGGATAGGATAAAATGACATAATTTACTAGTTTTAGAAATCATGAATCTCCACGTAGGTATATCACTCACTTCTTGACGGTACTATTAAAATCTATAAATTAAAAATTTAATTACAACGCATTTAAGATTAAGTAGATAATGATTAAAATGTGCGGTTTTGGATTTGCAAGAACAAGAATATTTTCAATAAACTATTTTACATTTGCGTACCCTAATATTTTTGTGCAATATAAACTACACTTTTCCCTGTCTTACTTTAACTGCCTTGAGACAGTCAAAATATTAGCATACAGTTTATTACAACATTTAATCGTTATTTCAGCGATTTAAAACGTATAGTTCCTCAGTGACTGATAAGATGATACATAAAATAGTAAACTAGTATCAACGAAAGAAAAGGCTGCGAATGTTACTTGTCACTGATCATTTTAGGTACATCACCTGTCATTTGGCTCATGTTAAACGTCAAAATCAAGATTTGATTTAGATCACGTGTTGAGGATGACGTCATAACTCGTGGTTAGTTATTGAATTTTAATGTTTATTGACTAGGACTGTCGAAACGAGATTTGAACAACATGTAGAGGACAATAATTGTATGCTGACATCTTTTAGTCATTAGCTTGTAAGAATGCTCGTCTGTCAGTTCGTTTGTTCGCATAACTTATTAAGGAGGTTATTCCTATGTTGGAACGTATTTAGTTGAGGGCTACCGGTCAGTCTTATTTATGAGCGTTAATTATAAAGTTCTGGCAATTATTACAAACATTATTAAACATTATACAGGTATAATATTTAATTTAATATTTATATTTGTTAATCCCATTTATATAACAATTGTAAAATAACACCTTAACTGATCCCTCAAGCGCGCTCCAGCTCGATTTTATGGATAAAACGATTCTTTCAAAGCAAAAACCATGTGTACTTAAACAAATTATTTATATATTTTAAGTTTCTTTATTAATTACATTTACTTTACAATTTTATGTATTTGTTATATCCGAGTTTATTATTTAATTACAGTCTGTTCTTTGCTTCTTATATCCATAGGGCTCAGAGCTGCCATCAGGAAGAAACTTTCTCTTTACTGAATTCGGTCTATACAGCTTGGTTTCCGTATTTGTTGTTACAGTATGGTTTTTCGTTCGTCGAATGTTCTTTGATATAATAGGTACTGGGTCTGTCTTGTGGAGAACCATATTTTTTATTTTTTCAAAATTTATTAATTTTGATGCAGCATAATTTAAAGAGATACCTTTCACCTTGCAAACTACTTCTTCTGTGTTGCATTTTGTCGAGTGAACTTTAAATGCGTAATTCTTAGGACCTCCAGAAACGAACTTGGTGATATAACTACCGGAACCATTGCACTCTAATTCATTAGTCAGATCTCCGATAAATTCACCTGTTGGTAAATCAATTTGACCCGGTCTGGACACATAAATTACAGAGTCCGTATCGTAATAAAGGACCCTGTCTTCGAGCTGTTCAAGATAGCTGTATAACTTCAATCTAGCCTGTGCCGTTACGAAAGCAGCAATAGACACATTAACAGTAGATAGTGGATCAGATGATTCTTCTGTGTGCTCATAACTAACAATCACTGTTTTTTCATTAACAGGGAAAACGCCATTAACATAAATTCCGGAATTAGTAAACAAGGTAAAAAAATCTGATGGTGTGCTTATAATTTTTGTTTTAGGTAGATTTTCCCTCTGACCAAATTTTCCCCAAAAGGAGTTAAGTATTAACTTGGCCAAAGACCTAAGACCAGGATTCTCGTGTATTTTAGAATACTCAAGTTTAACATCTTCTCTTTCGAAAAATTCTTCAATATATCGGTTTTTTTCTTTTTCCGTAGTACAAACATCAGGCCACCCTGATGCTTCCTGTTTTATCTTTATAAACTTGTTCATCATCGCTGTAAATAAGCCTTCCTCTCCTGCATCTTTACTGAACCCTTGAATCTTATACCTCCAAATTTCAAAAATTTCTAATATCTGATATCCCTTCTCAACTGCTTTTAAGACTTCGTCTATTACCCAAGTACCTTCTAAGGACCTTTCTTTATCGGCATGGGTACAAGAAGTATTTTGGTTCATTTCTTGCCCACATGTTTGACACAATACAAACATAAGTTTATTCTTCATTTTTAGAGGCAATACGGGATGGTAAAGGTCCTTAGGTGGAAGTATAGAGCATTTAATAAGTCCATCAGTAGAATTCAAATCCAAACGATTACAATCTGCACCCACAAAAACTTCAGGGTGACCAATGGGGAATTTGCCATATTTACAGACGTAAGGATACAAGCTGCAAACATCAGCGTATTTTATCTTTTCTCCTTCTGCTATTTCATAATATTCCCTGACATTACCAGTTCGCCCTCCAAAAAAGGCGTCTCTAGGGTTTAAAGGGATCGTAAGTAGAAGCGGATGTGTCTGAGTAAATTGTCTAATCTCAGACTTTGATTCTAACTGCTGTCGAAATTCGCACTCCCACATCTCAGTTACTAAATAGCCAAATTCCTTTAATCTTTTAATTTTTATCTGTGTTGTCTCATAGCGCAAACTTAAAGTTGTTGTTGGGTCGTCGTAAAGGGGTTCATCTCGGCCAAATTTGTAACACCTAGGACAGCCATGATAATAACATCCTTGAAACTCAAATATTTCATTAAGGTCGGAACAATATCCGTCAACCTTTATACCTCGTAGAACGGCTTCCTGACCTTTGGCTGCATGCATAATATTTATTTTTCTTTGGTTCTCCAACCACAATAACCACTCAATTGCAATACGACTCTGATTATCTTTCCAGCGATAGCCGTTTTTAGGAATAATTCCAATGGTGTTGGGCTTAAGAAAATTCCTTCTAAATACCTTATTACAGCAAGAAGCAATTGTAGTAGCCACTGTAAAGGGGCATACGCTGGTGGTGTTAAGCATTTGATCTCTAAATTTCAGACATGACTCAGTTAAAATCTCTACATCGGAAACACAGTAGTCAACAATATCTTTTTGCATATCAAATACAGTATCTTTGTGCTCTTCATACCATTTTAGAAATTTAGCTCGTTCGTCCTCTTTCATTGCATCTGGAGAGTAACATTCGATTGGGGGAAGTGTTCCAACATAGTTTTCGTTAGCCTTGGTATTAAACAGGTGAGGAAAATATCCTTTTTTAAAGGTGTCTGGAAGACCGAAAGCTTTGGGCAGTTTTGCTAAAGCCATTGGAAAATAATTTAGCGAGTCTATAAATTTGACATTCCCCACCAACATCATAATGATTTTGGTTCCTCTCATAATAAGTTCAGGTGTTAGATCGGTTTCAGTCAGGATGTAATTTAATATAAATTGGTGATCAAATGCCTGACCATTGTGCGCAATAACAATTACTTCTTTAAAGTTCTTCCTGATCTGTAGCACGTGTTGTGTAAAGGCCTCTACCGCGTGTGAACCTTTCAGCTTTTGCAATCTTATTCCACACCTCGTGCAAATATCAATCGACCGTGATTTTATGCACATGTCGCAACACTGTTGAAATACACAAAGATTGGCGCTATGACGGATCACACCGGGTCCCATCTCCTCTTCTTGCTGCGTCTCCAAATCATAAAATACAAATATTGTATCTTTAGTTTTGGGTTTTCCTGTATCAGGTTGAATGTGACAGAGATGATTGTCGGTAACGTGAGTACGACAGATCTTGCAAAATATCTCCCCACATATATGGTTTCTGGTACTTCGAATTATTTTAAAACATTGATTACAACTTCGAAGTTCCGCGCAGACAGTAGTTTTTTCCCATGAGCCAACTTTTAGATGATTTTCGTAACAGTCATTTCCTTTAAAATACCGATGACAAGAATCACATTTAACTTTAATTTGATCATTAGGACAGAGGGAGGCTTGGAGACAAGATCGACATGTTTTACTACATCTATGTTTATGTTTATGATCATAAGGAATGAAACATTGCTCACAATAATAGTTACACACAAAGGCAGCTGTTAAAGAAGTTATCACGTTGTAATGATTATTATGGTGCAAAAGATTAAGTCTCTTGTTACTTTCTGACGACCCCTCAAATAAAATATCTCTTCCCTTCGACCCATAACTGTAGACAACAATTTTATAGTCCTTAAGATGTTCTTGAAATTTTTCCAGTTCAGAAATTCCAGCTCCTTCTTCCGGAATGGTAACAAGGGCTACCTCCTATAAAGTTTTAGTCATCTCTGTTTGAATTTTTCCAACATCTCTTCTAATTTTAGCTAATTTAGGATCCTTGTCAACACTCGCCATTGCAACAACTAATGCCCTTGGCAAACACATATTGTCCGTGTTCTTGATGGTGATAATTCCTTGTCTCATGCCACATTCCTCTTCAAAACTGTTGTAGTTTTTTCCTCTGCCTTGACCAGACGGCAATCGTACACTTGTTACTTTAAGACAAAAGGATTCCGTATTCAGACCCAACGAATTCGACTCATAAATGTTGCTTATCACATTCCAAACATCCTCATAATTTACTTCTCCGGCTGGTTTAAAGCGAAGCCATCCTTCACCACGACTAAAGTCCTTGGAGCAAAAACTAAATCCAACATAATCCGATGGTTGTAGGCCCTCTGTAGATCTCTGAATAAGTTGGTGAATCGCTTCTCGCACCCAGCCAACCGGTTCAACTCCTTCGGGCACAGGTTTCAGCCTAAACTCCAATGCACGACCAGTAACATTGTATCTTCCGACTTTCTGAACGGTATCCTTAATAACAAGAAACTTTTCCATTTTAACTAGACACGTCCGTAACCTTCAGGAGTCAGGAGACTAATGAGAAATGCTGTTTGCCACACCTCTATTTATAACTTCGGTTTGGCAGAAAAGAAGAGTGTTCAGAAAACAGGAGGGCGTTGCGAAAACCAGCTGAAGGCCTGCAAAAGAGTTTCAGTTTTAGTATGCAGTATAATTAAATTATCGAGTACTTACTAGCAATATTAATAAATATGAAAACAATACCCAGCGTTCGAGAAGAATGTTCTCTGTAATGATGTGGGTTCTCACACCTTCAAATATTTTAGTTACCAAGAAAAAACGTAATTACAGATTTGCATGTCTGTAACAATTAAACAATTTACCCCACCCTTTTAAAAAAGAAAGAGAATTTTACCCCCACTACTTCGAAATTTAATATTTTACTTATCAGTTGAATAGTCTAAGCGTCTGAGACAAAAAACAGTTATCGCGAATTTACCTATTACCACTTTTCTGTACTTTAGGAGGTTAGATAGAAATATTTTTATACTTACCAAATGAAAATAAATTTCTAGTGCTTGAGCCTCAGGCACACACTCACTGTTAAATAAGTAGGAACAGGACGGCGATATCTGTAACAAATAACACAACTTTTACATCTTAGCTGTTAATATTTCGTCTAATTAAAATATTGACAAGCTATAAAAGTGTAAATATAGCTTCAAAATGTATCTGAAAAATGCTAGATTTCAACAGTCTGTTTTGTCTTACCCGAAAATCGAAAAACTAATAGCCTTCTTTTTATCGTTTATTATCTTTGTCTCTCTTTTCTCAATAAAACTAAACACTGGGCGTGGCTGTTGGCTTTTAAAACACTCGAGCCGCAGGTGGTCTTTGGGTGATACGGCAAAGCTGCTTGGCACTTTGGCTACCTGTGTCAATGGTTGCGAAACAACTGTAAAAGAAATAGGAAATAAGAAGAAACACAATATAACGCAACGACTTTAACATCCCCAGCGAGCATAACAGCTGGTCCTCCGGCGCGGGTTATACACGACCAGCATACCTATTTGAATGAAAATTTCCTGCTCTGGTATGGACAATACGTACAAAAACAACAGTCATTTAAGTTTGTATTAAACGAATGTGCACATCCAAAGCAGTACGCTTTATCAAAATAAATGAAAAATTACCCCTTTTCCAAATCTGTCCTTCTAGACCACTCTTAAGCGTCATTTTAAACCTTCACTCCCCTTACACCCAAGTGAGCGTGCTATAACTTAGCAAATTCAAAAGTGTTTTATTCAACTAGACACAGGGCAGTACACCACACCCTACATTACTACCTACTTATGAACTGAAAAAATAAAAATCACTCCTAGCACCCGCTTCCAATACCAAAAATATTCCTCTATAGATATCGAATCTCAAAAATATTACTGCCCTTACTTATTTTTACAGATTTATCTTTCAGCCAAAAAATTTTAAGCCCAAGTTTATCAAATAAATAAAAAATTTTCCCTTTTCTCAACTCGGTTGTTCTAGACCGCCTTTCTAAGCGTCAGTTATATAAACCCTTTGCCCGCACTGTCATCAACCCAAATGAACGCACTAAATCTGAGCATAAGCATTTACTACCAGAATAACCCGAAGTGTTTTATTAGACTACACTATACCTCTCATCACTAAACACCTAGGTACTAAAAAACTCGCTCCTAGCACCCTTTCTGTTGTTGTAAATGGCGCATGCGCTTTCATCAAAAAGGTGCTTTTTTACCAAAAAACAGAGCAAGAATTACCTACCCCCTTTATCTTATCGTTACAGCTCGCCCTCTAACCCAATAATAGAAGTTTGAGCCCTTCCCTCTAACCCTCACAGAGACGTGCTAAAGTATGTTCAGCTCCTTGCATACTCTCATCACAAACCCCATACTAAAAACCCCATCAGCTCCTAGAAGCCTTTATATCCTGTAACAACGCATGCGCATCTCATTATATCCACAATATTTTTAAAAAATACCTTCAGGAGCCCTCTATAACATACAAAAGTTACCACTCCTATTAAAAATATATAGCACAAATAAAAGCTGAAAAATGCAAATATCTTAAAAACGGTATTTAATTCCACAAGAATTTTTCTAAGTCCAAAAAGGATAAAAAACAAGCAAATATCTCAAAAAGTGAGCCATTAATCAAAAAAATAAACGCAATTTCACCCCCAGAAACCCCCGTGCCGACTTTGGCAACGCTTTAACACTTCAGGTACGTTTCAACCCCCTACGCCCAAGGGTTCTATCCCTCCACACCAACAACCCCCCCAGGGTATACCTGTAAAGTCACATAAAGTAGACCGAACTATTTAAATTTAAGCCACCAACCTTATAAACCCCGCCGACTAGACCCTTCGCGACACAACACCTTCCACATACTGAAGAAAATTCTCACCCCCGCGACCTTATATAGTAAAAAGCCAACTGACGATGTACGAAATAGTTTAAAAGAGAGGAGGGATTCACTTTACAACACTAAATCCCCCCACTCCTTATATGAAGGAGTAGGGGGATATATATACAAGCGGGATTCGCATGGATATATATCCCCCCACTCCTTCAAACATACAAAAGTTTTAACTCTCTAACCCTCACAGAGACGTGCTAAAGTATGTTCAGTTCCTTGCATTATATCCTGTAACAACGCATGCGCAGCTCATTATGTCCACAATATTTTTAAAAACTCCTTTAAATCTCAAAACTACAAAAAATAAATTTTTCTAGCACAGGTTTAGCAAAAAAAAATCAAGTCAAAAAAGAAGTAAAAATTAACATAATAATATGTACATTATCTTCAATTATGGAATAATTGAATAAAAAAAAATCAATCTCTGATTAGATGTACTGTGTAAGATACGCAAGGCACCCACCTTCTGATTTAGATAAATACGGTTTAAAAACTCCTCTTATTTACCTAATAACAGTAAAAATGTAATATCCTAAAACGATAATTTAAAAAATAAACGAAATAATTCATATGTCATTTCTTATACCCTTGTAGTAAATGGCACAATAATTTAAAGCGCATCCCCTAATTAAATTTTGAAATATTCACACACAAAAATCATTTTGAATAGCTAAAACAAGTAATAGGCAATAATGAAGAAAATTAGAGTCTTTCCTGTCTCGACAGGTTTTGACAAGTCCGGACAAGTTTAGCGAACTACGAAAAACTACACTAGTTAAAATCAAAATACTGTATATTTAAAAAAGTATTGTTTAGGACTGTTACCTTTTATTATCTTTCCCTAATCGCACTGTGCTTCTTTGATATACATACTAGGGTATGTAATTCCACAAGAATTTTTCTAAGTCCAACAAGGATAAAAAACAAGCAAATATCTCAAACACTGAGCCTTTTATCAAAAAAATAAACGCAATTTTACCCCCAGATCCCCTGTCGACTTTGGCAACGCTTTAACACTTCAGGTACGTTTCAACCCCCTACGGCCAAGGGTTCCATCCCTCCACACCACAAACCCCGCAGGGTATACCTGTAAACTCACATAAAGTAGCCAGAACTATTAAAATTTAAACCACCTACCTTATAAACCAGCCGACTAGACACTTCGCGAGACAACACCTACACATACTGAAGAAAATTCTCACCCCGCGACCTTATATAGTAAAAAGCCAACTGACGATGTACGAAATAGTTTAAAAGAGAGGGGGATTCACTTTACAACACTAAATCCCCCCACTATATATCCCCTCACTCCTTCATATAAGGAATGGGGGGATTTAGTGTTGTAAAGTGAATCCCCCCTCTCTTTTAAACTATTTCGTACATCGTCAGTTGGCTTTTTACTATATAAGGTCGCGGGGTGAGAATTTTCTTCAGTATGTATAGGTGTTGTCTCGCGAAGTGTCTAGTCGGCTGGTTTATAAGGTAGGTGGTTTAAATTTTAATAGTTCTGGCTACTTTATGTGAGTTTACAGGTATACCCTGCGGGGTTTGTGGTGTGGAGGGATGGAACCCTTGGCCGTAGGGGGTTGAAACGTACCTGAAGTGTTAAAGCGTTGCCAAAGTCGAAAGGGGGTCTGGGGGTAAAATTGCGTTTATTTTTTTGATAAAAGGCTCAGTTTTTGAGATATTTGCTTGTTTTTTATCCTTGTTGGACTTAGAAAAATTCTTGTGGAATTACATACCCTAGTATGTATATCAAAGAAGCACAGTGCGATTAGGGAAAGATAATAAAAGGTAACAGTCCTAAACAATACTTTTTTAAATATACAGTATTTTGATTTTAACTAGTGTAGTTTTTCGTAGTTCGCTAAACTTGTCCGGACTTGTCAAAACCTGTCGAGACAGGAAAGACTCTAATTTTCTTCATTATTGCCTATTACTTGTTTTAGCTATTCAAAATGATTTTTGTGTGTGAATATTTCAAAATTTAATTAGGGGATGCGCTTTAAATTATTGTGCCATTTACTACAAGGGTATAAGAAATGACATATGAATTATTTCTTTTATTTTTTAAATTATCGTTTTAGGATATTACATTTTTACTGTTATTAGGTAAATAAGAGGAGTTTTTAAACCGTATTTATCTAAATCAGAAGGTGGGTGCCTTGCGTATCTTACACAGTACATCTAATCAGACATTGATTTTTTTTTATTCAATTATTCCATAATTGAAGATAATGTACATATTATTATGTTAATTTTGACTTCTTTTTTGACTTGATTTTTTTTTTGCTAAACCTGTGCTAGAAAAATTATTTTTTTGTAGTTTTGAGATTTAAAGGAGTTTTTAAAAATATTGTGGACATAATGAGCTGCGCATGCGTTGTTACAGGATATAATGCAAGGAACTGAATATATTTTAGCACGTCTCTGTGAGGGTTAGAGAGTTAAAACTTTTGTATGTTTGAAGGAGTGGGGGGATATATATCCATGCGAATCCCGCTTGTATATATATATCCCCCTACTCCTTCATATAAGGAGTGGGGGGATTTAGTGTTGTAAAGTGAATCCCTCCTCTCTTTTAAACTATTTCGTACATCGTCAGTTGGCTTTTTACTATATAAGGTCGCGGGGGTGAGAATTTTCTTCAGTATGTGGAAGGTGTTGTGTCGCGAAGGGTCTAGTCGGCGGGGTTTATAAGGTTGGTGGCTTAAATTTAAATAGTTCGGTCTACTTTATGTGACTTTACAGGTATACCCTGAGGGGGGGTTGGTTGCATGTCTGTAACAATTAAACAATTTACCCCACCCTTTTAAAAAAGAAAGAGAATTTTACCCCCACTACTTCGAAATTTAATATTTTACTTATCAGTTGAATAGTCTAAGCGTCTGAGACAAAAAACAGTTATCGCGAATTTACCTATTACCACTTTTCTGTACTTTAGGAGGTTAGATAGAAATATTTTTATACTTACCAAATGAAAATAAATTTCTAGTGCTTGAGCCTCAGGCACACACTCACTGTTAAATAAGTAGGAACAGGACGGCGATATCTGTAACAAATAACACAACTTTTACATCTTAGCTGTTAATATTTCGTCTAATTAAAATATTGACAAGCTATAAAAGTGTAAATATAGCTTCAAAATGTATCTGAAAAATGCTAGATTTCAACAGTCTGTTTTGTCTTACCCGAAAATCGAAAAACTAATAGCCTTCTTTTTATCGTTTATTATCTTTGTCTCTCTTTTCTCAATAAAACTAAACACTGGGCGTGGCTGTTGGCTTTTAAAACACTCGAGCCGCAGGTGGTCTTTGGGTGATACGGCAAAGCTGCTTGGCACTTTGGCTACCTGTGTCAATGGTTGCGAAACAACTGTAAAAGAAATAGGAAATAAGAAGAAACACAATATAACGCAACGACTTTAACATCCCCAGCGAGCATAACAGCTGGTCCTCCGGCGCGGGTTATACACGACCAGCATACCTATTTGAATGAAAATTTCCTGCTCTGGTATGGACAATACGTACAAAAACAACAGTCATTTAAGTTTGTATTAAACGAATGTGCACATCCAAAGCAGTACGCTTTATCAAAATAAATGAAAAATTACCCCTTTTCCAAATCTGTCCTTCTAGACCACTCTTAAGCGTCATTTTAAACCTTCACTCCCCTTACACCCAAGTGAGCGTGCTATAACTTAGCAAATTCAAAAGTGTTTTATTCAACTAGACACAGGGCAGTACACCACACCCTACATTACTACCTACTTATGAACTGAAAAAATAAAAATCACTCCTAGCACCCGCTTCCAATACCAAAAATATTCCTCTATAGATATCGAATCTCAAAAATATTACTGCCCTTACTTATTTTTACAGATTTATCTTTCAGCCAAAAAATTTTAAGCCCAAGTTTATCAAATAAATAAAAAATTTTCCCTTTTCTCAACTCGGTTGTTCTAGACCGCCTTTCTAAGCGTCAGTTATATAAACCCTTTGCCCGCACTGTCATCAACCCAAATGAACGCACTAAATCTGAGCATAAGCATTTACTACCAGAATAACCCGAAGTGTTTTATTAGACTACACTATACCTCTCATCACTAAACACCTAGGTACTAAAAAACTCGCTCCTAGCACCCTTTCTGTTGTTGTAAATGGCGCATGCGCTTTCATCAAAAAGGTGCTTTTTTACCAAAAAACAGAGCAAGAATTACCTACCCCCTTTATCTTATCGTTACAGCTCGCCCTCTAACCCAATAATAGAAGTTTGAGCCCTTCCCTCTAACCCTCACAGAGACGTGCTAAAGTATGTTCAGCTCCTTGCATACTCTCATCACAAACCCCATACTAAAAACCCCATCAGCTCCTAGAAGCCTTTATATCCTGTAACAACGCATGCGCATCTCATTATATCCACAATATTTTTAAAAAATACCTTCAGGAGCCCTCTATAACATACAAAAGTTACCACTCCTATTAAAAATATATAGCACAAATAAAAGCTGAAAAATGCAAATATCTTAAAAACGGTATTTAATTCCACAAGAATTTTTCTAAGTCCAAAAAGGATAAAAAACAAGCAAATATCTCAAAAAGTGAGCCATTAATCAAAAAAATAAACGCAATTTCACCCCCAGAAACCCCCGTGCCGACTTTGGCAACGCTTTAACACTTCAGGTACGTTTCAACCCCCTACGCCCAAGGGTTCTATCCCTCCACACCAACAACCCCCCCAGGGTATACCTGTAAAGTCACATAAAGTAGACCGAACTATTTAAATTTAAGCCACCAACCTTATAAACCCCGCCGACTAGACCCTTCGCGACACAACACCTTCCACATACTGAAGAAAATTCTCACCCCCGCGACCTTATATAGTAAAAAGCCAACTGACGATGTACGAAATAGTTTAAAAGAGAGGAGGGATTCACTTTACAACACTAAATCCCCCCACTCCTTATATGAAGGAGTAGGGGGATATATATACAAGCGGGATTCGCATGGATATATATCCCCCCACTCCTTCAAACATACAAAAGTTTTAACTCTCTAACCCTCACAGAGACGTGCTAAAGTATGTTCAGTTCCTTGCATTATATCCTGTAACAACGCATGCGCAGCTCATTATGTCCACAATATTTTTAAAAACTCCTTTAAATCTCAAAACTACAAAAAATAAATTTTTCTAGCACAGGTTTAGCAAAAAAAAATCAAGTCAAAAAAGAAGTAAAAATTAACATAATAATATGTACATTATCTTCAATTATGGAATAATTGAATAAAAAAAAATCAATCTCTGATTAGATGTACTGTGTAAGATACGCAAGGCACCCACCTTCTGATTTAGATAAATACGGTTTAAAAACTCCTCTTATTTACCTAATAACAGTAAAAATGTAATATCCTAAAACGATAATTTAAAAAATAAACGAAATAATTCATATGTCATTTCTTATACCCTTGTAGTAAATGGCACAATAATTTAAAGCGCATCCCCTAATTAAATTTTGAAATATTCACACACAAAAATCATTTCGAATAGCTAAAACAAGTAATAGGCAATAATGAAGAAAATTAGAGTCTTTCCTGTCTCGACAGGTTTTGACAAGTCCGGACAAGTTTAGCGAACTACGAAAAACTACACTAGTTAAAATCAAAATACTGTATATTTAAAAAAGTATTGTTTAGGACTGTTACCTTTTATTATCTTTCCCTAATCGCACTGTGCTTCTTTGATATACATACTAGGGTATGTAATTCCACAAGAATTTTTCTAAGTCCAACAAGGATAAAGAACAAGCAAATATCTCAAACACTGAGCCTTTTATCAAAAAAATAAACGCAATTTTACCCCCAGATCCCCTGTCGACTTTGGCAACGCTTTAACACTTCAGGTACGTTTCAACCCCCTACGGCCAAGGGTTCCATCCCTCCACACCACAAACCCCGCAGGGTATACCTGTAAACTCACATAAAGTAGCCAGAACTATTAAAATTTAAACCACCTACCTTATAAACCAGCCGACTAGACACTTCGCGAGACAACACCTACACATACTGAAGAAAATTCTCACCCCGCGACCTTATATAGTAAAAAGCCAACTGACGATGTACGAAATAGTTTAAAAGAGAGGGGGATTCACTTTACAACACTAAATCCCCCCACTATATATCCCCTCACTCCTTCATATAAGGAATGGGGGGATTTAGTGTTGTAAAGTGAATCCCCCCTCTCTTTTAAACTATTTCGTACATCGTCAGTTGGCTTTTTACTATATAAGGTCGCGGGGTGAGAATTTTCTTCAGTATGTATAGGTGTTGTCTCGCGAAGTGTCTAGTCGGCTGGTTTATAAGGTAGGTGGTTTAAATTTTAATAGTTCTGGCTACTTTATGTGAGTTTACAGGTATACCCTGCGGGGTTTGTGGTGTGGAGGGATGGAACCCTTGGCCGTAGGGGGTTGAAACGTACCTGAAGTGTTAAAGCGTTGCCAAAGTCGAAAGGGGGTCTGGGGGTAAAATTGCGTTTATTTTTTTGATAAAAGGCTCAGTTTTTGAGATATTTGCTTGTTTTTTATCCTTGTTGGACTTAGAAAAATTCTTGTGGAATTACATACCCTAGTATGTATATCAAAGAAGCACAGTGAGATTAGGGAAAGATAATAAAAGGTAACAGTCCTAAACAATACTTTTTTAAATATACAGTATTTTGATTTTAACTAGTGTAGTTTTTCGTAGTTCGCTAAACTTGTCCGGACTTGTCAAAACCTGTCGAGACAGGAAAGACTCTAATTTTCTTCATTATTGCCTATTACTTGTTTTAGCTATTCAAAATGATTTTTGTGTGTGAATATTTCAAAATTTAATTAGGGGATGCGCTTTAAATTATTGTGCCATTTACTACAAGGGTATAAGAAATGACATATGAATTATTTCTTTTATTTTTTAAATTATCGTTTTAGGATATTACATTTTTACTGTTATTAGGTAAATAAGAGGAGTTTTTAAACCGTATTTATCTAAATCAGAAGGTGGGTGCCTTGCGTATCTTACACAGTACATCTAATCAGAGATTGATTTTTTTTTATTCAATTATTCCATAATTGAAGATAATGTACATATTATTATGTTAATTTTTACTTCTTTTTTGACTTGATTTTTTTTTTGCTAAACCTGTGCTAGAAAAATTATTTTTTTGTAGTTTTGAGATTTAAAGGAGTTTTTAAAAATATTGTGGACATAATGAGCTGCGCATGCGTTGTTACAGGATATAATGCAAGGAACTGAATATATTTTAGCACGTCTCTGTGAGGGTTAGAGAGTTAAAACTTTTGTATGTTTGAAGGAGTGGGGGGATATATATCCATGCGAATCCCGCTTGTATATATATATCCCCCTACTCCTTCATATAAGGAGTGGGGGGATTTAGTGTTGTAAAGTGAATCCCTCCTCTCTTTTAAACTATTTCGTACATCGTCAGTTGGCTTTTTACTATATAAGGTCGCGGGGGTGAGAATTTTCTTCAGTATGTGGAAGGTGTTGTGTCGCGAAGGGTCTAGTCGGCGGGGTTTATAAGGTTGGTGGCTTAAATTTAAATAGTTCGGTCTACTTTATGTGACTTTACAGGTATACCCTGAGGGGGGGTTGGTGGTGTGGAGGGATAGAACCCTTGGGCGTAGGGGGTTGAAACGTACCTGAAGTGTTAAAGCGTTGCCAAAGTCGGCAGGGGATTTCTGGGTGTGAAATTGCGTTTATTTTTTTGATAAAAGGCTCACTTTTTGAGATATTTGCTTGTTTTTTATCCTTTTTGGACTTAGAAAAATTCTTGTGGAATTAAATACCGTTTTTAAGATATTTGCATTTTTCAGCTTTTATTTGTGCTATATATTTTTAATAGGAGTGGTAACTTTTGTATGTTATAGAGGGCTCCTGAAGGTATTTTTTAAAAATATTGTGGACATAATGAGATGCGCATGCGTTGTTACAGGATATAAAGGCTTCTAGGAGCTGATGGGGTTTTCAGTATGGGGTTTGTGATGAGAGTATGCAAGGAGCTGAACATACTTTAGCACGTCTCTGTGAGGGTTAGAGCGAAGGGCTCAAACTTCTATTATTGGTTTAGAGGGCGAGCTGTAACGATAAGATAAAGGGGGTCGGTAATTCTTGCTCTGTTTTTTGGTAAAAAAGCACCTTTTTGATGAAAGCGCATGCGCCATTTACAACAACAAAAAGGGTGCTAGGAGCGAGTTTTTTAGTACCTGGGTGTTTAGTGATGAGAGGTATAGTGTAGTCTAATAAAACACTTCGGGTTATTCTGGTAGTAAATGCTTATGCTCAGATTTAGTGCGTTCATTTGGGTTGATGACAGTGCGGGCAAAGGGTTTATATAACTGACGCTTAGAAAGGCGGTCTAGAACAACCGAGTTGAGAAAAGGGAAATTTTTTTATTTATTTGATAAACTTGGGCTTAAAATTTTTTGGCTGAAAGATAAATCTGTAAAAATAAGTAAGGGCAGTAATATTTTTGAGATTCGATATCTATAGAGGAATATTTTTGGTATTGGAAGCGGGTGCTAGGAGTGATTTTTATTTTTTCAGTTCATAAGTAGGTAGTAATGTAGGGTGTGGTGTACTGCCCTGTGTCTAGTTGAATAAAACACTTTTGAATTTGCTAAGTTATAGCACGCTCACTTGGGTGTAAGGGGAGTGAAGGTTTAAAATGACGCTTAAGAGTGGTCTAGAAGGACAGATTTGGAAAAGGGGTAATTTTTCATTTATTTTGATAAAGCGTACTGCTTTGGATGTGCACATTCGTTTAATACAAACTTAAATGACTGTTGTTTTTGTACGTATTGTCCATACCAGAGCAGGAAATTTTCATTCAAATAGGTATGCTGGTCGTGTATAACCCGCGCCGGAGGACCAGCTGTTATGCTCGCTGGGGATGTTAAAGTCGTTGCGTTATATTGTGTTTCTTCTTATTTCCTATTTCTTTTACAGTTGTTTCGCAACCATTGACACAGGTAGCCAAAGTGCCAAGCAGCTATTAACAGCTAAGATGTAAAAGTTGTGTTATTTGTTACAGATATCGCCGTCCTGTTCCTACTTATTTAACCGTGAGTGTGTGCCTGAGGCTCAAGCACTAGAAATTTTGAAATTTATTTTCGTTTGGTAAGTATAAAAATATTTCTATCTAACCTCCTAAAGTACAGAAAAGTGGTAATAGGTAAATTCGCGATAACGGTTTTTTGTCGCAGACGCTTAGACTATTCAACTGATAAGTAAAATATTAAATTTCGAAGTAGTGGGGGTAAAATTCTCTTTCTTTTTTAAAAGGGTGGGGTAAATTGTTTAATTGTTACAGACATGCAAATCTGTAATTACGTTTTTTCTTGGTAACTAAAATATTTGAAGGTGTGAGAACCCACATCATTACAGAGAACATTCTTCTCGAACGCTGGGTATTGTTTTCATATTTATTAATATTGCTAGTAAGTACTCGATAATTTAATTATACTGCATACTAAAACTGAAACTCTTTTGCAGGCCTTCAGCTGGTTTTCGCAACGCCCTCCTGTTTTCTGAACACTCTTCTTTTCTGCCAAACCGCAGTTATAAATAGAGGTGTGGCAAACAGCATTTCTCATTAGTCTCCTGACTCCTGAAGTTTACGGACGTGTCTAGTTAAAATGGAAAAGTTTCTTGTTATTAAGGATACCGTTCAGAAAGTCGGAAGATATAATGTTACTGGTCGTGCATTGGAGTTTAGGCTGAAACCTGTGCCCGAAGGAGTTGAACCGGTTGGCTGGGTGCGAGAAGCGATTCACCAAGTTATTCAGAGATCTACAGAGGGCCTACAACCATCGGATTATGTTGGATTTAGTTTTTGCTCCAAGGACTTTAGTCGTGGTGAAGGATGGCTTCGCTTTAAACCAGCCTGAGAAGTAAATTATGAGGATGTTTGGAATGTGATAAGCAACATTTATCAGTCGAATTCGTTGGGTCTGAATACGGAATCCTTTTGTCTTAAAGTAACAAGTGTACGATTGCCGTCTGGTCAAGGCAGAGGAAAAAACTACAACAGTTTTGAAGAGGAATGTGGCATGAGACAAGGAATTATCACCATCAAGAACACGGACAATATGTGTTTGCCAAGGGCATTAGTTGTTGCAATGGCGAGTGTTGACAAGGATCCTAAATTAGCTAAAATTAGAAGAGATGTTGGAAAAATTCAAACAGAGATGACTAAAACTTTATTGGAGGTAGCCCTTGTTACCATTCCGGAAGAAGGAGCTGGAATTTCTGAACTGGAAAAATTTCAAGAACATCTTAAGGACTATAAAATTGTTGTCTACAGTTATGGGTCGAAGGGAAGAGATATTTTATTTGAGCGGTCGTCAGAAAGTAACAAGAGACTTAATCTTTTGCACCATAATAATCATTACAACGTGATAACTTCTTTAACAGCTGCCTTTGTGTGTAACTATTATTGTGGGCAATGTTTCATTCCTTATGATCATAAACATAAACATAGATGTAGTAAAACATGTCGATCTTGTCTCCAAGCCTCCCTCTGTCCTAATGATCAAATTAAAGTTAAATGTGATTCTTGTCATCGGTATTTTAAAGGAAAGGACTGTTACGAAAATCATCTAAAAGTTGGCTCATGGGAAAAAACTACTGTCTGCGCGGAACTTCGAAGTTGTAATCAATGTTTTAAAATAATTCGAAGTACCAGAAACCATATATGTGGGGAGATATTTTGCAAGATCTGTCGTACTCACGTTACCGACAATCATCTCTGTCACATTCAACCTGATACAGGAAAACCCAAAACTAAAGATACAATATTTGTATTTTATGATTTGGAGACGCAGCAAGAAAAGGAGATGGGACCCGGTGTGATCCGTCATAGCGTCAATCTTTGTGTATTTCAACAGTGTTGCGACATGTGCATAAAATCACGGTCGATTGATATTTGCACGAGGTGTGGAATAAGATTGCAAAAGCTGAAAGGTTCACACGCGGTAGAGGCCTTTACACAACACGTGCTACAGATCAGGAAGAACTTTAAAGAAGTAATTGTTATTGCGCACAATGGTCAGGCATTTGATCACCAATTTATATTAAATTACATCCTGACTGAAACCGATCTAACACCTGAACTTATTATGAGAGGAACCAAAATCATTATGATGTTGGTGGGGAATGTCAAATTTATAGACTCGCTAAATTATTTTCCAATGGCTTTAGCAAAACTGCCCAAAGCTTTCGGTCTTCCAGACACCTTTAAAAAACGATATTTTCCTCACCTGTTTAATACCAAGGCTAACGAAAACTATGTTGGAACACTTCCCCCAATCGAATATTACTCTCCAGATGCAATGAAAGAGGACGAACGAGCTAAATTTCTAAAATGGTATGAAGAGCACAAAGATACTGTATTTGATATGCAAAAAGATATTGTTGACTACTGTGTTTCCGATGTAGAGATTTTAACTGAGTCATGTCTGAAATTTAGAGATCAAATGCTTAACACCACCAGCGTATGCCCCTTTACAGTGGCTACTACAATTGCTTCTTGCTGTAATAAGGTATTTAGAAGGAATTTTCTTAAGCCCAACACCATTGGAATTATTCCTAAAAACGGATATCGCTGGAAAGATAATCAGAGTCGTATTGCAATTGAGTGGTTATTGTGGTTGGAGAACCAAAGAAAAATAAATATTATGCATGCAGCCAAAGGTCAGGAAGCCGTTCTACGAGGTATAAAGGTTGACGGATATTGTTCCGACCTTAATGAAATATTTGAGTTTCAAGGATGTTATTATCATGGCTGTCCTAGGTGTTACAAATTTGGCCGAGATGAACCCCTTTACGACGACCCAACAACAACTTTAAGTTTGCGCTATGAGACAACACAGATAAAAATTAAAAGATTAAAGGAATTTGGCTATTTAGTAACTGAGATGTGGGAGTGCGAATTTCGACAGCAGTTAGAATCAAAGTCTGAGATTAGACAATTTACTCAGACACATCCGCTTCTACTTACGATCCCTTTAAACCCTAGAGACGCCTTTTTTGGAGGGAGAACTGGTAATGTCAGGGAATATTATGAAATAGCAGAAGGAGAAAAGATAAAATACGCTGATGTTTGCAGCTTGTATCCTTACGTCTGTAAATATGGCAAATTCCCCATTGGTCACCCTGAAGTTTTTGTGGGTGCAGATTGTAATCGTTTGGATTTGAATTCTACTGATGGACTTATTAAATGCTCTATACTTCCACCTAAGGACCTTTATCATCACGGGATGCCTCTAAAAATGAAGAATAAACTTATGTTTGTATTGTGTCAAACATGTGGGCAAGAAACGAACCAAAATACTTCTTGTACCCATACCGATAAAGAAAGGTCCTTAGAAGGTACTTGGGTAATAGACGAAGTCTTAAAAGCAGTTGAGAAGGGATATCAGATATTAGAAATTTTTGAAATTTGGAGGTATAAGATTCAAAGGTTCCGTAAAGATGCAGGAGAGGAAGGCTTATTTACAGCGATGATGAACAAGTTTATAAAGATAAAACAGGAAGCATCAGGGTGGCCTGATGTTTGTACTACGGAAAAAGAAAAAAACCGATATATTGAAGAATTTTTCGAAAGAGAAGATGTTAAACTTGAGTATTCTAAAATACACGAGAATACTGGTCTTAGGTCTTTGGCCAAGTTAATACTTAACTCCTTTTGGGGAAAATTTGGTCAGAGGGAAAATCTACCTAAAACAAAAATTATAAGCACACCATCAGATTTTTTTACCTTGTTTACTAATTCCGGAATTTATGTTAATGGCGTTTTCCCTGTTAATGAAAAAACAGTGATTGTTAGTTATGAGCACACAGAAGAATCATCTGATCCACTATCTACTGTTAATGTGTCTATTGCTGCTTTCGTAACGGCACAGGCTAGATTGAAGTTAT
This sequence comes from Philopedon plagiatum, assembly GCA_963971165.1. NCBI lineage: Eukaryota > Metazoa > Arthropoda > Insecta > Coleoptera > Curculionidae > Philopedon > Philopedon plagiatum. Next base: position 64,723,783 of record OZ020189.1, on the reverse strand, counting down.
ACAGCTATCTTGAACAGCTCGAAGACAGGGTCCTTTATTACGATACGGACTCTGTAATTTATGTGTCCAGACCGGGTCAAATTGATTTACCAACAGGTGAATTTATCGGAGATCTGACTAATGAATTAGAGTGCAATGGTTCCGGTAGTTATATCACCAAGTTCGTTTCTGGAGGTCCTAAGAATTACGCATTTAAAGTTCACTCGACAAAATGCAACACAGAAGAAGTAGTTTGCAAGGTGAAAGGTATCTCTTTAAATTATGCTGCATCAAAATTAATAAATTTTGAAAAAATAAAAAATATGGTTCTCCACAAGACAGACCCAGTACCTATTATATCAAAGAACATTCGACGAACGAAAGACCATACTGTAACAACAAATACGGAAACCAAGCTGTATAGACCGAATTCAGTAAAGAGAAAGTTTCTTCCTGATGGCAGCTCTGAGCCCTATGGATATAAGAAGCAAAGAACAGACTGTAATTAAATAATAAACTCGGATATAACAAATACATAAAATTGTAAAGTAAATGTAATTAATAAAGAAACTTAAAATATATAAATAATTTGTTTAAGTAAACATGGTTTTTGCTTTGAAAGAATCGTGTTATCCATAAAATCGAGCTGGAGCGCGCTTGAGGGATCAGTTAAGGTGTTATTTTACAATTGTTATATAAATGGGATTAACAAATATAAATATTAAATTAAATATTATACCTGTATAATGTTTAATAATGTTTGTAATAATTGCCAGAACTTTATAATTAACGCTCATATATAAATAAGACTGACCGGTAGCCCTCAACTAAATACGTTCCAACATAGGAATAACCTCCTTAATAACTTATGCGAACAAACGAACTGATAGACGAGCATTCTTACAAGCTAATGACTAAAAGATGTCAGCATACAATTATTGTCCTCTACATGTTGTTCAAATCTCGTTTCGACAGTCCTAGTCAATAAACATTAAAATTCAATAACTAACCACGAGTTATGACGTCATCCTCAACACGTGATCTAAATCAAATCTTTATTTTGACGTTTAACATGAGCCAAATGACAGGTGATGTACCTAACATGATCAGTGACAAGTAACATTCGCAGCCTTTTCTTTCGTTGATACTAGTTTACTATTTTATGTATCATCTTATCAGTCACTGAGGAACTATACGTTTTAAATCGCTGAAATAACGATTAAATGTTGTAATAAACTGTATGCTAATATTTTGACTGTCTCAAGGCAGTTAAAGTAAGACAGGGAAAAGTTTAGTTTATATTGCACAAAAATATTAGGGTACGCAAATGTACAATAGTTTATTGAAAATATTCTTGTTCTTGCAAATCCAAAACCGCACATTTTAATCATTATCTACTTAATCTTAAATGCGTTGTAATTAAATTTTTAATTTATAGATTTTAATAGTACCGTCAAGAAGTGAGTGATATACCTACGTGGAGATTCATGATTTCTAAAACTAGTAAATTATGTCATTTTATCCTATCCTTAAAATCATCATTTTGTTATTTTTACATTACTACCTTTGAGCTTTAAACCTCGAACAGGTTGTGCACTCTGCCATGGAAAAAGTTTGTTACGCCGCATAACGAATGACTTGGACTTGAAAGGCAAAATTATTAATATACTTCGGTGGCTCGATGGATACGGCGTTGGAGTTCTAATCGGAAGGTTGGCGGTTCAAGACTCATTCGGTCCGAAAACTTTTTTCAATTTAATAAATGATTAAATCGAATGACTACAACAGTGCGTCATCTATATCCCTGTAAAAGTGAGGTTATGTACACATTCTTCTTCTTCGTCTCAGGTAATGCCATACCTACTTATGGACCTCGAAGAAATAAAACATATAACTTCACTCATGAATCACCAAAGCAAATTGGTTCTCTCCGAAGATAGAGAAACTCTTCACAGTTCTTGGTTATGGATCATTCTACTAATTTGTGTCATTATCTGCTTAATGACATATTTTGGAGTTCGTTGCTACTATCGCATCAACTACCCTTATCCCCTTATAAAGTTTTCAAGAAGAAAGAAGAAAGAGGCTGAAAGCCCTACTCAACTAGAGCAGCCGTAGGTCTTTTCCTAAGAAGGGAGGAGTTACGTGTTACGCCACTGGTGAAGTGTAGTTATAAAGATAAAGACTGATAAATGCCTAGAAAGACTTTATTTAGGTTCTTATCTATTACACTGCGCAAAATGATAAATAAGTAATAAGTGCATAACAAGAGTTTTACCGAACCTTTTATTTTTCTGCATATATATTATTTCATATTTTATCAGTTATTATATCTCTTACATGAATAATGTTAAAACAGTATCTATTACACCGTAAGTTATCTTTTGCTATAAAGCATTTAGTTAACATTTTATCTAATAAAATAATATAAATACTGTAAGAACCTATGTTAGGATATACATTATATTGTTAGACGTCTCCACGCACGTTAGTGGCGGTATATTTGTATCACTTGTTCTAATATATCTGTTTGAGGTTACCTGTACAGTTTCATTGGCAGTATATTAGCAAGTTCATACGGAGGGGTTTCTACGAACCACCCTGCTGGAAACCCAACGTAACTCGTGTCCGTATCATTAGGCTTGGTTGGAGCCCTTGGTCAAACCTGGCGTTTCACATGCATGCGTTTTTGATGTGGTGTTGCTTTATGGGTTACGTTATTTTTTTCCGTTTTTCACGATTCGTTAAATATAGAAAATAGCGCATATCTTGGACGGTGTGGCACCGAAATTTTAATTAGTGCCATTGAACAAAGATGGGTAATATGGGATATATTATCAGAGGAATACAAAAATCCTGATCTAAAAGATGCAGCTTGGGCGGAGGTTGCTGGTATACTTATACAGGGTTCCCCCTTATAGACTACTCATTTTATTAGCCAAATTAAAATTTTACCACTTAATAAAATAAACATTTTATTATACCTAATTACAGCTAACTCTTTGGGATTTGCTATACCTTATAAATATTTGGTTAATAAACTTTAAATTTTAAAAATAGCGTCTTCTAAGTGACCGCCATCAACTTCAATACACTTCTCAACATTAGACAAAAAATGATTCATTACACGTTGAAGCAAAACGTGATTTATTTGCTCGATTTCTTCACCAATTCGGATTTTGAGCTCCTCTATACCTCTATACTTCCTAGGAGCCTTGCAAAAACTGACCTTTAGATATCCCCATAAAAAGAAACAGGTGCCGTTAAGTTGGGGGACCTCGAAGGCCACCATAAATCTCCAAATCATGAAATGAGTCGACCATTAAACATTTCTCGCAGAATTACTAAGGAGTTTGTGGCGGTATGAGCTGTTGCTCCATCTTGCTGAAACAACAATGCATTATTTAGTAATCCTCTTCTATCTAATTCTGGAATGGGAAACGTCTCTGGCATGTTAGTTGGTAATGGGTGAGAATAGACCACCCTACCATATATGTCAGACAGCGAATTAATATAGTGATTAATTATAGTCTACGTACGCTACAGCGATTGAGATTCGCGGTGCTGACCGGCGCGACGACTGCGGTATCTTTTGTATCGTTTGGGGGATCTATAATTTATGGCATACCTGGCTCTTCACCTTTCGGTCGTCGAGCGCGATGGATTTATTACCTGTCAAGCGTTGTTATAAAGAGGGTTTGATTTTTATGTTATGCCGAGCAAAAGTAGATGATATATATTTTACAATGAGGCCTTTCATTCCTTTTAAATTTTACGGGGTGTGGGTTACGCGTGATAGATAGAGATTTATAGGATATTATAGAATAAAAAAGGATAATAAATATAAGTATTGACATTTATTAATTAAAACTAATACAGGAACGCTGGTGATATACATTTTTTAAAAATAAGGACACGTTTTCTCTTGAAATTTATTGCATACCAAAATTTGCTGTACACGTGGGGAGATAAATATTTATAGGTTATAAAAAGAATAAAAATGAGAGTAAATTAGTAATAGTGTTAAGTTTCTTACATTATTCCTAATTGCTGGTGGTAACGTTTAAGTTATCCGCTTTGATACAATAGAAATATTTATGTGAATACATGCATTCTTAGCTTTTCTTTACGAAAAAATAATAAAACAGCGAGTGTGTGGTATATATTTTTAATCGCGGAGACGTCCTGCGCGACGGTTCCTTTTGCATTGATATCGCTCACGTGTACGAGCTATTGTCCACGGCTACTATATGATTTTTCCCTTTTGCGTGTGTAGGATGAGATCAATGATTTCGTTATTATGTGATTATAGATCTCGTGCGTAAGATATGATTTTCACATATTTGGTGTATGGATATGCACATGTGTATGTGTAATTTAGAGCTTCGAACCAAATAGGCGAGTGGATAGATGGACAGTTAGATGAGGAAATGGGTCCAGTTAGCCGAACAGGTAGTGTTGGCCGGTATATAGTCTGATAGCTAGTTAGATAGAGAGGCAGACACACGGTCAGTCAGACATACAGACAGCCAGAGAGACAGACACACAGTCGGTCAGACAGACAATCAGTCAGGCAGGCAGACAGATAAGCATACAGACAGACAGAGAGCCAGACAGTCAGACAAGCAGACACACAAACTAACTGCCGAACTGAGAGACAGATAGACAGTCAGACAGCCAGGCATACGTGTGTGCGAGTATGTGAAATTTGGAGCATCGTACCAAATAGGCAGGCGGGTAGATGATCCTTTAGATGGGAAAGAGGGTCTAGATAGCCGAGCAGTGAGACAGCCAAACAAGCAAGCAATTAATCAGTCACACAGACAGTCAGATAGCCAGTCAGTTAGACATACAAATAAACAAACAGATAGACAACCAACTAGTCAGTCTATCAGTTATACAGACAGTCATATATTTTCATTCATATTTTTTATTGTAAATCTTACCCTCAATTCTATGTATAAAATAATTCAGAATGCAAATAATATATGAAGTATGTAACTCATGTTTAAAAGTACAGATCTAGGAAAGAATGAAGAACTTGCCTATTCGGAAATAAAATTACCAATATAATGCTAAAAAGGGGTTTTAATTAAAAATTTTGAACGTTTCTTTTCGAAAAAGGGGTAAAATACAAGAATGTATGGCTAAATATTTTCCTATTTATCAGTGGGTGTGGAAAGCGAGGAAATTTTTGAAAATAAAATTTTATTTTATTTATTATCCTATGTACTTAACAATTGTACAATTTTTAATTTAAATTTAAAAAATGATGCAAATGTGTTTCAATAATCATGTATTTGAAAAACCCACTTGTTCAATCACCTTTTTGGTTAATTTTAACTTTATAAAACACCTACTTCTAATATTGTAGATTTTGCAGAAAAAAACCTTTAATATCGTGGAATTTTTTGAAAATATAAGAAAAGTACCCCTGTTTAATGGATTTAAAGCACTTAGATTATGATATTTATTCATATCGCTTACAGAGTTGAGTATCGAAAGGTATTAAATATTCAATATAACACCCAAGAATATTCATATAATTATCTTATCATCCAGGATGTACTGGAATTTTTACACGTTTTTAAGTTTATCCCCCCTGTTATTCGATTCTTTAAGCACCGTTCAGTTTCACTAAGAAGGTTTAAGGTTTAGTACCGCCTTAAATTAAGGTCTTATAGCTGTTCAGTTATATTTGACTCGCTTGTGTCCTGTCTTTGTTAATAGGGTGTCATTAAAAACTTATAAATTATACTGAGATGATAGCTAGTCGGCACAAAAATCGAAAGACAAGCGGTCAGATTACCATATATATATATATATATATATATATATATATATATATATATATATATATATATATATATATATATATATATATATATATATATATATATATGTATTTTTGGCAGGTTCTTGGACTGTTGATATATATATTGTTTTTAATTTTGTTTTCTTGGGGATTTAGTCCGTTGTGAGGCAAATAAAATGTGGTGTTTTTGGTTACATTTTATATTACTAACGTTTCGGTAATAGATATACCTTCATCAGAGTGCAGTAGCTGAAAACATTTTTTTATTTTAACAGTTTTTAGGTAATATTCTAGGAACTAGTTACTAAGTTTATATATAAGTATAAAGGTGTTACCTTTTATTAAAAATCCGAGGATTGGCACATTGTACTGCGAGGCACTTTATAAAAAATTGCACTTTCTGTTACTTTGAAGTTTTTAAACAGATAAGTCGGTATATACATATTTAGTCTAGCTTTATTAAATAGTAACTGAAAAACGCACATCTACTTTTGGCGAAAGGGTCGTCTGACAATTTGGGAGTGTTTGCCAGATGTATCTATTTGGCTTAAGGGGTCCAATTATTGTTTTGAGGTCTATGTGTTTTTATTTATTATTTTTTAATTAATTAGTTATTAGTATTATGTAGCTTGTGAGAAGGGTGAGTTTATTTTATAATATTATGGTAAATTTTGTGAAGGTTTTTTGTGTCGGATTTAGCGTTTATAGCGTTTTTGTTTCTTTGGATTTCGATCATTTCAAGTATTTCTCGTTTTTTAGAATGATTTTCTGTATTTAGGATTTTTGTGTTTTTATAGTTGAAAGTATGTTGATTTTCGTCGCTGTGATGTGATAAGGCAGTCTTGTTTTTTTTGTCGAATTTGTGTCCATTTATTCTGTTTTTTAAGTGTTGGCTGGTCTGTCCAATATAAACGGCGTGGCAGTTATTGCATGGAATTTCATACACAACGTGAGTTTTTTTATCTTTGGGGATTGTTGATTTTAGCTTGCTGAAATTTTTTCTTAAAAGATTGTGGCCTTTGTGGCTGACAGTTATGTCGTGGTTTTTAAAAACGTTTTGAATTTTTTCTGATAGGTTAGGAATATATGGTAATGATAAGTAATTTTTATTATTTTTTGTTGTATGTTTGTTGTTTGGGTGTGTGTTGTAAAACTCGTCCTGGAAGACCTCGAAGAAAACACAATCCCGCCCTTAGATTTCCCTTTACCTTTTTTCTACAGATATGTCGACGACTGTATAACAGCTGTACCCAAAAATAAATGCAACTTGATTCTAGAAAAATTTAACAGTTACCACCACAAACTACAATTTACAATAGAAAAACAAAACGAAAACAAAATCAACTTTCTTGACCTAACTCTATACAATAAAAACAACAAAATAAGAACAGAATGGTACACTAAAAAAAACTTGGTCTGCAAGATACCTACATTTTGACTCACAGCACCCCCTATCCCAAAAAAAACCGTTATTATTGGGCTCGCAGACCGCAGCATAAAACTATCTGATCCCGAATTTAGAGAAAGGGCAATCAACAAAGCAAAAGAAACTTTAAAAATAAATAACTATCCGCAGCAGCTTATAAACAAAATTTTTAAAGAAAGAATACACAAATTTTACAACACACACCCAAACAACAAACATACAACAAAAAATAATAAAAATTACTTATCATTACCATACATTCCTAACCTATCAGAAAAAATTCAAAACGTTTTTAAAAACTACGACATAACTGTCAGCCACAAAGGCCACAATCTTTTAAGAAAAAATTTCAGCAAGCTAAAATCAACAATCGCCAAAGATAAAAAAACTCACGTTGTGTATGAAATTCCATGCAATAACTGCCACGCCGTTTATATTGGACAGACCAGCCAACACTTAAAAAACAGAATAAATGGACACAAATTCGACAAAAAAAACAAGACTGCCTTATCACATCACAGCGACGAAAATCAACATACTTTCAACTATAAAAACACAAAAATCCTAAATACAGAAAATCATTCTAAAAAACGAGAAATACTTGAAATGATCGAAATCCAAAGAAACAAAAACGCTATAAACGCTAAATCCGACACAAAAAACCTTCACAAAATTTACCATAATATTATAAAATAAACTCACCCTTCTCACAAGCTACATAATACTAATAACTAATTAATTAAAAAATAATAAATAAAAACACATAGACCTCAAAACAATAATTGGACCCCTTAAGCCAAATAGATACATCTGGCAAACACTCCCAAATTGTCAGACGACCCTTTCGCCAAAAGTAGATGTGCGTTTTTCAGTTACTATTTAATAAAGCTAGACTAAATATGTATATACCGACTTATCTGTTTAAAAACTTCAAAGTAACAGAAAGTGCAATTTTTTATAAAGTGCCTCGCAGTACAATGTGCCAATCCTCGGATTTTTAATAAAAGGTAACACCTTTATACTTATATATAAACTTAGTAACTAGTTCCTAGAATATTACCTAAAAACTGTTAAAATAAAAAAATGTTTTCAGCTACTGCACTCTGATGAAGGTATATCTATTACCGAAACGTTAGTAATATAAAATGTAACCAAAAACACCACATTTTATTTGCCTCACAACGGACTAAATCCCCAAGAAAACAAAATATATATATATATATATATATATATATATATATATATATATATATATATATATATATATATATATATATATATATATATATATATATATATATGTACAGGGTGATCCATTAAGGGTGGCGAGCGGCTGTATATCCAAAACCATACATGCTACAACTTTAGGGTAAAAAATTTATTAAGAAACATGACCAAAAAAATTGACTGGAAAATATTTTTAAGTTCCTAATTCTACCGCTTGGGGGCGTAGTCGCTATGCTATGATACAAAATCCTCACTTTCTACTAATATCTTTGATGCAATGTAGGTCACAAATTAACTTTTTATAATATCTGTACTATCCTCTATAAATTTTGTAATAACAATTTTTTCGTAGTTACCATGGTAACGGTGTGGGGAAGGGTAGCAATTAAAAATACTTAAAGGGCTGTAACTTCGGTTTGCGTTAACCAAATCTAACAAACTATGGCTTGTTTTAAAGAACTTTTTATCCTAATTAAATATTTTTATAAATAATTTTAAAATTACTTTGTACGGTTGATAAAAGAGGGCGCTTTTAAAAAAATTTATTTCTAGCTTCGATTTCTTAAAAAATTTAAATGCAACCATTCATCCATTTTTAATATATTTTGTAGTTTATTAGTTACTAAAGATAACTGCAAAAACCGGAGGTCGTTTTCTCTTGTCTTTTAAAAGTTATCGCAAGAATAGTGGAAGAGTGTAATTCCACTTTGGCTTTTACCAAAATTTTGCTATTTTCCTTTATAAAAAAGTTGGAATCCTACAAACATAGCCGTTTTTGGCTATGTTTACTCATTTTCAGCTTTTTTTTTAGATACATTATGTTATTTTGTTTTTTATTTTAGTTATTTATCTAAAAAATGCAATAATAATCTAAATGTACATTTATTGCCAAGGCGGCCATGGACAATTACGAAATAAAACAAATGAATTACCTTGTCATTCCGTCTAAAATTATATAATTTGACAGTTTCTGTTATTGTCGTGACAATTAAGGCTATTCTTGTGAGATAAGTGATATTTTTTTAAGGAACAATGCCTTTTACAAATGAAGAAGCCTACGATATGTTAGCCATTTATTTTCAATTGTTTGAAAACGCAGTTTTGGTTTCGAGAGAATGCGCTATGCGTTATCCTCATAAGTTCACCATTCCAGAAAAGTTTTTCAGCGTTTAGCTCGCCGCTTAAGACAACATGGTCGTGTTCAGCCAGTTCTCTCCTTAAGAAGACGCCGCCCTGCAAAAACAGAGGATAACGTTATTAATGTACTGGCATATGTTCACGCAGAACCCCATATTAGTATAAGAGAAATTGTCAGATATTTAGGAAGTTCTTACGGTACAGTACAAAGAATCCTTGTGGACAAAAAATTACATCCGTACCATGTAGTGCTACATCAAGCCCTAAGTGTTGCTGATTTTGACAATAGGTTAAACTATTGCTATTGGCTAAAAAATATGATTAGAGATAATCCCCAATTTTTTTCTCAAATATTATGGACAGATGAGGCCTCATTTACTAACACTGGGAGAGTAAACCTGCACAACATACACTATTGGTCAGAGACCAACCCACACTGGATGCGTGAACTTGATAATCAACATCGATGGATAGTTAATGTTTGGTGTGGGGTTATAAACGGAATGATTATCGGACCGCATATTTTTGAAGGTATCTTAACAGGTGAAATGTACCTAAATTTTTTACTATATAATTTGCCAGGATTACTGGAAAATGTTCCTTTAAATGTAAGAAGAAGCATGTGGTTGCAGCTCGATGGGTGCCCCGCTCATTATTCACTTGTGGTACGCAATTTTCTTGACGAACATTTTCCCGACGGATGGATTGGCAGGGGAAGTGTATTTCCCTGGCCGGCGAGGTCCCTCGACTTAACCTGTTTGGATTATTATTTATGGGGCAGAGTTAAAGACATTGTTTACAAAGTCCGACCAACTACTAGAGAAGACATGGTTATTCGAATTGGAAATGGAATAGTTTATCTCAGGCTGAAGTAGAAGCAGCCGTAATTTCTACAAGGAGAAGACTTAATTGTTGCATTTCAAACGATGGAAAATAATTTGAATATTTAAAATAAGTTGTTTTTAATTACATAAATTATTTTATTTATTTATTTGTTTTATTTCGTTATTGTTCAAGGCCGCCTTGGCGATAAATGCAACATTTGGATTGTTATTGCATTTTTTAGATAAAAAAAAATAAAAGAAAATTCCATAATTTAATTTTAAAAAAAGCTGAAAATGAGTAAATATAGCCGAAAAATGCTATTTTTGTAGGATAGCAATGTTTTAATAAAGGAAAATTACACTCTCCCACTATTTTTGCGATAACTTTTAAAAGACAAGAGAAAACGACCTCCGGTTTTTGCAGTTATCTTTAGTAACTAACAAACTACAAAACATATTAAAAATGGATGAATGGTTGCTTTTAAATTTTTTAAGAAATCGAAGATAGAAATATATTTTTTTAAAAGCGCCCTCTTTTATCAACCGCACAAAGTAATTTTAAAATTATTTATAAAAATATTTAATTATGATAAAAAGTTCTTTAAAACAAGCCATAGTTTGTTACATTTGGTTAACGCAAACCGAAGTTACAGCCCTTTAAGTATTTCTAATAGTTACCCTTCCCCACACCGTAACCATGGTCACTACGAAAAAATTGTTATTACAAAATTTATAGAGGATAGTACAGATATTATAAAAAGTGAATTTGTGACCTACATTGCATCGAAGATATTACTAGAAAGTGAGGATTTTGAATCATAGCATAGCGACTACGCCCCCAAGCGGTAGAATTAGGAACTTAAAAATATTTTCCAGTGAATTTTTTTGGTCATGTTTCCTAATAAATTTTTTACCCTAAAGTTGTAGCATGTATGGTTTTGGATATACAGCCGCTCGCCACCCTTAATGGATCACCCTGTATATATATATATATATATATATATATATATATATATATATATATATATATATATATATATATACATATATATATAGAAGCGGTGGGTAGTCTTGGCTGACTAGTTGATAAACAAGATTATATTTTTTTGGGGTAACAGCCAGAGGTATTAGGGCTCAATGAATAAGAAGAACTCTTATTTACTACGCTAAGCTTTCGGAAGCATTTATTCCTTTTTTAAAGCTACAAATATGGAGTACATTAGATATATTATGTATAATAACATTATTACTTATTATTACCTGGGTGTAAGTGAGTTTCAATAAAATGAAAAAAAGCAACTCATCTTCACAGTAATCTTAATGCAGGAATTATTGACTAAATTGTGCAATTACTACAAAATCTTGTTAAAAATTTTTTTAAAGTGACAATTGTCAATCGTCATAAGATTCTGTTGAGAAGGAGAGTTTTTTACAATGGTGGATTATTTAAATATTACAGGTTAATTAACAACCTGTAATATTTAAATAATCCACCATTGTAAAAAACTCTCCTTCTCAACAGAATCTTATGACAATTGACAATTGTCATTTTAAAAAAATTTTTAACAAGATTTTGTAGTAATTGCACAATTTAGTCAATAATTCCTGCATTAAGATTACTGTGAAGATGAGTTGCTTTTTTACATTTTATTGAAACTCACTTACACCCAGGTAATAATAAGTAATAATGTTATTATACATAATATATCTAATGTACTCCATATTTGTAGCTTTGAAAAAGGAATAAATGCTACCGAAAGCTTAGCGTAGTAAATAAGAGTTCTTCTTATTCATTGAGCCCTAATACCTCTGGCTGTTACCCCAAAAAAATATAATCTTGTTTATATACATATATATATATATATATATATATATATATATATATATATATATATATATATATATATATATATATATATATATAAAAAAGGTGAAGAAAATATTGGGGAAACTGTCTGTATGGTAGTGCTCGACACGTGTTTCGTGCTTATTAGCACTCATCAGTCGCACATAACCAAGTTATTAGATGGGAAACTTGGAAGTTGAAAAAACACAAAGAGTTCACAGACCAGGGACCTGCTAGCACATTTAGTTATGTGCGACTGATGAGTGCTAATAAGCACGAAACACGTGTCGAGCACTACCATACAGACAGTTTCCCCAATATTTTCTTCACCTTTTTTTATAAATAGTCCTGTCGATATTTCTTTATTTCTTTATATTATTGTTATATCCCTTGGGGTAGAGGTTTCACGCAGGTGCTATTGCAGCCTCCGTGGTGATGTTGGGTGTTGCCCGGAAATCCCTGGGTCTCCTGACAAAAAACAACCGCAAATGTGCTAGCAGGTCCCTGGTCTGTGAACTCTTTGTGTTTTTTCAACTTCCAAGTTTCCCATCTAATAACTTGGTTATGTGCGACTGATGAGTGCTAATAAGCACGAAACACGTGTCGAGCACTACCATACAGACAGTTTCCCCAATATTTTCTTCACCTTTTTTTATAAATAGTCCTGTCGATATTTCTTTATTTCTTTATATTGTTATATATATATATATATATATATATATGTATATATATATATATATATATATATATATATATATATATATATATATATATATATATATATATATCCAGAAGTCCATAAATCCAACTAATTTAAACATAGGAATAAGAAACAAAAAAGGGAAATATTGTGCTCAAATGTGACACTGAGAAGGAAATGAAAAGGTTAAAGGAAGGTATAGAAAATAAATTAGGGGGAAAATATCATACTGAACTACCTAAGAAAATGTTACCAAAAATAAAAATAACCAATTACACTGGAGATAAGTCAATGGATGTTTTAAAAGACGTTATAAGAAGGCAAAACTCGTTGATTAGCAGAGAAGAACACCTAATAATTACATTTGTAAGAAAATTAAAAATAAATCATTCTCTACAATCTATGCTGAATGTTCGGGAAATCTTTATGTTGAAATGATGAGTCATGGAAAAATATGCATTGATTGGGAGCAGCTGCCTGTGTACGAAGATCTTACTGTTTCAAGATGCTATCAATGTCAGGGCTATCACCATAAAAGTAATAAGTGTACCAATAAACAAGTATGTGGAAACTGCGCTGGAAATCATGTTACGACTGACTGTAGGAGAGAAAATAAGAAATGTGTAAACTGTATGACTGCTAACAAACAACACAACGCTCAATACGAGATTGATCATAGTGCTCTAGATGCAAAATGTCCATCGCTGGAATACCAAATAAAACTAATGCGAAGCAGAACAAACTATAATGCTTGAAAGTATGGTCAATCATTTACAGGATGAAGTTCTTAAGCTAATTAATGAAGATAATGAACTCGGAAGCAAAAGCGTGGATATTGCGGAAGTGGATGAACTGTTGTGTAATGATGATTGTTTCTTGAAGATAATTCATCTTAACATAAGAAGCATAAATAAAAACATGGACAATTTACTCACTTATTTAGAATCGTATAGTCTAAGGTATATAGATATTATTGTATTGAGTGAAACCTTTCAAGTTGCCACTACAGCGAATTGTAATGTACCGGGATATCAAATTCTCTATAACGAAGCGGACTTTAATAGAAATGATGGGGTGATAATTTTGGTTAAAAATGACATTGATATTGATTTTGCTTTTAAGCTTTTGGGTATTTCAAAAGCAACACTAGGCAGAATAACGTTTCAGGTGAATGATATTTCTTTTGGGTTGACAGCAATTTATAAGCCGCCACCTATACCAAAGACAGACTTTATTAATGACATACATATCTTTCTAGATAATGAAGCAGGGGCGAACATTGAAATTTTTATGGGGACATGAACATAAATTTATTAGATGACAATGACAATAATGTAACAGAATATCTATGAGATTTTGGCGAAAAGTCTGCAAGTTTCAACTAGAAACGAACCAAACGAACGGATGTATTCCCGGATTAACCACGACATATATATATATATATATATATATATATATATATATATATATATATATATATATATATATATATATATATATATATATATATATTGTCATATTTCCCCAGATATTCATCATTTTTTCCAAATTTCTATACATTTTTCATATTATTTATTTAACATTTCGGAAACCACTCTACGTGCTGCGATTGCATATCGCTGGCCTCGCCTTTATTTTATGAACCCTGACCAGTTTGAACTGTTAGTATAAACTGTTCTTGGGGGATTCATATAAAAAGCGTACCAGCGAGGTGCAAAGAGAGGGCGTCGTGTCCCGACGGGGAGGCGTCACTGTGGTGCCGCACGAATAGTACGCATAGTACGAATAGCGCCAGCCCTTTAGGCTGACAAAGTACTCGGCTAGAAGCTGCCCCCTACGCTACCCAACTTAGTTACGTAAGTGTATTATTGTGCTTGTACCTGATATCAATATAAGTGTTTTGGTAAACCGCAGCCTATTTTATCAACCCTGACGACCCCTAGCGCGACATTTGGTGGAGGCGCCTTATAAAGCGCGACATTTGGTGGAGGCGCCTGGTTCTTTCTCGTTGGTAAGTTCTTCCTAACTTGCCAAGGGCCTTTTGTGTTTTATAATTTTTACTATCTCTTTCAGGTCATTTTAGTGTTTTTCAGTGCATTTTTAAAGTGTTTTTTTGCAGGGCGTTATAGTGCATTTTTTTTTTGTCAAATTATTTTTTACGGTGATTTTTTTTTTAAAGGGCATTTTTACAGTGTTTTTTTTCAGGGTTTTTTTTACATTGGTTTTTAAAGGGTATTTATTTTACAGTGGTTTTAAGGGGAATTTTTACAGTGCTTTTTACGTCTATATAATTTTCCTACCCCATTCTCATCCCAAAAAACGTTTGACATAATTTTGTCTTGTGCCCGTTAACGCTGGCGAGATTAAAATTATCCAAACAGAACCTATAGGAAAACCCACCTCGTGCCCGTTAACGCTGGCGAGGCTAGGTTTACTATAAATCCCACCTCAAAGCGTCTACTGTAGTCCTGTCTTGTGCCCGTTAACGCTGGCGAGATTAGATTACATAGACTGCTAAATATAGAAATAGTTCCACCTCGTGCCCGTTAACGCTGGCGAGGCCAGAATTATTATATATTGGGGTTATTCACTAAACAACCCTTAACCCTTTTATTCCTGTTATCCCTTTTATTTAATTTTTATGGCCCGTAGGAAGCTTAACAAGATTCAAAGAGAACGAAAAAGGCAAGAGAAGTTAAGGGTTGTTAATAACGGCACATCGTTAGGTTTACCAAATACACTACCCGTAAAAATTTTTATTTCAAACGAGCAACAATTAAGGGCTCTGAGATTAAAAAGGAAATTTTTAAATTTATTTGGCGACAATGAAATATAATATTTTGTTTTGACATTGAGGTCGTCGCTCATGAACTTAAAGTGTATTTTGAAATTCAATACACAAGGTTCACGGGCTTGTTATGTTATCAATTAAGCATGTAATATTATTAACAAAGTGTTACACAAATAGTATCGTTATTTTTATAAACATATTTTCATATCAAAGCGCCATTCAAATATAAAGATTTCCAATTTTTTACATATATTTTTTATTATTATCTTGTAGATATATTTTTACTGCCCTTTTATCGCCATTTTTATAAGGTACCATAGAGATATTTATATTTTATTATCATTTTTAGGTTTGATACTTAATATAATAACAGTACATATGTATATTTCGCCTCTGATGTTTAATGAGCAGCCGCCATTGCCGGTAACCAGGACCACGGGCAGCAAATACAAAACTTTATACCTGTTTTTAGGAGCATGTTCATTTTTTACTTTTTATTTTCTGACTAATCTCTTTTTTATTTTATAGGACGACCTTCCAAAAAATAAAATAATGGATTTTTTTTTCAAAAAGTTTTAAAAGCTGTGGAAAAAATGGAACTAGTACCCTTTTGGGAAATCAAAGAAAGGGATACTTAGTATTTTATACATGGTCTTTATTCATACAATCTGGGCTAAATGTAAGGTACTTTTTCTTTTAAAAAGGGACTTGAGAATTAAGAACAAGAATAATCTAGTTAATTTCAAAAATATATAAGGGAGCTCAACTGGATAAAAGAATTTTGGGAATTGATGTATGGTAAGATGGTAAGAAAGAACAAGCTATTCTTGACTGAATTTTATTTTTTCAATTTTTTTTATGAATTCAATTTTAAAAATTATAATTATAAAGTTTTCAAATTTGTTTTTATAGTTGGGTACAAACAAATGGTTAGTATTTAAATGTGTGTTTTGTTACAAACAAATGGTTAGTATTTAAATGTGTGTTTTGTGTTAGTATGAAAGAGGGTATACCCAAAATGTATTGGTTTGAGTGTTTTATGCTTGGGACATTTTAAGAATATTTTACGTATTTGTACTATATGCTTATTTATGAATTACGGTAGTAAATTTTAGATTGTCAGTGCAATCATTTAGAATACCATTTATTTTATTTTATTAAATGTTTTGCGTTTTTAATAAACAAACAAATCATCACGTATAATATTATCAAGTTCATGTATAAATAAATCACGAAGGTAAAGGTAGACAGTTCATTATTTTATTTAATCAGCAGAAAAGTAAACAATTGATATATAATATTAAAGATACCATTCACCTAGGTAGTTTTATTAAATTGTAATATACGGTGTCTAATGAAAATAAGTTAAACAAAAACAAGGGTGTATTTTATGACTGAGACATTGAAAAATAAATCAGGGTCAGAATTTTTTTATAAATCCAACTTCTTTTATACTTTTAAGTCGAATATTATTATTATTAAGTAAATTTAAATATAGCGTACAATAATGATTACCATATGCATTTTGTAATCGGGTGTTTATTTGTTTATATGACTGAAAGTCATATGTTTTCCAAATAGGGGGACATGGAGGATGACTTTGAACACGGAGTTGAATGTCCGCCTATTTGATGGTGATATGTGTTATGTATATGATTATTTATTTTATTTATGACTAAAAGTCATAATATGTTTTCCGAGTAGGGGAACATGGAAGATGGCCCTGAGCATAGAGCTGAATGTTCGCCTACTCGATGGTGGTATGTATACCGTTATTTAAATGGCTAAGAGTCATTATGTGAGTATAGGGAGACATGGAAGAGGACCTTCATATAGGGTTGAATGTCTGCCTATGCGAAATATTAAGAGTTATATGCAAGTAGCATTTGAAGTTTATGTGACTTATGTGAAATATTAAGAGTTATATGCAAATTGTATTTGAAGTTTATGTGACTTTATTGATGAACAAATAGGATGGTAAATATGGTAAATATTTGATGATGTGATTACGCTATATTTGGGTTTTAAATTGTTATGTAAATGTGTATAATTTTGTTTTTCCCTGATGAATTAGAGACCGATGTCTCTCTGTCTCCAATAGAGTAATACTTAGACACCAATAAAAGTTCTATGTAAAAACCGGGTGAATGTTCTTAGCCTGTCTACTTTTACTTAAACATCATAGTATCATGTAGGTTTTCATTATTTTTCATTATTTATAAACTGTTTTTTCCTTTTAACTGCCGGTAGTCTTTTTTTTCCATGTACCATTGGGAGACCACACGACCTGGATCGAGAGCCACAAAACACACCAAAAACCCAAAGGCCAGTCGCCGCTCGCATCCACAGAGCCAGCGTCATGCATCAGCCACGCACGGTCCACCATGGCTCGCCAGCCTGGTCTTCCCTCACAAACGCCGAACTTCTGCACAACGAGCCGTGACGACACTGGTTGATCACAACTACCCTTAGGATTAGCCCTGCAAAGTTCCCGTCAATCACGGCTTAGTAACGGCACTCAACGGCACCCAAAGTCCGGGTGGCCGAACTCTTTGGAGGAGGGAGACCCCTGCTGCACTGGGAGTCGGCAACAAAACTAGCCGATCCCACCCCCAGGACACAGGAACCGTGACCGCTGCGTCTGAGCAAGAAGCAGATGACAAGGAGCCTCAACGCCTAAGATGTGTCGGGTTTTGTCGGTGTGTAGGCTATTCGATCAGTAACGTGTTGGAACTCCCTAATAATAGAACTTTGTAAAGAAAGTGTGTAAATGTGAACCAGACTACCAGGACAGTAACCATTTTTATTCTTCATTTTTAAGCTAGTTTTACCATTCCTCATTTCACCCAAATAAATACGGAGTGTACCGAGCCTGCGAGCTCCAATTGTTTGTGTTTGTAATATTGTTTCTATATTTGTTTATTGTATATTTTGTATATCTCCGTTTTGTATATTTGTATTTTGTAAATATGTGATATTTTTTTATATGTATTGTGTAAATTTTTAAAGCTAGGGGCTAGCTTTTACAGGCGCGGGGGAAATGTCATATTTCCCCAGATATTCATCATTTTTTCCAAATTTCTATACATTTTTCATATTATTTATTTAACATTTCGGAAACCACTCTACGTGCTGCGATTGCATATCGCTGGCCTCGCCTTTATTTTATGAACCCTGACCAGTTTGAACTGTTAGTATAAACTGTTCTTGGGGGATTCATATAAAAAGCGTACCAGCGAGGTGCAAAGAGAGGGCGTCGTGTCCCGACGGGGAGGCGTCACTGTGGTGCCGCACGAATAGTACGCATAGTACGAATAGCGCCAGCCCTTTAGGCTGACAAAGTACTCGGCTAGAAGCTGCCCCCTACGCTACCCAACTTAGTTACGTAAGTGTATTATTGTGCTTGTACCTGATATCAATATAAGTGTTTTGGTAAACCGCAGCCTATTTTATCAACCCTGACGACCCCTAGCGCGACATTATATATATATATATATATATATATATATATATATATATATATATATATATATATATATATATATGCATGGCAAAGGGTGCTTTTGAAGACCTTTTTTAATAACCATTGGTGCTTCTAAGAACACTTGGTGCTTATGGGGACCGTCCTCATAAGAATTGTATATCTATCGAGTTTTGTAGGGACAGTCCTCATTATATCTTTTTTATGTCCATTGTGTTTTATGAAAATTTTTTAAGTAGCTGTCCCTACATAATCCATTTAATATCGATTGTGTTTTGTGAGAACTTCGGATTTTTATTTCTAAAGTGGTTTTTAGGAACAGCAACTATTTAAAATAATGAGAAGCAAATCATTTAAAATTTAATTAATAAACAGTTCACCGTCAAATAATAAAAGGCTATTACAAGCAAAAAACAAAAATTAAGAGCATTAATGCTCATTTGCCGTTTATTTTTCCATTTTCAGGTGAAAATTTAAAGGCAACCGATTTATTTTGAACTTTG
This sequence comes from Philopedon plagiatum, assembly GCA_963971165.1. NCBI lineage: Eukaryota > Metazoa > Arthropoda > Insecta > Coleoptera > Curculionidae > Philopedon > Philopedon plagiatum. The sequence goes on along the minus strand of OZ020189.1, from coordinate 64,704,054 downwards.
AACAACTAATTCCCGGTTTCTCAAAATTTAAGGTTATTTGAGCGATACTTTATTTGTAGTGGCAACGGAATCAGCTGATTGACGTTTGTCGCCCATGGCCCATTTTTTTGTTTTTTCAGTCGTTTTTCTTCTGTTTTTAAGAGGTTTTGAGTGTTTTAATTGGTTTTTTGTATTGTTAGACTTGATACTGTTATTTTTTTGTATGTGCACCATTTTTTATACATAATTCATCCTGTTTTGGGTAAGTTGTCAGATTGTTTAATACTAATAAAAGTATCTATAAAGATTACTTTTTAGAATATGGATTACAATAATTATTTAATTATTATGTATCTAGTCCAGAAGAGACACAGAGAAGAGACTCGAGGTGGATCTCAGAGTTGTGGTGGAGCAAAAAAAGACTTGGGTATTAAACATAACCAAAAAGTTTACTAAAAAATAAGCCTAGTTTTAACTTTTTTGGACGAAAAAAGCCCATAATATGGCATTAGCGACTCTAGTTTGTCAATGTTGTTTTCTTAGAATGACTCAAAATAATTTTAAAGTTAAAGGTTAGGTTAGAATAAATTTTTGTTTTAAGGTTTTGTTAAATATTGTCCTAATTTGTGTTGTTCTTTTTTAGATCGAGGCCTAATATTGCAACATTGGTATTGAAGCATTTAATCAGGTATTAATCAGGTAATTGTTTGTTTTAATAGGGGTATTATTTTGAGCCAAAGATATTTCTGCTTTATCGTGTAATTTACATTTTACTCGTATGTAGAATAGTAATATGTGTGTAAAGAGTATGTGTTATTATCATATTTTAGATAACTTCTGCTGCAACAGGTTTTATTGAATAGAATGATGGGGCCTGTAATAAGACCACTAGGCCTCTTAAAAGAAAGAGAGCTAAGCCAGCTACTGAGGTCAGCAATTCTAATGCATATGAGATTCTTCATGAAATATATGACATGATGCCAAACGTGAGTATTTAACTGTTGCAGGTAATGTTTATTTCTAACTAAAATTTGATTTCTACAGCTCGTGACGAAGACTTTTGGTCGATGCATCTACATAACACATAGGAAGCCATGCATCAGGTTATACAGTTCTGCATAAGTATCAACTATTTAAAGTTTATTTTTAAGTTAAAATTAGGTCAGTTCTAATGTTTAAATGCAAGAATTTGCTTTAAATGTTAATGCTCTGTTACTGATCGAATATATTCTTACAAAATGTATTTTCTGGGTAATTTATGTAATAATTTATAAGCATCGTATTCCTGTAATACTTTAAATCAATGAACAAAAATCCCTGTTTTGTTTTATTTACGCGTCCACCTTAGGAACACGTTTTTTCAAATTGTTTGACCTCAGTTTTAGAAAAAATCTAAATATATCTGCCCTAGAGCAGGGGTCTTCAACCTTTTTTTTATTAAAGGGCCAGATTTGGGATTCCATATCGACCGGTGGACCAGAAGTGAAGAAGGCCGCAGGCGAAAAATTTGTGGCACCACACCCAAATTTCGTCAAGAATTCGCCCTACTATTTTCGTAAATTAAATTATTGCTTTTTCGTCTAAAAGAGGTAATATAATGAGTAGGCAATATTTTAAATTTTGAGTACCTAATTTATTACGTATTTATCAATTTTTTTTTTGTATATTGCCAGAAATAGAAAAGGTTTCGTTACTCGAAATAGGGTTAATTCGGGGAAAAAATGAACTTGAACTTTGAACAACTAATGCCCGGTTTCTCAAAATTTAAGGTTATTTGAGCGATACTTTATTTGTAGTGGCAACGGAATCAGCTGATTGACGTTTGTCGCCCATGGCCCATTTTTTTGTTTTTTCAGTCGTTTTTCTTCTGTTTTTAAAAGGTTTTGAGTGTTTTAATTGGTTTTTTGTATTGTTAGACTTGATACTGTTATTTTTTTGTATGTGCACCATTTTTTATACATAATTCATCCTGTTTTGGGTAAGTTGTCAGATTGTTTAATACTAATAAAATTATTTATAAAGATTACTTTTTAGAATATGGATTACAATAATTATTTAATTATTATGTATCTAGTCCAGAAGAAACACAGAGAAGAGACTCGAGGTGGATCTCAGAGTTGTGGTGGAGCAAAAAAAGACTTGGGTATTAAACGTAACCAAAAAGTTTACTAAAAAATAAGCCTAGTTTTAACTTTTTTGGACGAAAAAAGCCCATAATATGGCATTAGCGACTCTAGTTTGTCAACGTTGTTTTCTTAGAATGACTCAAAATAATTTTAAAGTTAAAGGTTAGGTTAGAATAAATTTTTGTTTTAAGGTTTTGTTAAATATTGTCCTAATTTGTGTTGTTCTTTTTTAGATCGAGGCCTATTATTGCAACATTGGTGTTGAAGCATTTAATCATGTATTAATCAGGTAATGGTTTGTTTTAATAGGGGTATTATTTTGAGCCAAAGATATTTCTGCTTTATCGTGTAATTTACATTTTACTCGTATGTAGAATAGTAATATGTGTGTAAAGAGTATGTGTTATTATCATATTTTCGATAACTTCTGCTGCAACAGGTTTTATTGAATAGAATGATGGGCCCTGTAATAAGACCACTAGGCCTCTTAAAAGAAAGAGAGCTAAGCCAGCTACTGAGGTCAGCAATTCTAATGCATATGAGATTCTTCATGAAATATATGACATGATGCCAAACGTGAGTATTTAACTGTTGCAGGTAATGTTTATTTCTAACTAAAATTTGATTTCTACAGCTCGTGACGAAGACTTTTGGTCGATGCATCTACATAACACATAGGAAGCCATGTATCAGGTTATACAGTTCTGCATAAGTATCAACTATTTAAAGTTTATTTTTAAGTTAAAATTAGGTCAGTTCTAATGTTTAAATGCAAGAATTTGCTTTAAATGTTAATGCTCTGTTACTGATCGAATATATTCTTACAAAATGTATTTTCTGGGTAATTTATGTAATAATTTATAAGCATCGTATTCCTGTAATACTTTAAATCAATGAACAAAAATCCCTGTTTTGTTTTATTTACGCGTCCACCTTAGGAACACGTTTTTTCAAATTGTTTGACCTCAGTTTTAGAAAAAATCTAAATATATCTGCCCTAGAGCAGGGGTCTTCAACCTTTTTTTTATTAAAGGGCCAGATTTGGGATTCCATATCGACCGGTGGACCAGAAGTGAAGAAGGCCGCAGGCGAAAAATTTGTGGCACCACACCCAAATTTCGTCAAGAATTCGCCCTACTATTTTCGTAAATTAAATTATTGCTTTTTCGTCTAAAAGAGGTAATATAATGAGTAGGCAATATTTTAAATTTTGAGTACCTAATTTATTACGTATTTATCAATTTTTTTTTTGTATATTGTCAGAAATAGAAAAGGTTTCGTTACTCGAAATAGGGTTAATTCGGGGAAAAAATGAACTTGAACTTTGAACAACTAATGCCCGGTTTCTCAAAATTTAAGGTTATTTGAGCGATACTTTATTTGTAGTGGCAACGGAATCAGCTGATTGACGTTTGTCGCCCATGGCCCATTTTTTTGTTTTTTCAGTCATTTTTCTTCTGTTTTTAAAAGGTTTTGAGTGTTTTAATTGGTTTTTTGTATTGTTAGACTTGATACTGTTATTTTTTTGTATGTGCACCATTTTTTATACATAATTCATCCTGTTTTGGGTAAGTTGTCAGATTGTTTAATACTAATAAAATTATTTATAAAGATTACTTTTTAGAATATGGATTACAATAATTATTTAATTATTATGTATCTAGTCCAGAAGAAACACAGAGAAGAGACTCGAGGTGGATCTCAGAGTTGTGGTGGAGCAAAAAAAGACTTGGGTATTAAACGTAACCAAAAAGTTTACTAAAAAATAAGCCTAGTTTTAACTTTTTTGGACGAAAAAAGCCCATAATATGGCATTAGCGACTCTAGTTTGTCAATGTTGTTTTCTTAGAATGACTCAAAATAATTTTAAAGTTAAAGGTTAGGTTAGAATAAATTTTTGTTTTAAGGTTTTGTTAAATATTGTCCTAATTTGTGTTGTTCTTTTTTAGATCGAGGCCTATTATTGCAACATTGGTGTTGAAGCATTTAATCATGTATTAATCAGGTAATTGTTTGTTTTAATAGGGGTATTATTTTGAGCCAAAGATATTTCTGCTTTATCGTGTAATTTACATTTTACTCGTATGTAGAATAGTAATATGTGTGTAAAGAGTATGTGTTATTATCATATTTTCGATAACTTCTGCTGCAACAGGTTTTATTGAATAGAATGATGGGCCCTGTAATAAGACCACTAGGCCTCTTAAAAGAAAGAGAGCTAAGCCAGCTACTGAGGTCAGCAATTCTAATGCATATGAGATTCTTCATGAAATATATGACATGATGCCAAACGTGAGTATTTAACTGTTGCAGGTAATGTTTATTTCTAACTAAAATTTGATTTCTACAGCTCGTGACGAAGACTTTTGGTCGATGCATCTACATAACACATAGGAAGCCATGTATCAGGTTATACAGTTCTGCATAAGTATCAACTATTTAAAGTTTATTTTTAAGTTAAAATTAGGTCAGTTCTAATGTTTAAATGCAAGAATTTGCTTTAAATGTTAATGCTCTGTTACTGATCGAATATATTCTTACAAAATGTATTTTCTGGGTAATTTATGTAATAATTTATAAGCATCGTATTCCTGTAATACTTTAAATCAATGAACAAAAATCCCTGTTTTGTTTTATTTACGCGTCCACCTTAGGAACACGTTTTTTCAAATTGTTTGACCTCAGTTTTAGAAAAAATCTAAATATATCTGCCCTAGAGCAGGGGTCTTCAACCTTTTTTTTATTAAAGGGCCAGATTTGGGATTCCATATCGACCGGTGGACCAGAAGTGAAGAAGGCCGCAGGCGAAAAATTTGTGGCACCACACCCAAATTTCGTCAAGAATTCGCCGTACTATTTTCGTAAATTAAATTATTGCTTTTTCGTCTAAAAGAGGTAATAAAACGAGTAGGCAATATTTTAAATTTTGAGTACCTAATTTATTACGTATTTATCAAATTTTTTTTTTGTATATTGTCAGAAATAGAAAAGGTTTCGTTACTCGAAATAGGGTTAATTCGGGGAAAAAATAATAGATGGCGCTTAAGTAAGCTCCCCACTTCCCAGTTAGCAACAATGATCTCCAGGACGTCCCCTTTTGAGCCGCAACGTCCCAGCTGGGACGTTCCCTGGACGTTAGAAAGATCCCAAATTGGTCCCAAAGTGACGCCCTACGGACGTCTCATGTTGCCGTCCCAAGGACGTCGGCAATGGGATTAAAAAAAAATTATTTGGTAAAATTTTTTTATAAAGTGTAAAAACAAAATACTGTTGGAATCTGTATTGTTGACTCTATATCATAATGACTTTACGTTACCCCAAAATGCGCTTTTTTTGTGTCAGTACTAGGACTGTTTGGAATTGCTAGGAGATGGCGCTGCCTGTGTCATGCTGCTTGAGTAATTCAACAAAATGTTAAATGTTTACTCTTTGCGTAATATTCCATCAAACCGTAATCAAACGAAAAAGCATACTTTTTCCTGGTAGTTTCTTGCACTCTGAAAAGTATTCTGTTATCTAATCGTGTTGGAAGTTGGAACGATTTGATTGATATGGGAAATCCCAAAATTTCCTTTCTGAGGGGACATATCCTATAAATACGAAATATCAAAAACTCTAAAAGCGGCTCAAGTGCAGTAAATTGAAAATGCTATACTATAAAATGTATCCAGATCCAGACAATTTAAGGCGTATGGAATGTCCAACAATGGTCCTATATACGTCCCAAATATAGTCGCTATAACGTCCTAGTAAGGTCCTAAGATGATCCCATATATGTCCTGTGTAACCTTTATGGGATGATCCCAGATACTCAGATACACCCGACCTCTTCCAAACGGACGTCCCAGGGACGTCCTTGGGCTCTTATGGGACATTCCGGGACGTCCCTGGGATGCAGGATATATCCCAGACGTACGTCCCAGGGACGGTTTTGTGTTGACTAGGTTCTGTCCTCAAAAGCATCAGTATATACGTAAACAATTCGCGCTAATTTTTGCTGTCCTCATAAGCACCTGTTTATTGCTGTACATCAATCAATATATTAAAAAACAAAACGAAACTTTTTTACTTTCTTAACTAGATTGCGTAATGAAAGTAACATATTAAAAAACAAAACGAAACTTTTTTACTTTCTTAACTAGATTGCGTAATGAAAGCAACCACTAAGAAAGAATTTTCAGAAATTTGACTTGGTAAGGAATAAAAGGGTATTGGTAATGTTAATGAACATTATACGGATCCATTAACGTAGATGATTTTTTTTTACTTTGTTTGGATCGCGCTAATTTTTGCTGTCCTGATAAGCACCTGTTTATTGCTGTACATTAATCAATATATTAAAAAGTGAAAGCAAAACAAAACGAAACTTTTTTACCTTCTTAACTAGATTTCGTAATGAAAGTATTTTCAGAAATCTAGGCGTGTTTTATTTTCTATATTATTTTTTTATTTCAGCTGTTCTCAAAACCACTAATACATCAAACCCTGGCCTTACAACCCTTTAGTCTTATTTGCGAAAATTAGTGAAAATATTTTAAACAAGACATGTAAGGATCATGTCCGGTTATGTCTCATCTATTTTTTCGTAGTTGAAGAAGAAAGATAGAAGCTGTTCTAAAATTCAGTAGTGACTTAGTTTATACCGGATCTTTGATTATCCACAATTTTAAATAGACCATATTTATTTTAGAACAAAAACACACTTCACATTTTGAAAGTACGTTTTAATCAAATACATCAAGAACAAAAATTTGGTATTGAGTTTTGAGGTATTTTAATTTAAAGTAAAGAAAGTTATGTTACGTATCAAAATTATCCGTATAAACGTAGTCAACACCTCCCAAACTAACCTAACCCTAATTTTGAAGTGTATTTACAGCTCACGTGTTTTTGGATTTTCGATTCTAGAAATTATTTTTCAAAGTTTATTAAAGCTTTTATCTATGGTTTATTAAGAATTATAACATTTAATATTAGTCTTTGCGTTTTAAATTTCTTTAAACATTTTTTGTTCCATTTCTCTCTATCTGCTATCTGTCGGTCTGTCTGTTTGTAACCGACGCCGACAACTTGGTACTTTGGTACGCAGGTGTGTGCTAGGTTAATAGCGGTCCCCTACCCCTATTAAAATGACAAAACCATATACCAGAGTCTTTTAGTAACTTGTTTTAGTAATTCGCTTTAGCTACTGAAACCGTCTAAACTCGGATTATGAATCAGCAGAGTACCTATTTAGCCGCTGATTTGCAAAACATTTGACGCGGAGTGAACCGAAGACGCTTCACAGCTAATAATAACACAAGAAAAACAATTTTGGTATTCTGTTCTGTGACGAAAACGTAATAAAAAGACGTTATTTGTTGACAACCTGTTTTTTTAGTATGTGCAATTCTTTCAACACACCTTAACAATAGGGGTTAAAAAGCAAAAGTCATTCTCTTGTAAAAATTAATTGTTAAAATACATATTTGATATTTGGAAACTATAATTGAGACAATTAATTAAAGGTTCTTATTAGGAAAGCAAAAACTGCGCGACATAATTTTTGATGTATTAGTGGTTTTGAGGACAGCTGAAATAAAAAAATAATATAGAAAATAAATCATGCACGCCTAGATTTCTGAAAATTCTTTCTTAGTGGTTACTTTCATTACGAAATCTAGTTAAGAAGGTAAAAAAGTTTCGTTTTGTTTTGCTTTCACTTTTTAATATATTGATTAATGTACAATAATAAACAGGTGCTTATCAGGACAGCAAAAATTAGCGCGAATTGTTTACGTATATACTGATGCTTTTGGGGACAGAAGTGGGGTAAATACGACGGTATTAAAGCCAACCTATCGAGCTTACTTAAGCGCCATCTATTATTTTTTCGCCGAATTAACCCTATTTCGAGTAACGAAATGTTTTCTATTTCCGACAATATACAAAAAAAAACAATTTGATAAATACGTAATAAATTACTCAAAACTCAAAATATTGCCTACTCGATATATTACCTCTTTTAGACGAAAAAAAGCAATAATATAATTTACGAAAATAGTTGACGAAATTTGGGGGAAATTTTTCGCCTGCGGCCTTCTTCACTTCTAGCCCACCGGTCGATAAGGAATCCCAAATCTGGCCCTTTAATAAAAAAAAGGTTGAAGACCCCTGCTCTAGGGCAGTTATATTTAGGCGGACTTGTTTGGAGGGAAATTTTAATCAACGGTTCATATAAGGACATATTTTATATATGTGTATACATAAAGATACAATGTAATAGTATTTTTCTAGACGCAAAGGTTATTTTGGGAACTTTTGAAAGAATTTTCGATAGAACGGTTTTTATCAGGACGCATCGTGATAAGTGGGGGAGGAAAGTAGGGAATTTCCAAATTAATTGTGTGATATACCCTTTCTAGGCTTTTTGAAGTCAAGCAGTTCAAAACGCAAGTTAATTTGGTAATATTTTGAATACTTACCATAGTAGATTTTATTTTAGATATCATCGGAAGAATATGTAACGTAAAATGACGAGAAGGTGTCAAATCTTTGATATATCCAATTTATTTACATTTTAAAACTACTATTAATATTATTTTGTACCTGGGCGTTTTCTATTTTCTATATTATTTTCTATTTTAGGTGTCCTCAAAACTACCAATACATCAAAAATTATACCGCTCAGTTTTTGCTGGCCTAATAAGAACCTTTATTGTCTCAATTATAATTTCCAAATAAGTATGTATTTTTAACAATTTATTTTTACAAAAGGATAAATTTTGCTTTTTAATCCCTATTGTTAAGGGGTTTTGAAAGGATTGCACATACTAAAAAAGACAGGTTAAGTTAAAAAATGTCATTTAATTTACGTTTTAGTCACAGAGAAGAATACCAAAATTGTTTTCTGTGCATTTATTATTAGTTGTGAAGCGTCCGCGGTACACGCCGCGTCAAATGTTTTGCAAAGCTGCGGCTAAATACTGTGCTGATTCATAGGCACAAAGCTCTCACATTCCATAACCCTACATTTTCTACCCCTGGTAAATGGTTTGTGTTAATTTTAATATGAGATCATCTGACTTAGGACACATCTTGGTACCTTTAGTAAAAATCAACTAACAAAAAATAAATAACAACCATTTTCTCCGCACCTGCTGGATGGTTTTAATTTATTTTATTATGGGACCATCTGTAACTTATGACAGAGCTATGTGCCAAATTACGTAAGAACCGACCCCTTAAAAATAAAAAAAAACCCTAAGTTTCTTCGCCTCTGGGATATGGTTTTATGTCATTTTAATAGGGGTAGGGGACCGCCACTAGCCTAGCACACACCTGCGTACCAAGTTTCGTATAAATCATTAAAGTACTTCTCTAGTTATCGGCGTATACAGACTATTTTTTTGAGACCGACAGACAGACAGACAGAAATGGAACAAAAAATGTTTAAAAATACTTGAAATGCAAAGATCTGTATTTTTTTAAATATAAGGACTTTATTAACGATCACAATAGCTCCCCATATATGTATGTACCACTATTTGGTATTATGTCGGAGCAAGAAAAAATAAATAAATCTATTGAACGCCGGTTCTTTTATTTTTAATATTGTTCCAAGGAATTATAAATGCACTTAATATTTCATGAAATCGTCGGCACATAGCAGATTGACAAAGTGTTCCGAAACATGCCACTACATATTAAAACGAAAATTTTTCTAACAAATTTGTTCGTTTTTCAATAGGGCTAAAAAAGTATGATCACGTATCACCTAGTTTTGACCAACATAATTTAATTAAATTAGAAAAAAGACGCGAAATCCACATATCCTGTTTTATTTATAAAATAATTTTAACTCAGAAACCAAGATATTTATTTGAAAAAATTGAATTCAGGAATAATATTCATAATGTTAATACTAGAAATCAGAACGCAATAGAAATACCTAAACATCATACTGAAAAATATAAGTCTTCGTTTAAATATACCTCTTCTGTAATTTATAATAATATTCCTTCTAGTCTGAGGGGCTTAAGCTATATAACTTTCAAAAAAAATATAAAAAATTATTTAGTAAGGGTAGGATTGGAAGAATGATTTTTTATAAATCAAAAACCTACCTATTTATGCCAACTAGTATACTACTGTCATTTTTTGGTTTTCTTTTTTAGTTTATCATTTTTATATTTATATTTTTAATTGTTTTATTGGCATAAATAAACATCTTTATTATTATTATTATTATTAAATTTTTGTTTTTTCCCAGAAATTTTTGTATACATGATCGTTCATATTGGATGTATATACATGTATACCAATAAATTTTAAATATCTCAAAAAATTAATCACATCATCAAATGTACAAAAATGTCAATACAAGAACCGTTGTCTAGAAAAATTGTTTTTTTTTGCTTAAGTCGACTTTTTTTAAAAAAAATTTGGTATACATAGGGTTTAATATATAATGTATACAGATGTATAGCAACGTAAACTAATATATAAGTCGGTCCTCAAAAGCACCCTTAGCCATACATATATATATATATATATATATATATATATATATATATATATATATATATATATATATATATATATATATATATATATATATATATATGTCGTGGTTAATCCGGGAATACATCCGTTCGTTTGATTCGTTTCTAGTTGAAACTTGCAGACGTTTCGCCAAAATCTCATTTAGCATCTTCTGTGCTTACTCGCTGGTCGTAGAAAGTAAACTGAGGGTGGCAGCCGCAGTGCGTGGTTTTATAGTGGGTCGCCTCGGTCTTAGGTCGTATCTATTGGCCGGCGTTGGCTCCGCCCCCTGAGTGGTCTGCTTGGGAGCTCTGTTCGGCTTCACTTGGTTCTCGGCCATGAGGGTTTGGTGATGGATTTCCATGTTGCTGGAAGGTTCAAGGCATCGTTTGGTTAGGTTGCCGCTTTTTTCTATTTCGATTGCTTCGCGGATAAGCCTGGTTTTGTAGTGGTCTATGTTGGCTATCTGTTTGCAGCTGTCGAAGTTGATTTTGTGTCCTGTTTCAAGCTGGTGTTTGTTTGTTCTTGGTGCAGAGCTTGTCTTCTTCTAATCTTGCTGATATTCGTCTATTGGTCTGTCCTACATATGTTTTGCTGCAGGTCCCACATGAGATGCTCTAGACACCGTGGTTTTCAAGTTTTATTTTATCTTTTGAGTTTTTTTGAAATCCTCTCAATAAACTTTATCCTCTGGTTTTATTGAAATACGTCCCTGTTAAATGCTCTCCGTCTACTAACTTCCAAAGGCAATAAAACCTATAATAACCGTGTGTTGCCACACTTACAAACCATCCTTGTTTAGATTACGCAGAAAAATCGTTCGTTTAATTCGAGCCGTATTCATCTGGCAAGTCTGCTTCCGAGATCGCGGCGCCGTGTCCTTGCTGAAGCCTTGGATACTTTACATACATTGGATACTACACACACACGCGCGCAGATGCACACGCGCGCACACACACACACACACACGCATACATTTTATTTAATTTTTTTATATAATTTAATTTTTTTACATTGTATAAATATTACATTACATTACATTACATTATGTACTAATAAACAATTACAAGAGATAATGTATTTTAAATAATTATACAAATGAAATGATCAAAGCTCAAATTACCTCATTATAGGAAAGTGGCACCTAGCTAACTAAATAGCTGTATGTGCCAAAGCTCAATCAATTACAACAACACACAACAGTGAAAAAAAGTGAAAACGGTTAACATTACATTAGTCTTACTCTCAGAAGAAACCTTCAAACCGCTTTTCAAAAACAAACATTTTGCAAAGGTTTCCAAATTTTTTATCGTTAGTAATAGTTCTAATGTTGAAGTGAAGCCGAACAGAGCTCCCAAGCAGACCACTCAGGAGCCAACGCCGGCCAATAGATACGACCTAAGAGCGAGGCGACCCACTATAAAACCACGCACTGCGGCTGCCACCCTCAGTTTACTTTCTACGACCAGCGAGTAAGCACAGAAGATGCCAAATGAGATTTTGGCGAAACGTCTGCAAGTTTCAACTAGTTTAAAACTACTATTAATATTATTTTGTACCTGGGCGTTTTCTATTTTCTATATTATTTTCTATTTTAGGTGTCCTCAAAACTACCAATACATCAAAAATTATACCGCTCAGTTTTTGCTGGCCTAATAAGAACCTTTATTGTCTCAATTATAATTTCCAAATAAGTATGTATTTTTAACAATTTATTTTTACAAAAGGATAAATTTTGCTTTTTAATCCCTATTGTTAAGGGGTTTTGAAAGGATTGCACATACTAAAAAAGACAGGTTAAGTTAAAAAATGTCATTTAATTTACGTTTTAGTCACAGAGAAGAATACCAAAATTGTTTTCTGTGCATTTATTATTAGTTGTGAAGCGTCCGCGGTACACGCCGCGTCAAATGTTTTGCAAAGCTGCGGCTAAATACTGTGCTGATTCATAGGCACAAAGCTCTCACATTCCATAACCCTACATTTTCTACCCCTGGTAAATGGTTTGTGTTAATTTTAATATGAGATCATCTGACTTAGGACACATCTTGGTACCTTTAGTAAAAATCAACTAACAAAAAATAAATAACAACCATTTTCTCCGCACCTGCTGGATGGTTTTAATTTATTTTATTATGGGACCATCTGTAACTTATGACAGAGCTATGTGCCAAATTACGTAAGAACCGACCCCTTAAAAATAAAAAAAAACCCTAAGTTTCTTCGCCTCTGGGATATGGTTTTATGTCATTTTAATAGGGGTAGGGGACCGCCACTAGCCTAGCACACACCTGCGTACCAAGTTTCGTATAAATCATTAAAGTACTTCTCTAGTTATCGGCGTATACAGACTATTTTTTTGAGACCGACAGACAGACAGACAGAAATGGAACAAAAAATGTTTAAAAATACTTGAAATGCAAAGATCTGTATTTTTTTAAATATAAGGACTTTATTAACGATCACAATAGCTCCCCATATATGTATGTACCACTATTTGGTATTATGTCGGAGCAAGAAAAAATAAATAAATCTATTGAACGCCGGTTCTTTTATTTTTAATATTGTTCCAAGGAATTATAAATGCACTTAATATTTCATGAAATCGTCGGCACATAGCAGATTGACAAAGTGTTCCGAAACATGCCACTACATATTAAAACGAAAATGTTTCTAACAAATTTGTTCGTTTTTCAATAGGGCTAAAAAAGTATGATCACGTATCACCTAGTTTTGACCAACATAATTTAATTAAATTAGAAAAAAGACGCGAAATCCACATATCCTGTTTTATTTATAAAATAATTTTAACTCAGAAACCAAGATATTTATTTGAAAAAATTGAATTCAGGAATAATATTCATAATGTTAATACTAGAAATCAGAACGCAATAGAAATACCTAAACATCATACTGAAAAATATAAGTCTTCGTTTAAATATACCTCTTCTGTAATTTATAATAATATTCCTTCTAGTCTGAGGGGCTTAAGCTATATAACTTTCAAAAAAAATATAAAAAATTATTTAGTAAGGGTAGGATTGGAAGAATGATTTTTTATAAATCAAAAACCTACCTATTTATGCCAACTAGTATACTACTGTCATTTTTTGGTTTTCTTTTTTAGTTTATCATTTTTATATTTATATTTTTAATTGTTTTATTGGCATAAATAAACATCTTTATTATTATTATTATTATTAAATTTTTGTTTTTTCCCAGAAATTTTTGTATACATGATCGTTCATATTGGATGTATATACATGTATACCAATAAATTTTAAATATCTCAAAAAATTAATCACATCATCAAATGTACAAAAATGTCAATACAAGAACCGTTGTCTAGAAAAATTGTTTTTTTTTGCTTAAGTCGACTTTTTTTAAAAAAATTTGGTATACATAGGGTTTAATATATAATGTATACAGATGTATAGCAACGTAAACTAATATATAAGTCGGTCCTCAAAAGCACCCTTAGCCATACATATATATATATATATATATATATATATATATATATATATATATATATATATATGTCGTGGTTAATCCGGGAATACATCCGTTCGTTTGATTCGTTTCTAGTTGAAACTTGCAGACGTTTCGCCAAAATCTCATTTAGCATCTTCTGTGCTTACTCGCTGGTCGTAGAAAGTAAACTGAGGGTGGCAGCCGCAGTGCGTGGTTTTATAGTGGGTCGCCTCGGTCTTAGGTCGTATCTATTGGCCGGCGTTGGCTCCGCCCCCTGAGTGGTCTGCTTGGGAGCTCTGTTCGGCTTCACTTGGTTCTCGGCCATGAGGGCTTGGTGATGGATTTCCATGTTGCTGGAAGGTTCAAGGCATCGTTTGGTTAGGTTGCCGCTTTTTCTATTTCGATTGCTTCGCGGATAAGCCTGGTTTTGTAGTGGTCTATGTTGACTATCTGTTTGCAGCTGTCGAAGTTGATTTTGTGTCCTGTTTCAAGCTGGTGTTTGTTTGTTCTTGGTGCAGAGCTTGTCTTCTTCTAATCTTGCTGATATTCGTCTATTGGTCTGTCCTACATATGTTTTGCTGCAGGTCCCACATGAGATGCTCTAGACACCGTGGTTTTCAAGTTTTATTTTATCTTTTGAGTTTTTTTGAAATCCTCTCAATAAACTTTATCCTCTGGTTTTATTGAAATACGTCCCTGTTAAATGCTCTCCGTCTACTAACTTCCAAAGGCAATAAAACCTATAATAACCGTGTGTTGCCACACTTACAAACCATCCTTGTTTAGATTACGCAGAAAAATCGTTCGTTTAATTCGAGCCGTATTCATCTGGCAAGTCTGCTTCCGAGATCGCGGCGCCGTGTCCTTGCTGAAGCCTTGGATACTTTACATACATTGGATACTACACACACACGCGCGCACATGCACACGCGCGCGCACACACACACACACACGCATACATTTTATTTAATTTTTTTATATAATTTAATTTTTTTACATTGTATAAATATTACATTACATTACATTACATTATGTACTAATAAACAATTACAAGAGATAATGTATTTTAAATAATTATACAAATGAAATGATCAAAGCTCAAATTACCTCATTATAGGAAAGTGGCACCTAGCTAACTAAATAGCTGTATGTGCCAAAGCTCAATCAATTACAACAACACACAACAGTGAAAAAAAGTGAAAACGGTTAACATTACATTAGTCTTACTCTCAGAAGAAACCTTCAAACCGCTTTTCAAAAACAAACATTTTGCAAAGGTTTCCAAATTTTTTATCGTTAGTAATAGTTCTAATGTTGAAGTGAAGCCGAACAGAGCTCCCAAGCAGACCACTCAGGAGCCTACGCCGGCCAATAGATACGACCTAAGAGCGAGGCGACCCACTATAAAACCACGCACTGCGGCTGCCACCCTCAGTTTACTTTCTACGACCAGCGAGTAAGCACAGAAAATGCCAAATGAGATTTTGGCGAAACGTCTGCAAGTTTCAACTAGAAATGAATCAAACGAACGGATGTATTCCCGGATTAACCACGACATATATATATATATATATATATGTATATATATATATATATATATATATATATATATATATATATATATATATATATATATATATATATATATATATATACATATAAACCACCTTTAAGAAGCCAAAAATGCCATGTTCTGCAGATACTAGGAAGCCCACAGTGGTTTTAGGAAGCCCGATTCGGGCTTCTTAAAAAATTAGCATGTATTAAGCACAACCATGCCATATATATACTACCACGCGATTTTCCGAAAATTTTGTGGGGCTTCATAAAATCGATACAATATCTCAAAACATGTACCTTTAGTTCAAACGACTTGCCAGTAGGGGGAGATTGACTTTAGCAGTATATGTACTTAATATATGACACCGATTTTAGCCAGCCCAGTATGCCTTACGTATTCTAAGAAGCCCTCTAAAACTGGCAACATTGTTTAGATCGCCGTTATTATATTCTTTTCTTGTTTTAATTTTAATAATCGTATAACTCTCTATGTGTTGGGTTATGAAGAGAGGAAAGAGAGAAAAGTTTAAAGAAATGCCATGAGTTTGGATTGCGTTATAAAAAAACCGCCATTATTTTATCATTAGGGTCCTATTACGCGAAATATGCTCTCTTGTATGGGGAAAACGTTAATAGTTTATTGGTATTTATAAAATAAATCGGTCAACATTCGAAGTTAGGTGCTGGATTTTTTAACAAAATTTCTATCGCTTATAACTTTTTATTTTGTATTTAAAAGGTTTTAATGCTTTTTTACTTCCAAAGTAGTAACAATTTTTTAAAGACTCGCCATGAGTGGAAATATTGAGACATATTGGGCCTATAGAGGAAGTGACATGCTGTAATTGTGTACCGGTTGGCCAAACAATATTATACAAATATTCTTCTATACGTAGAGAAAACTGTGTAAGATTTTCACTTTTTTATTTAAAAAATGCATGGAATGTTTCGTAGCGCTGCTACTTCGTCAAGTGCGGCTAACAAACTTACAAATGAGAATTGTTCTTAAATAGTTTTGTACCTAAAATTGGTTATCTGATTAACATAATTTTACAGTGATATAATTTTATTTAGGTGAATTTTATTGTTAATATTTATAACAAAATTATCGAATAATAAAATAAATTATTAAAATAAGTTGAATAATGGTGATTTATCTATGTCTAGTTGGTCATTTAAGATTTGGTTTTTCTTTTTTAGTCTGTTATTTCTTCTGTCCATGTTCTAAGATGTACAGTTTTTACCTTTATTTTCTATATTTCTAACTTTAAAATATTCATTAAAGTTATGATTATATGTCAAAAGATGTGTTGCATATGCTGAATTATGTTTTTCATATAAAAAAATAACTTTAGTTACAAAATTTGTAACTAAAGTTACATTTGTAACTAAAGTTACGTTTTGTAACTTAAGTTACTTTTCTAAAGTAACAGTTACAAGTCACTTCGTAAAAGTAACTAGGTACAAGATACTGTTAAGGTATTTAAAAAAGGAACTAAGTTACAGTAACTAAGTTACATTCAAGTAACTTAGATATTTTCAAGTAACTTAGTTAGTAGTTATTCCCAGCTCTGCATGCACTAAAAATTACAGACTCGTAATTAAAATTTTTAACTTGATGATTTTATCTGCGATACGAATCGTCGCAGTGAAAAACAACTACTTCATCTTAGAGGTCTAGCGTTCCTAAAATGGTAAATTTATTTCTCGATATTATGAAAAATCAAATCGTCAGTTTTAGGGTTTTGCAGAATTTTACCGACGATAAAGAAAACTTTTAAATTTAATTTTAAATTTAACTACGTATTATAATTGTGCTGTCTAAAACTTCACAACAATCGAGATCCCAATGGAGAGCATTGAATAAAATAATGTATAATAGTTATTTATGATATAAGTGTTAAAAGTACAATTTTACGGCACGAATTTGAAAGTTTGCAGAATGAGCGAAGCGAATTCTGCAATTCAAATGAGTGCCTTAAAAGTACTTTTAACACAAATATCATACAAAATTTTTTCTACAAACGCCAATAAAAAACAAAAACACAATTACAATTTTTAGAAAGTTTAACATATTGGAAACACATAGTTTTAAGTAGCATCGTAGATATAATATAAAATTATTAAGTTGACATTTGTCAAAAAAACCAACAACCATTGTTGGAGTCGTAGTTGCCATAGTACATTTTTAAGGCATCTGCGGCGTGTTAAAAAATGCATTTTTAGCACGTTTTATTAAGTTGACATTTGTCAAAAAAACCAACAACCATTGTTGGCGTCGTAGTTGCCATAGTATTACTTTTAACACTAGTGCTATAAAGTACTTTTAACACTAGTGCCATAAAGTAACATTTTTAAGGCATCTGCGGCGTGTTAAAAAATGCATTTTTAACACGTTTGTAGAAAAATGTTTTTATGGTAAAAATAAATAAATTATTATTAGCTTCTGGGAAGGTATTTTTTATTCCGAAGATTTTCTGATTTCAACTAAAGTGCATGTTTTCGATCATTTTAAGGGCATATAAGACATTCTAGTGTCTGTCTGTCATCTCATCAATTTGACACCTCCCTGCATCCGACAGTCCTAAACCAATTTCAACAAAATTTTCGTGAAAACTATATCCTGTAAAGCCACATCCTTACGAGCTGATAATAGAATTAAAATTCTGAAACCTCGAGTTTTGTGATGGTGGTCGCTTTTTTCCTATAATTATGTAAAGAAATCCTAATTTGAGCACAGTGTTTTTAACGGAAGGAAAAAGGGGTAATTGAAAATTTATAATGTATGTCAATTTAGGTTTTTGGGGTTAAGACATTTCAGAACAAGTCAAATAAAATTTTGTAGCCGAAAATGTGGGAAGGTTTTTGATCTTTTATTCAGTACAGTTTATTCTTAACCAACAATTTTTAAGATGCTGCTCGTTTTGTTAAAATATTTATTTTATTGTTTTATACTTTTCTCAATTTCAGAACTTATACCTGTAAAAGAACTTGTTTTTTCGAAATGAATATTATAATAATTCCAAGACTTTACTTTTAACCCAAAAAACAGACCCAAAACAAGCAGGGAGTCCTGCGTTTCATGAAAAAAAAAATATTTTCCTACTTCGTTGAAAATGGAATGGAATTTTGGATGATTTGTGCACGATTTAGAAAGCGCAAAATCCTACTTTGCGCACGATTGCAGAAAAAGATTTTACAAGCTTATAACGATTGGTATATTGTTTTACTCTGAGGTATCGTTTTATTTTCTTAATATTTGGCAGTTAATCAATTTACAATTAGTTTAATAGCTTTATTAATGTAATAATTTAGTAAAAATTGACAGATTGTAAAATATTTTCTAAAAATATTTTTTCTTTAAAAGAACATCAAATAAAAAAAAAATATAAGAAGTACATGTACATAGACCATTCTAACACTTGCCCCTTTAGAAGACGTGCTGCAAGTTGCTTGTTTTCTAGCATAGCTTACGCGCTAAAATCATACTTTATAAAACTTGTATTTACTTGTACTTACTCTTTTCACCATTGACCCAATCAAACCCAATCAAACTTGTATTTACTTGTACTTACTCTTTTCACCATTGAGTGTATTCACATCACATCCTTTTACTACACCCCTTCTGTAAAAAGTATAGAAAGTGTTTCGAAAATCAAATGGAGGACAAACTCCGTATTCATCTTAATTATTCTTTTTCTTTTGACAAACCACATAGTCAGAAAAAAGGAATGAAATGGAACAAATTTTTTTCAAGTAAATATTTAAAAAATAATAACAACAAAAATCACGGAAACTGGCGATTCGCTCTAGTGGACAGTGGACACCCACCTTTGTACTTTGGAAAGTTGAAGTATTTTATTGCTTTTAATAATACCAGTTTCTACTCGTTTTCCATAATTTTTTTTTAATAAAGCGCCCCCTCCATTGAACCCGTTGCCTTTTCTGCAATTATTATTTAGCCATTTAGGTTACAATAATTGTTGACGAACCGTGAGTTAACCTGCTGCAATTATATTTTCGAAAAATTTTAATTGTACGGAGTTTTAATCATTATTTATATCGTATCATAACGCCAAATAGACCTACTTTTTTCACTAGAGCGCCAGGTGTACTACGCCCTTAGCAAAAGTTATTTAGTTATATAACAGAATAAAAGATGTACATATAATATGTAATTTAGGAAGTTTGGAAAATGCAAATATTGCTATTATTTATATTATCTAATATATTACAAAAATTTAGTTTACAAAAATGGAGTGCCTGATTGTGCCCCTGTGAAATTGTGCCCAGGGCGACCGCCCCTTTTGCCCCCCCCCCCCCGGCGCTGGTGTAAACCAAAACTAATTTGACACATATTTAAAAGGTTAGTTATGGACACAAGGAGGATCAAATGGGACACAAAATGATAATTTCAAATAAATATAGTTCTATGCTGAGTCCTGGCTTTTAGAGGACAATAAATTAAAATATCATAATTTTAGTTTCATTGGTGTTAATATATGCATCTTTGGAAAAAAGTTTATCTATGAAAAGTTTGGTAGACCAACATAATACATACAGGGTCCTGCAATAGTGCGTCAGGCTTCCATAGCTCCTACACGAATTAAGTTAGGAATTTCATTCATATGGTGACTTATACTGTATTACAGGCTGCATTTTAGGAAAATATTTTCGCATACACAGGGCGGACCAAGAAAGTGTGATAACATAAAGTTGTATTTTTTTTAATGGGACACCCCGTGTTTTTTTGCATATTTAGGTTTGTATTAGTGTCCTTCATAATTGCCTAAAATTTTATTTAATTTGCTTCGGTACTTTAAGAGCAATAAATTAAAAACTAAAAAAAAAAAAGTTTTGCAGCCCTGGAAAAAAGATAAAAAAAAACAATCTAAAAGCATTTTTTACCACGGCATTGTGTGAGATTTATAACAAGGGGGCTAGAAACACCATGAATTAAATAGTTTTTACCTACTTCATACAGGGTGTTCACAATAAGATTTTAAAAATGACACATTTTAAACTAATTTTTCTCAAGTTTTTTAAATGGAACACCCTGTATATTATTTTACCATTTGATGAAGAATTTCAAAACAAATATTTTTTGTAATTGCAATTTATTTCAAATTCCAAACCGTTTTCAAAATATTTATCAAAAATCATAAATGTCGCTATTCGTAATAAAGTTTTATGAACAAAATAGCTAGGCGGCCATGGAAAAACAAGCACTTTATTTTAAAAGATGTTCGAAATGTCTTCCATCTTGTTCAAGGCATTTACCAATTCTCGCTTGAAAGACCCTTTCCACATTTCTGAGCATTGCAGGTGTAATTGTGGCAAACGCGTCAATAATTCTATGTCGCATGTTTTGTTCGGTTGTTGGAGGTTCCCTATAAACGAGGTCTTTTACATGCCCCCATAGAAAAAAATCAAGTTTTGTTAGGTCGGGCGACCTCGCAGGCCATCCAACTGGTCCTCCTCTTCCAATCCAGCGATTTTCGTACTCATTATTTAACAGGGCTCTGACTTGTTGCGAAAAATGGGCTGGGGCTCCATCCTGTTGTAACCACATATTTTGTGCCTGGATGTTTGGAGGTATATTCTGAAGCAACCCTGGTAAGTCGTTTTCCAAAAATTCCAAGTACATTTGACCGTCACGAACGGATATATTCAAATATTTTGAATTATAAAATATGCGGGCTTCGTATAATCGGAAGTGTATCAAAGATATGGATCCTTGGGCATCCTAAAGATATTTCATATTAAAACACATGCAAAAATCGTTAGAACGTTAAAAAATGCTATGGCAACGCCGCAGGCTTCTTAAAATCGGGGAGTTATATACGGTATATACTTTTGGGCTTCTTAATAGCCGTACATTTAGCGGGACTCGTAATAACTTAGATATCTAAAAATAAATGTATCTCATATAAACCTATCATACTAACAAAGGTGAACATTTTATTTAACATTAAAACATAAATTCCTTAGATATACAGCCGTAGTCGCCGTTTAAGAGTGGGCTGCCCCTCACCTGTAGTATGTGCTGGGCTTCGTATCATGCATTAGGTATGTATATATATATATATATATATATATATATATATATATATATATATATATATATATATATATTTTTATATTTTTTATTGTTTGTTTCTTGGGATTAGGTTCATATGAACCTAATCCCAAGAAACAAACAATAAAAAATATATATTATAAAGGGTTCAAGAAAAGTAACAAAGTATATATATATATATATATATATATATATATATATATATATATATATATATATATACATACCTAATGCATGATACGAAGCCCAGCACATACTACAGGTGAGGGGCAGCCCACTCTTAAACGGCGACTACGGCTGTATATCTAAGGAATTTATGTTTTAATGTTAAATAAAATGTTCACCTTTGTTAGTATGATAGGTTTATATGAGATACATTTATTTTTAGATATCTAAGTTATTACGAGTCCCGCTAAATGTACGGCTATTAAGAAGCCCAAAAGTATATACCGTATATAACTCCCCGATTTTAAGAAGCCTGCGGCGTTGCCATAGCATTTTTTAACGTTCTAACGATTTTTGCATGTGTTTTAATATGAAATATCTTTAGGATGCCCAAGGATCCATATCTTTGATACACTTCCGATTATACGAAGCCCGCATATTTTATAATTCAAAATATTTGAATATATCCGTTCGTGACGGTCAAATGTACTTGGAATTTTTGGAAAACGACTTACCAGGGTTGCTTCAGAATATACCTCCAAACATCCAGGCACAAAATATGTGGTTACAACAGGATGGAGCCCCAGCCCATTTTTCGCAACAAGTCAGAGCCCTGTTAAATAATGAGTACGAAAATCGCTGGATTGGAAGAGGAGGACCAGTTGGATGGCCTGCGAGGTCGCCCGACCTAACAAAACTTGATTTTTTTCTATGGGGGCATGTAAAAGACCTCGTTTATAGGGAACCTCCAACAACCGAACAAAACATGCGACATAGAATTATTGACGCGTTTGCCACAATTACACCTGCAATGCTCAGAAATGTGGAAAGGGTCTTTCAAGCGAGAATTGGTAAATGCCTTGAACAAGATGGAAGACATTTCGAACATCTTTTAAAATAAAGTGCTTGTTTTTCCATGGCCGCCTAGCTATTTTGTTCATAAAACTTTATTACGAATAGCGACATTTATGATTTTTGATAAATATTTTGAAAACGGTTTGGAATTTGAAATAAATTGCAATTACAAAAAATATTTGTTTTGAAATTCTTCATCAAATGGTAAAATAATATACAGGGTGTTCCATTTAAAAAACTTGAGAAAAATTAGTTTAAAATGTGTCATTTTTAAAATCTTATTGTGAACACCCTGTATGAAGTAGGTAAAAACTATTTAATTCATGGTGTTTCTAGCCCCCTTGTTATAAATCTCACACAATGCCGTGGTAAAAAATGCTTTTAGATTGGTTTTTTTTATCTTTTTTCCAGGGCTGCAAAACTTTTTTTTTTTTAGTTTTTAATTTATTGCTCTTAAAGTACCGAAGCAAATTAAATAAAATTTTAGGCAATTATGAAGGACACTAATACAAACCTAAATATGCAAAAAAACACGGGGTGTCCCATTAAAAAAAATACAACTTTATGTTATCACACTTTCTTGGTCCGCCCTGTGTATGCGAAAATATTTTCCTAAAATGCAGCCTGTAATACAGTATAAGTCACCATATGAATGAAATTCCTAACTTAATTCGTGTAGGAGCTATGGAAGCCTGACGCACTATTGCAGGACCCTGTATGTATTATGTTGGTCTACCAAACTTTTCATAGATAAACTTTTTTCCAAAGATGCATATATTAACACCAATGAAACTAAAATTATGATATTTTAATTTATTGTCCTCTAAAAGCCAGGACTCAGCATAGAACTATATTTATTTGAAATTATCATTTTGTGTCCCATTTGATCCTCCTTGTGTCCATAACTAACCTTTTAAATATGTGTCAAATTAGTTTTGGTTTACACCAGCGCCGGGGGGGGGGGGGGGGGCAAAAGGGGCGGTCGCCCTGGGCACAATTTCACAGGGGCACAATCAGGCGCTCCATTTTTGTAAACTAAATTTTTGTAATATATTAGATAATATAAATAATAGCAATATTTGCATTTTCCAAACTTCCTAAATTACATATTATATGTACATCTTTTATTCTGTTATATAACTAAATAACTTTTGCTAAGGGCGTAGTACACCTGGCGCTCTAGTGAAAAAAGTAGGTCTATTTGGCGTTATGATACGATATAAATAATGATTAAAACTCCGTACAATTAAAATTTTTCGAAAATATAATTGCAGCAGGTTAACTCACGGTTCGTCAACAATTATTGTAACCTAAATGGCTAAATAATAATTGCAGAAAAGGCAACGGGTTCAATGGAGGGGGCGCTTTATTAAAAAAAAATTATGGAAAACGAGTAGAAACTGGTATTATTAAAAGCAATAAAATACTTCAACTTTCCAAAGTACAAAGGTGGGTGTCCACTGTCCACTAGAGCGAATCGCCAGTTTCCGTGATTTTTGTTTTTATTATTTTTTAAATATTTACTTGAAAAAAATTTGTTCCATTTCATTCCTTTTTTCTGACTATGTGGTTTGTCAAAAGAAAAAGAATAATTAAGATGAATACGGAGTTTGTCCTCCATTTGATTTTCGAAACACTTTCTATACTTTTTACAGAAGGGGTGTAGTAAAAGGATGTGATGTGAATACACTCAATGGTGAAAAGAGTAAGTACAAGTAAATACAAGTTTGATTGGGTTTGATTGGGTCAATGGTGAAAAGAGTAAGTACAAGTAAATACAAGTTTTATAAAGTATGATTTTAGCGCGTAAGCTATGCTAGAAAACAAGCAACTTGCAGCACGTCTTCTAAAGGGGCAAGTGTTAGAATGGTCTATGTACATGTACTTCTTATATTTTTTTTTTATTTGATGTTCTTTTAAAGAAAAAATATTTTTAGAAAATATTTTACAATCTGTCAATTTTTACTAAAATATTACATTAATAAAGCTATTAAACTAATTGTAAATTGATTAACTGCCAAATATTAAGAAAATAAAACGATACCTCAGAGTAAAACAATATACCAATCGTTATAAGCTTGTAAAATCTTTTTCTGCAATCGTGCGCAAAGTAGGATTTTGCGCTTTCTAAATCGTGCACAAATCATCCAAAATTCCATTCCATTTTCAACGAAGTAGGAAAATATTTTTTTTTTCATGAAACGCAGGACTCCCTGCTTGTTTTGGGTCTGTTTTTTGGGTTAAAAGTAAAGTCTTGGAATTATTATAATATTCATTTCGAAAAAACAAGTTCTTTTACAGGTATAAGTTCTGAAATTGAGAAAAGTATAAAACAATAAAATAAATATTTTAACAAAACGAGCAGCATCTTAAAAATTGTTGGTTAAGAATAAACTGTACTGAATAAAAGATCAAAAACCTTCCCACATTTTCGGCTACAAAATTTTATTTGACTTGTTCTGAAATGTCTTAACCCCAAAAACCTAAATTGACATACATTATAAATTTTCAATTACCCCTTTTTCCTTCCGTTAAAAACACTGTGCTCAAATTAGGATTTCTTTACATAATTATAGGAAAAAAGCGACCACCATCACAAAACTCGAGGTTTCAGAATTTTAATTCTATTATCAGCTCGTAAGGATGTGGCTTTACAGGATATAGTTTTCACGAAAATTTTGTTGAAATTGGTTTAGGACTATCGGATGCAGGGAGGTGTCAAATTGATGAGATGACAGACAGACACTAGAATGTCTTATATGCCCTTAAAATGATCGAAAACATGCACTTTAGTTGAAATCAGAAAATCTTCGGAATAAAAAATACCTTCCCAGAAGCTAATAATAATTTATTTATTTTTACCATAAAAACATTTTTCTACAAACGTGTTAAAAATGCATTTTTTAACACGCCGCAGATGCCTTAAAAATGTTACTTTATGGCACTAGTGTTAAAAGTACTTTATAGCACTAGTGTTAAAAGTAATACTATGGCAACTACGACGCCAACAATGGCTGTTGGTTTTTTTGACAAATGTCAACTTAATAAAACGTGCTAAAAATGCATTTTTTAACACGCCGCAGATGCCTTAAAAATGTACTATGGCAACTACGACTCCAACAATGGTTGTTGGTTTTTTTGACAAATGTCAACTTAATAATTTTATATTATATCTACGATGCTACTTAAAACTATGTGTTTCCAATATGTTAAACTTTCTAAAAATTGTAATTGTGTTTTTGTTTTTTATTGGCGTTTGTAGAAAAAATTTTGTATGATATTTGTGTTAAAAGTACTTTTAAGGCACTCATTTGAATTGCAGAATTCGCTTCGCTCATTCTGCAAACTTTCAAATTCGTGCCGTAAAATTGTACTTTTAACACTTATATCATAAATAACTATTATACATTATTTTATTCAATGCTCTCCATTGGGATCTCGATTGTTGTGAAGTTTTAGACAGCACAATTATAATACGTAGTTAAATTTAAAATTAAATTTAAAAGTTTTCTTTATCGTCGGTAAAATTCTGCAAAACCCTAAAACTGACGATTTGATTTTTCATAATATCGAGAAATAAATTTACCATTTTAGGAACGCTAGACCTCTAAGATGAAGTAGTTGTTTTTCACTGCGACGATTCGTATCGCAGATAAAATCATCAAGTTAAAAATTTTAATTACGAGTCTGTAATTTTTAGTGCATGCAGAGCTGGGAATAACTACTAACTAAGTTACTTGAAAATATCTAAGTTACTTGAATGTAACTTAGTTACTGTAACTTAGTTCCTTTTTTAAATACCTTAACAGTATCTTGTACCTAGTTACTTTTACGAAGTGACTTGTAACTGTTACTTTAGAAAAGTAACTTAAGTTACAAAACGTAACTTTAGTTACAAATGTAACTTTAGTTACAAATTTTGTAACTAAAGTTATTTTTTTATATGAAAAACATAATTCAGCATATGCAACACATCTTTTGACATATAATCATAACTTTAATGAATATTTTAAAGTTAGAAATATAGAAAATAAAGGTAAAAACTGTACATCTTAGAACATGGACAGAAGAAATAACAGACTAAAAAAGAAAAACCAAATCTTAAATGACCAACTAGACATAGATAAATCACCATTATTCAACTTATTTTAATAATTTATTTTATTATTCGATAATTTTGTTATAAATATTAACAATAAAATTCACCTAAATAAAATTATATCACTGTAAAATTATGTTAATCAGATAACCAATTTTAGGTACAAAACTATTTAAGAACAATTCTCATTTGTAAGTTTGTTAGCCGCACTTGACGAAGTAGCAGCGCTACGAAACATTCCATGCATTTTTTAAATAAAAAAGTGAAAATCTTACACAGTTTTCTCTACGTATAGAAGAATATTTGTATAATATTGTTTGGCCAACCGGTACACAATTACAGCATGTCACTTCCTCTATAGGCCCAATATGTCTCAATATTTCCACTCATGGCGAGTCTTTAAAAAATTGTTACTACTTTGGAAGTAAAAAAGCATTAAAACCTTTTAAATACAAAATAAAAAGTTATAAGCGATAGAAATTTTGTTAAAAAATCCAGCACCTAACTTCGAATGTTGACCGATTTATTTTATAAATACCAATAAACTATTAACGTTTTCCCCATACAAGAGAGCATATTTCGCGTAATAGGACCCTAATGATAAAATAATGGCGGTTTTTTTATAACGCAATCCAAACTCATGGCATTTCTTTAAACTTTTCTCTCTTTCCTCTCTTCATAACCCAACACATAGAGAGTTATACGATTATTAAAATTAAAACAAGAAAAGAATATAATAACGGCGATCTAAACAATGTTGCCAGTTTTAGAGGGCTTCTTAGAATACGTAAGGCATACTGGGCTGGCTAAAATCGGTGTCATATATTAAGTACATATACTGCTAAAGTCAATCTCCCCCTACTGGCAAGTCGTTTGAACTAAAGGTACATGTTTTGAGATATTGTATCGATTTTATGAAGCCCCACAAAATTTTCGGAAAATCGCGTGGTAGTATATATATGGCATGGTTGTGCTTAATACATGCTAATTTTTTAAGAAGCCCGAAACGGGCTTCCTAAAACCACTGCGGGCTTCCTAGTATCTGCAGAACATGGCATTTTTGGCTTCTTAAAGGTGGTTTATATGTATATATATATATATATATATATATATATATATATATATATATATATATATATATATATATATATATATATACATACAGTGACTCACAGCTTAAATGATGCAGTCGCTATAACAAAAACAACCTGGTCTCGGTGCCTCTTTATTTAGTTGGAAAAAAACAAGTTATTGAAATTAAGTTAGTAAAGAGTCTTCGAAAAAATTATGAATTACTTTTTGTCTCAAATATGGCTTACTAAGTTAACAATAAATAAATTAATTAAATTATATCGAATATTAACGTCACAGCTTAAATGATGCAAAAACAAAATATAACAAAATAAATACAGAAGAAAAACTACACGATATGAAAAACGCCTGCTAATATTTGGTCGGGCCTCCCTCATTATCAATAACGGCTTGTAGCCTTCTGGGCATTGATTCAACTAATTTTCTAGTATACTCCGGGGAAATTGTATTCCATACTTCAGTAATTTTTACTTTTAATTCATTTTTGTTAGATATTGGGGTACTATTTACTTGATTTTTTAATGTCAACCACAAATTCTCAATAACATTTAAGTCTGGTGACTGGGCTGGTGTTTTAATAACATTTGGGCAGTTATAAAGCAACCAACTGCGGACGCGAAATGACGTGTGTTTTGGATCATTGTCATGATAGAACCGATAATTTTTATCAATATTTAATTTTTGTGCACTAGCAACGAGATGCTGCCTTAATATATCCAAATACACATATTGGTTCATATTTCGTTCAATGAAATGCATATTACCCACTCCTGCAGATGACATACAGTCCCATAACATTACTCCACCTCCACCGTGCTTTATGGTAGCTTTCATATTTTTCAATTTTAATTCTTCGTTAGGCTTTCTCCACACTGATATTTCCCATCGGACCTAAATAAGTTTATTTTGGTCTCGTCAGCAAATATTACTGAATTCCAGAAGTTCAAGTCTTTATTAATATGCTCTCTAGCGAATTCCAATCTCACGCGTCTATTTCTTCGGTTAATGAAAGGTTTATTTCTCGCAGTTCGACCATGTAAATTATTTTTTCGCAAGATCCGTCGAATTGTTTCGGGGTTACACCTTTTTTCAAACTGTCTTTCCACCTCGTCGCACATCTTTGGCGCACTTTTTTTTGGATTATTTGATACCTCTCTTACAATCCATCTTTCCTCACGTTCATTGAAGATCTTATTTGGAGCCAATCTTGACCTATTCTCGACTCTGTTTTCATTCCGGTAACGTTCAATGATATGCTGAACCGTTGACGAACATTTATTTACCATTCTGGCTGCTCTCTTTGGCTGTATCAATTTCTCTGATGAGTAATAATTAAATTTCTTTCAGAAATTGTAGTTCGACGACCCATTCTTAAACAACTTCGTTTTATTGAGTGAAAACCTGTTTTAAAATGTCAAACTAAATAAAAATCAATTGCATTAAGAAATCAAGGCAACGCCGCCTTCGTAAATTTCAAACTGATAAGTTTTGACCCCTGTTATTATTTTTGCATCATTTAAGCTGTGGCGTTTAAATTGCATATGATTTAATTAATTGTTTATTGTTAATTAAGTAAGGTATATTTAAGACAAAAAGTAATTCATAATTTTTTAGAAGACTCTTTACTAAGTTAATTTCATTAATTTTTTTTAATAATTAAAGATGCACTGAGACCAGTTAGTTTTTGTTATAGCGACTGCATCATTTAAGCTGTGAGTGACTATATATATATATATATATATATATATATATATATATATATATATATATATATATATATATATATATATATATATATGTACATTATAATATTGTGCATAATTAATTAATTAATAATATAATTCCGACCCCGCACGCCACCGTAAGGGCGTTTTCTGTATTCCGTATTCCACGGAGCAAACCTGTGAAAAGACAGTTTCGGATGAAAAGAATCCATTTTCCACACATTTGGCACCGACGCACCATTTCTTAAAGTTTGTGGATAAACCCCTTTCGGAAAAATACCTAAAATTGGACTACATACGTATATTCCGAGCTGCCTGAAACGTTACACACAAAACATTATGCCTCGGCAAATACTAAAATTATTAATGAATACGGTGATGATTATTATTACTGAGTAGTGATGAGCCAGCGATGTTACTACTCGCATCTAAATTTTGCCATGCAATGGAAATAAATTACTAAAAATGTATTATATGGTAGATTGGTATATCTTATTAATAATCCTTAGTCATATGCTTTAGCCTGTGGTATTTAGGATTGCAGATATTAACTTATAGTAATTGCGTTATTTTAGTATAGTTTATCAATCTGAAAATATGCCACATAGCTAAAAGCCTGACAACAGCCATTCTCAAGAAGTAGGTGGGGAACCATTCATATATTACTAAGAAAAGGTTTGAAAAAAAGAATCTCATTATAATTCAAAATTTCAGTTTACTGCCAAAATCTTGAGACCAAGAGGAAGGTCCCCAATTTAGCAAATATTAATAACGTACAAATATTGAATTACCCTTTAACCCAAACCACAGTAAATCCCAAATCATTATATTAGCAATACAGTCAATCAACCAACCAAATTAATAACTCAAGCGAGGCAGAGCAACGAGGAGAAGTCTATTTTACCAGAACCTATATAGCTCAAATAATTTAATATATCTCATCCTTCGAACTAATTGCAATACGAATTCGAACAATGTAATTACATATTAACGTCCATAAGAGGTGGGTAGTAGAGTGGTAGTTAGAGATGTAATTATTGTGTTTTAAAATTGAATAGAAAGTTATAACATATTCATCTGCGAGCGGTTGCATGACCTCAGGCACAGACTTGATAGTTTAAACATCATAGAAGTCTTCTTGCACCGCAGAGACCAGTCACAGTTTTAAGACTGTGTTCAATGTGATTTTTTCTATTGTCACTATATGCAATACAAAACAATATCTAGAGTTTCATTGCATAGTCCAAATGTAAGACACTGTCTTAGTTTATGATTGCACAGGTTTAAATTCCGCTTAGTACTATATTACTTGGATTGTGTATAAACTAGTGGGTACTAAATAATCGCATCAGATTCGCTAACAAATTTTAAGATTTAGTAGATTTGGATTAAATCTTCTAGTTAATCAGTTAGGTTTTGACAGATCTTGGGCCTGTCACTGTTAATAAGTTTATTAACTTATGAGTTAATATTTCAGCGATTTGCTTGGTTTCCAAATGATTTTCATCTTGGAACGTGTTGCCAGAATCAGTGCCGTAGCTAGGTGTAGGCAGACTAGGCCCTTGCCTAAGAGCGCCAGTGGCACGGGGCGTCAAATAGTAAAACTCTTGAGTCTATAAGCTAATTAGGTCTTGTTATAGAGGCGCACAATTCCTGGCTTGCCTCCAGTCAAATTTAGCTTGGCTACGGCACTGGCCAGAATGACTTAAGTTCTATTATTGTGAAAGTACGTACTAAAATCTACCTTTTATCGATAAATTAGCGAAAAAACTCAGAAACAAATTCATACTACAAAACTTAGTTGTTTCATTTTTACACTTGTCAGATTAATACTTTTGGTTGTTAAATTAGACTGGTCTAGTGTTGGAGAATCTGGCCATATTTTAACATACCTGGATTTGTTCTGTAGACTCTTAGTCTCCGCCCATTCCGAAAGAATAAATTAATTTAAATCAGTAATGTTTAACCTGATAAATATATCTTACGGCTCATATGGTTTACATACTCTGTATAATTAATAAGAGTCATCGTCATTTATATGAAATTAACCCAGACACCCAAAATAAATTTTTAAACCTAAGCTAGAGTAAGCTTGCGGCTTGCTCTCCATGGTTTGCTTAGATTTGTTTAGCCTTGAAATCATATCAGAAGTTGTTTTGTTCAGAAATCTATCATAAGATCTATCGGGATGACTTGATCGATGTGATTTACTCAGGTTCAATCAGATTATATGTCCACTCCTGAAAGTATAAATTTTCCTTCAATTAAAAAAAATCAAATTATTATGCACCAGTTTAGAAATCCACCGAACTATTCATGTATACCCTGCATATGAGTAATGAAGATCGTCATTATTTCCATATATTTGACCAAGATCTCAAGCTAAACTTTTAAACCTGAGCAGACCTATAAACCCGCGATAATGCTCTATTCTTTTTTCGTATTTCACCCGAACAAGGGCGCGTGTCATGGGCTCAGTAGTTTCTAAGATTACACGGAGTATAAAAAAATATATTTTGTCTGTTTATATAGACTTAGACGCACTCCGCCGTTATTCCACCCTGAAAGTTAAAGAAGAATTAAATATTCAAGGTGCATATTGTGGTGTTTCTGTGACTAAAAATATTATCTCTATCTATGGATTAATAATATAACTTATAATAATATAACTTAAAATTAATTTGAACTTTTGATCAAATATTTGTGATATAAAAAAATTGCTTTCCAGTTTTATAAAATCGTTGCCAGGGAATACAAACTTATATAAGTTCTCATTGAAAAAAATACAAAAGGAAAAATAAGAATAACAACTCTAAAACTAAGAGAATGTACAAATTTGTTCTATTATAGGAGTTCTTAAAATAAAACGTGTGACATGGTCTTGTCGGTTGTGACACGTCGCCTTTCATTATTTTATTTATTAAAGATTTAAAGCAATTAAAATATATTCATAATTTAACATTTGCTTTTAACGAAGTTTTAAAAGCTAAATATTAATGTTACGCCGCCAATTTAAGATATATTGGCGTGTCGTAATTCTGTAAGTAAAGAACAGAATAGAAATGAGCGTCATAGCCTCTTTAATGGTGCATGAAAAATATTTTATGTATATAGATGATTTTAAATGTAGGTACAGGCAGCCCCCGTTTTACAGCGTTACGATTAACGTCAATGTCATATAAATGTTATCGGCAGTACTTAAAAAAGATAGAAAACATTGACGTTCAAATGACTTTTTTATGACAATGACGAGCGTAAAACGGAACCACCCTGCATTTTACTTAGGGTATGTTCATTTGTGTTGCACAAACTTGCCCTAACCTATGCTATTTTTTTATTTGTATAAGACATAGACAAAAAAATCAGTGAAGGTTAGTACAGTTTCGTGCAACACAAACAAACCTCTAACTTTTGGAATCATTAATTATGACACATTGCGTGCTATCGATAGATTAATTAGCATTATTATTAAGTAGACTGTGCACAGAATCTCAGCTAAAATTTTTGGGTAAAAGCCAACTAATATGTGGAACTAGGTGGTATTGTTTAGAAAGGTACACAAAAATGGGACTCGCTTTACGTCATTCCATTTTATACACCACACATTTCTGAAACATAACCTGCATATATACGTAAAAATAAAGATTGCCGGTACATTTTTATACCCAGGTACATGTTCTAATGTTGACGTAATAGACATATACATAATATTAACTTGCAGTTACGTTTATTAAAATTTGTGGTATTTTGTTAGTTTGTTAGAATAAATCCAATTATAATGGTTTGGGATATTTAAGGAGTTAAACATATAGATTTATTAGTTTTAGCTGCTAATTATACAATTAAAAATCAGTATCTTGTTAATTTATTCATATGTATTTTAATAGGGTTAGTTTATTGTTATATTATTTACAAATTGTTCTCTTTATATTATAGTTTTATTTATTTCTTTATAGGAATTATATCATGAACAGTGTGACTTCGTCTGTATCATGTTTGCTTCAATTCCAAACTTTTCCGAATTTTACGTAGAACTAGAAGGTAACAACGAAGGGGTGGAATGTTTGAGGCTCTTGAACGAAATTATTGCTGATTTCGATGAAATACTATCTGAAGACCAGTTCAAATACATTGAGAAAATTAAAAGTACTGGGGCTACTTATATGGCAGCATCAGGTAAGAATATATGTGTTACTAAATTAACAATAATATTTTTTGTAATAAGAAGTATTGAATCACATGTAATAAATCAAAGGTTTAGACGCTAAAGTAATTCTAAATTTACAACTGCTTCCTGTGACTTTTTTCTCACTGTATTCTAGATTTAGATCATGTACCGTTGAAAACAGCAATAATTATTTTGTACGTAGTCAGACTTTTCTCGATAATTTTGTAAACTTTGGGATATACTTGATCAAGCTGCACTAGTTTAACATAAAAATAAAAATGCTCGTACTTTGAAACAATTAATTTGAAGATTCATATGGATAAATCTTGGAATGATGACGGCATCTATGTAATACTATAGGGACCTAAAAATATCGTAAATATAATTTTTTCGCATATAAATAATACTTTTCATGCAGATAAGTCATAAATTTTAATATTTTTTCTGTAAATAATTAAATACTAAATTAATATCATGTGAGTATGGTGGTAAAAAATTAAATAGTCTACAATATACCCGACAGCCTCTACACATATGAGCGTAGTGGTTTAAACTCAATCGTAACTTTCTAACAATTTAGTTTTAAAAGGGGTTTAGACCTAATCGAATTGATAAAAGCAAGCGTAGTTTAACTCTAAAAAACTACATTGTGACTGAAATCGCAATGCATTTTGTGTTCTATATTATTGAGAAAGAAAGTTTAAAAAAACCTAAAAACTAGGCAAACAGAAACATAATTTTTGTAACATGTTACAAGGAGATTCACTAACATTCAAAACCGGTCTCTTTTGACAATGATGTATCTAAGTTAACAATTCTGGGTTTCAAAAAAATAAGTTTTATTTTCGGGATAATTTAAAGAATTTGGCATAGTAGTAAATATAAGGTGAATACGTATGACCTGAACTGAATATGAAAAAGTTACTAGCACTATTTTTAAATACGACAAAAAGTGTTCATAAATCTATAGGAGGGACACTGAGAAAATACATTTTTATATTTCAAATAGTAGGTATAATAGGTTTATCGTGTTAATATTTTATCAATTAAAAAAATAGTAAAATCTAAATAAAACTTTGCCTACATCCATCCTTACAACTTAAATAATTGCTGAAAAAAACCTCTAATTTGCCAACTAACTTTTATCCACATTAAGGCATTAAAGCACATTAAATACATTTTCAGCGATAGGATGTAACCGTTTTTATCAAAAACAATTAAATTTATTGACTTTGATTTTAAAGCATGCCACTTTTTACGATGTTGTTCTTTGTAATGAATTTCGTTTATTAAAATATAAACTTAAATAGATTATACTATTTATAAATTATTTTCTTATAAAAGGATACGTTAATTAAAAGCCTCATAAAAAGCAACTATTGCGTTATATATTGGCTAGAAAATGATGTCAAATTTATGCTGATTTGAAAACTCGAAACGATAGGCACACACCCCAACGTCTGCAGATATTTGTCTATTTTCATATTTATATTGAAAACCGAAAGTATCAAATATCAAAAAACTGTTTTAAGAAATTCGTATTGAAAGATGCGGTATTTTCATATATTTTTTAGAACCCGCAACAAATTTCTATAAACCCAAAGGTTATTTACATAGGTATACATAATAGGGTGGATCGAAAAATCTTTTTTTGGATTTTCAGTTGACCTTACCTGGCGAAAGTTGTCAGTAGATATCATGATTGCTTTAGCCAAATCTCAGAATTTTCGAACATCATCTTCAGGTTCCCCGCGAGTGTCAAAGTTTAGGGAAAATGTCAATTTTTTACCTTTACCAAAAAAATAACGGAATGTTTTTCTTTAATTATTTTACTTGGGCTGATATGCCCAATCAATGTTGTATTATTGAAAAAAAGCTCGGAATTTTTGATAAACATCTAGAGGTTCCACTGCTGTATACAAATTAAGAAAAAAATTAAAATAAAAAACTTTTTAAAAATATATATTTTGTGTAATTTTTGTTAAGCAAATGATTTTTGTTTTGCTTGACAGACGAAACAAAATCATTTTTTTGTATTAAAATATGGAAGCTTGTTCCTAGAGTCTATTTTGGCCCTAATGAATCGGTCTCTAGCTTCTTGGCCTGAAACAGCTAGAGAAGCCTCTGTTACAAGCTTAATACTCCTCTCCACAGCTTGGGTGTGGCATAAATTTTAAAATATGCCTCTTCCTACATTTCCTTGCCACACCCAAGCTGTGGAGAGGAGTATTAAGCTTGTAACAGAGGCTTCTCTAGCTGTTTCAGGCCAAGAAGCTAGAGACGGATTCATTAGGGCCAAAATAGACTCTAGGAACAAGTTTCCATATTTTAATACCACAAAATGATTTTGTTTCGACTGTCAAGCAAAACAAAAATCATTTGCTTAACAAAAATTACACAAAATATATTTTTTTAAAAAGTTTTTTATTTTAATTTTTTTCTTAATTTGTATATAGCAGGGGAACCTCTAGATGCTTATCAAAAATTCCGAGTTTTTTTTTTAATAATACAACATTGATTGGGCATATCAGCCCAAGTAAAATAATTAAAGAAAAACATTCCGATATTTTTTTGGTAAAGGTAAAAAATTGACATTTTCCCTAAACTTTGACACTCGCGGGGAACCTGAAGATGATGTTCGAAAATTCTGAGATTTGGCTAAAGCAATCATGATATCTACTGACACCTTTCGCCAGGTAAGGTCAACTGAAAATCCAAAAAAAGATTTTTTCGATCCACCCTAATACATAATTTATATAAATTAAAAGTAAGTTTAATAATACACTCCATAAAAATAAAAGATATTAATGTAATAGGGTAATAATATATAACAGTGTTCCAGAAAGTATAAAAAATGTAAGTAACATCCAAATATTTAAATTTAAATTAAAAAGACAACAATAACATTTGGAAATTCACAAATTGTAAAAAGTAATTTCGGAATGAAATTAATTCTTCACGATGGAATAATAATGTGTAACAGAGTTCCAGATATCATAAAAAATCATAACATCCAGAAATTCGAATTTCAAGTAAAGGAGCACTTTGCCAATTGCCCAGTCAGTAGTTGTTGTTTCTTTTTATTTGTAATAATTTAAATATATGAATAATCTTGTTTTTTATATTATGTTGATGATATTTGTTTTGTATATTTCCTGTAATAAACTGTATATCGAGTTGGTTGGGAATAAAAAAGATTGATAAATCCGTTTTCGAATAAACGCTACGAACTAAAATCTCTAAATGGGAAATTTAACCCTTATGCAGTAAGAAAAGAAATCCTTTCAGCTTTTTATTTTAATTAAAATTTACTGCCATGTCTCGAACTGGATGCAGAAAAAGTTTATTGATTTTCCTCTAAGTGATACATCTTATGCAGCTGGGTGACTGTAACGTGTTAAAATTCAACTTTTATGTTTTTATATTTTGGCGAATGCGCGGTATAAAATTTTGTCCTAATTTCAGTAATGTAGAAGCAAATAAATAGGTAACCAGTAAGTTGTTTTTGTTATTAAAGAAGGGAAGGAATATTAGAAAAGCTAAATTAAAGTAATATACAGGGCTATGCCTTCTTTCCTTTTGGTTTATTTATTTATTCATCAAGCGTAATTACTTTCACACCTTAACAATACAATATACTTACTATAAGTAACATTCAACTTATTCTAATTGTCTTTTGGCTAGTTTTTTGAAATTAAAATATGATATATCATTTTACCATTGGTTGCACGCTTCAGTATGGACTCACACTTTGATCAATTTCAGGTATGCTTCTCTGAATCAGTGCTTTCTTCCCACTAAAAAGAAAAGTAAAAAGGCATGTGAGTAGGGCTATCGGTTAGATATTATTATTGTTGTTACCTTGATATTCACTTGACAGCTTCGATAAATTTCTGAGATATGTGACAACTGTTGGCCTAATTTCAAGCATTATTTGCATACAACTTTATTGGATTTTACGAGCTTCTCCTAGAGGGCCCCCTTTCTTGCTTAACCATGCTCGATCTGGTTTGTTTACATTATGTCGGCCTAAATATTTCTGGTTTATATTGACTACTGTTAATTGTGGATAAGTGTAGCACTTAAATGAGCGTTCTGGAGATGGTTTTGGACTAGTTTCTTTCCAATTTCCCTAAAATAATATTTAGAACAATGTCATGTGTGTGTAGATGTAAACATTGGATTATTTTTCACTACCAGGACACCAGGATTGAGAAATAATTTGGGGTACTTACTGCTGTTAATTTGTAGTTTTGTTCATGATTTTTTGGATTGTTTAAACATCAATTTTCAATCTTTTTTCTATTATAAGCGTGTTTGTTTGTTTTCTGATTCTGACGTCTGTCTGACATCTGTCACTTGCCATGTGGTAGTGAAGTTGGTCAGTGACGTTAGCAAGACGGGTGCCAACCTAGTAAAACAAACAAATGGCCTGACACACCCAGTTTCTGGGGTATTTGTTGTTGTCTAGGGAGAAATCTAGTAATATATCTATGAACCCCTAAATTTAGGGTACGTTTTGGTGAAAATCTCCAAAAGTAATAAGCGGAAGTTCTTCGGAAAGCTTTTAAAAATCCTATTTTGTCTTGAGGAAACTTTTCCTAATGGAATTGCAATAAAGTTCGCCTTAATTTGGAAAATTGACGATATAATCTAGACACCTTGCTTTCTGCGCATGCGTAGGTGTCGAAAGGACAGAATCCGGATTGATCTGCTTTAGAGCTGGTTTAGAGAATTCGAGAATTGACACGTCAGACGTAGATTGACCTCCGTTCTAGCACGACACATTTTGGGCGTGGGCCGAGAAAATTAAGTTTTTTTGGAAGTATACTGTTTTGAGTGATTCAACGGTGCCCATTTTGTTAGGGAGATTCTCTAGATAAACTTATCGTGGGCTTAGGTCATATATTGGAACTTTGTGGTAGTTTTTATGGAATTTGGCCGCCCATACTCTCGTTGAGAGGAGCAAAATTTTCGATCAACCCCTGTTTAACATCTAAAGGTAAATGTACATTTATTGGGTCATGGATAGTGTAGAGATATTATAATTTAGTTTAATGGACAGAGAATGTTATGCTGATTGATTTCTCTTTCCAGGGGTTTTCCTTTTCTAGTTCTATTTTTGGGTTTTGGTTTTACGTGTTAGTTTGGTTCAACGTCTCCTGGGATAGAGCGGCCCTTCCTTGCGTCCGGTCCGATCTTGAAGACCTTTCACAGCTATCCCAGTAACATTACAGGACTCCACATCTGTCCAGGACTTCCACACCACCAAGGTTGTCCATCTTCACCTGTCAGACCTCAGGCGATTGTTGCTGGCTCACCACCCTCTCCCGCAGAAAAGAGGCTGAGCCCTTTCCAGCTAAGGAAACCGCAAGTTTTTGCTCATTTTTATTATAACGACCATTATTTTGTTGCTCGACAAGATTAATAGTAATAATAATAATAAGTCTTCTTATCTCAAGAATTTTTACCTCAAGGAGCAACAAGAGACTTATTTTACTTTTTTCTGCCCCCCTAAGAAATGTAAAATTTACTTTTTATTTCCCCCCCCCCCCCCCCTTTAATGTAAAATTTGCTGTGTGCTGTATACAATACTTACGGATACTAGTTATAAGTGTCATTGAATAATTCTTTTATTTTGGTAATTAACCAGTGGGAATCCTATCGTGTCCCATATTATTGTTAGATTTAAGTCAGGGGTTATAATACAGGGTGTGAGAAAGTGCTGTAAACTAGACGTGATCACGTTTGGGGACTGAGCGTGCGCCGGTTATACCCCTAGAGACCAATCTTATTTGCCTACACGGTATTATATATATATTTTTCTAATTGAACATTTTTATAATTTGTACTAAATTTCTACTTGGATATTATTAATATAACCAATTTGTTGTTTTAAGCGGTGTTGTTTTATTTGGTACTAGTATCGGAACGAGTGTTGGTGGAAGGCAGACTGCAGCCCGGGGCTTGACAATTCGTGATTTTTGTCTTTCCTCGTACAACATCTATATACAGGGGCATGGTGTAAAACCTTTAAAATCACGTGGCGCTCTAAAATAAAACATCTTAACTCCGACCCATCTCGCTGTTTAAAAGCTGGCGGCCACCATTGTCCCCTGGTAAAATTCGTTGTTAGTCTGTGGTTAAGCTTGACCTAGTTTGGTACTAGGGATCATTTTTGAAAATTCAAAATTATTTTTTATCAGTCTTTTGGTTAATGTAAAATTAGCGTCGCATGACACATTTTTCCAGTATGAAATATCGCCCCAAGCTGCAATTTTGCAAGTGGATTGTGGATTCAGGGCCGGATTGGCTGATTTTTTTTTATCGAGCTGAGTCCAGACCGGCCCCCAGCCGGCGCGGCCTCCTATACAAAACAGAAACCCCAAAAATAAAAGAATACTTTGTTAGCCTTAAACAGTAAAAATAAAATGTGATTGTGAAAAAAATCATAGTTAATAACTTTCTCATTGTCACTTTTTTCGATTATAAAATCTATTACATCTTGCGCTTGACTTTATTTAAAAAACACGGTTTTGACGCACAACGAATTGTCAAATGTGGAACAATGTTCTACATTCTACCTACAGATTCGACTTGTAAATTTATATCCTAATACCCGAACATTAAATATAATTTTTTTCAAAAATCCTTTTAACAAATGTTTATGTTTTTCAGTGTCGCGGGTAATTTAAGGCCAGTGCTGGTATATTGGACACTCGAAGTGGGGAAAGTTGGATGATTGCATGGGCAGAACTGAACGCGATTGCGTCGCACAGTGTAACGGATTTGATATTTCGTGCACATAGGGCAAAACAGCGACTATCGAATTTTAATTTGTTTTGCCCCGAGATTATTCGAAAAATATCTGGAGTTTAGTCGTTTACTAGTTTTTTTTCAAATGTATCATCGTAAAGTACTTCCTTATTAAATGAAAACTTGACTTGTCTGAGAGCAATAAAAAAGATGCGAAAA
Source organism: Philopedon plagiatum (assembly GCA_963971165.1). Lineage (NCBI taxonomy): Eukaryota > Metazoa > Arthropoda > Insecta > Coleoptera > Curculionidae > Philopedon > Philopedon plagiatum. Next base: position 64,663,235 of record OZ020189.1, on the reverse strand, counting down.
TAACTTTAAAAAATTTATATGTGTTCTATAAAAAATTCCTCTAAAATTACAAATTTTAGAGGAAATACTTGTGAAGTTTACTTACATAATTCCATATCATGGAATTTTAAGGAACCGTGGTCCCAGTCGAAGAGAAAACAAAGTTTGGTGTGGTTTTTAAAAAAATGCCTAAATATGCGGTCGTTGTTATATACATAAGATTACACAACTATTATACATTAGGAATATCCAAACATCCCATCCAACTTTGTCCGATTATTGAAAAAAAGAATATTTTTTTAGTAATGTCGCACATGCAGGAGTCCAAAGTTGCTTTTAAATGCCGCTTTGAAGATTTTCCAGGTATGTTATTAATCATATTAAATTTTCTAAGAAATTACAAGTCAATTTTAACTAATTTAACTTTATCTAAGAAAAGTGGCTAGAATAATATTAAATAAAATATTCATGAATCTAAGTACCTACCTACATAGTTTTAAAAATACCTTATTATACCCAATTCGAAAATCTTATTTTACGGATGCCACTACGGGTGAAACGAGAGTAATAAAAGAGCAAAGAAAAAAGAAAATACAAAATGAACTTGCGATACTAATTAAAATGGACGTTGTAAACAGAGTGAGGGCACTACAAACGACGGCAATACTGCTAGAACTTTTTTTAGACATTACGAAAAATCAGCAGCAATCACTGGATTGAACAAAAATTTAATTAAAAAATTTGCTGTAATTTTTTAAGCCCTTTCTTCGAGTCGAAACTTAAATGTTGATACTTTCCGAGAATATTTGAGCGATACTATAAAGCTGTACGTGTCATTTTATAGTTGGTACTATATGCCATCAAGTGTTCACATGTTATTAAAACATTTCCTATATTCCAATTGGACATTTATCTGAAGAGGCACCAGAAGTTGGAAATAAAGAGTTTCGTAAATTCCGAGAACATTACGCGTGAAAGCGAGGACGGACCGAGAATATTCAGGACATACTGCACAACTTGTTAATTTCTTTGAATCTCCTTATTTCCTTTATTAGACCGAAATAAACTGCGAAAAAAATTATGTGTTCTCAGAAACTGAAACACTTTTTAAAGTAACTATCGTTGAGGAAGACAATTCTGATAGATTAGTCTCCAGCTCAGATGGTGAAAATTAGGTTAATTAAAGAATGTTTTTCATAATTAATATTTAAGTCTATTTAACTTAGTTAGGTACTGTAAACCGAAAACAGTGTTTTTTTATTTATTTTGTCGAAAAATAATTATATTTTTTGAGCGACCGATACCTAGTAAGTTACTACACGTAGGTCTAAATTTAGTACAGTAATAACAAACTCGAATGTTTTTATGTTTTTATACGCCACAATTTTTGCAAAACAGCGAAGTAAAGTGCCAAAGTCCACGAATTTTCGATTTCGTTACACTGTGCGTCGGTTTAGTAATTCCTCGCTGACGAGGAATCACTAATCGAGGATTTAGTTGTGGACGGCCCAGTGTTGCTAACTCGTGGGGAATTTCTCGTTTTCTGGGATATCTTTAACGAAACTGGGAAAATTTCCTGTTTTTTTTTTAACAAAAGTGGGAAATTTTCTATTAACAATTATTGTAACAATTTATGAGTTTTGGTTTGTAATTTACAAATTCTAAATCAAACAATTTTGATACGTTTGAACGTTTGCTTTGCACATTCCTACTGAATAATATCCAAATATAAATTTGATACATACCCACATAGCGGAAAGCTCCAAAAAAGTTTTTATTTTAATTTTATTTCACACGTGAGGTAAATGATATTGAAAAATATAATATTTAATATAAAAAACAAATAAGTAAAAATTAATATACAAATAATAATAGGGAATATGCATATAATCCAAATAAATCTGAAATCTTTTTTTTATATTTGCTACATAAATTAAATGTTTATGGCGGTTGATGTTATCCATTTATTTTGGTTTTTATTAAGAAAAAAAAAGGATGTTATATTGCAAATTGTCGCGCGAATTTCGAAACTTGTAAAACGTGATCCCATTGGCTGTGTCATCAAAAGTGAACTTATGACTCATCATGAGTACATGGCGAATACCAGTGTTGTAGAGTCATCGAAAACTCACTAAAAATGGAATTTAATGCGTAACTCATCCAATGAAATATCCCTGCATTTAAAGTAGAAGGTTCCTAAAATCTTATTCATATATACTTCAAGCCGAAATCGGTCCAGGAACCTTTCAATTTTGCAACAAAAATTGACATTTCTGCGAAATTTTGACATATCATCTTAATAATTTCGAGGAAATAAACTGCAATTCTTTGTTTTCATGGCAATCTTCGAATATTCAAAAATTTTCAAATTTCAGATGTCCCCGATGCAAATAAACCTATTTATTTATAACTTTAACGAGAAAATGAGCGATTTGAATTAGTGGGAGGTATTCTTAGATAATTAACGGATAAAATAAACCCAAAAAAATATCACTAAATAAGGTAAAGAGTGTGGAGTAATGTCGGTTAAAAATAGGATTTGTCGGAAAAAATCAAGAAAATTCGATTTCTACCCCTTAAATACGCTCCTGGATGACCCGTTCAGTATTCATTTTAAAGTGTGATTATCCCTTTATAAGATAATGTTGAAAAATTGGGAAAAAATTAAATAGGAAAAATACAGAGTGATTCAAATGTACCGATGTCGAGGGCAAAAAAATAAAAAAAAATCGGAATTTAATCGGCGATTGCTCCCTTCTTATAGAGAATGAAGAAACTAAAAAGTAATGGATATTATATACTTCGACGAGGTCTTTCCGATGACGTATATGGGATTTTAAGTTGAACCATTTTGACCCCACAAAAAATTAAAAACCGTGAAAAATTTGGGTCAAAAATCTAGATTTCCAGTTTTTTTCAAATATTTCCATTTTCCAGTGATTCTTTTAGGTAAATGTATTGCAAAAAAAAATATTTGAGATTTTAAAGTTTCACTTATGAATCCGTTTTTCGATCTGACGTTTTGTTTTCGAGGTATTAGGTACCAAAGATGGTATTTTTCGAGCTAAAAAAATTCAAAACTTGCCATTTTCTGATCCTCACAAGTTTCAGTGGAGTTCTGAAGCTCCGGGTCCCATACAACCTCCGAAAATTTACATCGATTCAATTCACTTTTGCGACCTGTACCCGATTTCAACGGAAATCGTGGAAATTTCGACTTTGACGTTTAATAACTGCAAAACGAAACATCCTGTATAACTGAATTTTTTACCGAAGCTAGTTGAACTATTCCTCTATCAACCCAAAAAAATCGATTTCTCTCCTTCTGACTGTTTCCGAGAAAAATAAACCTGTTCGACTTTAGGTAAGCTTTACGTTAACATGTAGATTGACACTTATTTTTGCTGATCTGACGTCATTTTTAATTAAGGACAGATGGCTGCTTTTTAAATTGTTATAAATTATACCGAAAACTAAACCTTTTTTTGAAGCTAAATTATCCTAGTAATTTTCTTCAAAATATTTTTTTTGGGATTGTAATGACTTCCTTAAACGATTAATGCAATACAAAAATATGTGAATATTCCTTATTTACATGGTTTTCAAGGTTTTTCCTCTTTATGTTTGGGGTTGGGAAATCTTATGATTCGAAGTGGGATAGAGTCTAAGTGGCTAGGCCTTCGGCCTTACCGGCCCCTTTGGGCCGGCGGCCCACATAGATTTTCTCGCTCGCTCGCCTGTTCCAATCCGGGCCTGCGCACATTGCGGATGACCCCAAAAAAGTTTTAATTTTAATTCTATTTCACACGTGAGGTAAATGATATTGAAAAATATAATATAAAAAATAAATAAGTATACATTAAATGCAAATAATAAATAATAATTTACATAGTTTTCAAGGTTTTTCCTTTGTATGTTAGGGGTTGGGAAATATTATGATTCGAAGTTTCGAAGTGGGATAGAGGCTAAGTGCCCAGACCTTCGACCTCACCGGCCCCTTTGGGCCGGCGGCCCACCGAGATTTTCTCGGTCGCTCGCCTGTCCCAATCCGGGCCTGAGTGGATTTAATGAAACTACTCAAATATGTGTCAATTAACAAAGTCGGTCAAGTATAACGCCTTATATGTAGCCTTTAATATATGTTGGGGTTGTCACATTCAATTTCATTGTTGCAAGTGCGAACTTTCGCACTATTTTGGATTGTTATTTTTGATTTCATTTAAGCAGCTTTTAGTGCAAAAGCTTAACAGAATTTTTTTACGTTTTTCGCAGCACTGATATACCTCCTATGTATAACATTATAAGAAAAGCATTTGTAAATACACTTACGTAGTTTTGTAGAAATTTTAAATATTTCCTTCTGGAGAATCTAATCTTAAATTTTGTAAGCAAATTTTTTCAAAACTATTCACAATGCTACTTATATTATATTATGTTATTATTATTACCTCTTCACTGTCAGCGGGACCACACGAGCACGAGGGTAAAGTTGGTGCTTTATCATCGACTCGCCCCGCCTCGCGTCGTCGGTGACCCTATCCGAGTCGATGTTTTTCGTCGCGAGTCAAAGGACACGAGGCGCGAGGTGAGGCATACCGACTGCTCTCTCGCCCAGTGTCTGCCGTTTAAACCGTAAACCTACCGTTTTCGACCTCGACCTACCGTTTTCGAACCTGATTTTACCGGTACATATTTGAAATCTGAAAAATGTATATGGCATTATCTTACTGCGCCACTGGTATATTCTATTTACGGTCGGTATTATAGGTTGTTAAAACTAAAAGTTCAGATGATCTGGTTCTCCTTTTTTTAAAACTCTACCGTTTTTTTTTTCGTCTTCTCCTACCGCTAAAACACTTAGACCACCTGACAACACTGCTCTCGCCCGTACTGTGTGTGAAATTCGAGCTGAAGCCAGGAGGTTGTGGGTGAACTAACCGAGGACTAACAAAATTACGAATAATTACTTTTTTATGGTATATAAGAGGAATATTATGATAGCTGAAGGTACACAAAGCTTGGTTACTTCAACCACGTCCCTCTACATGATCGACTGCGCAAATCAAGAGTGTCGCGAACCCTTGCTTCTAAAAATTAAATTTAAAACAATATTTTATCCTGTCTCATCATTCCAAAAGACATACATATCTACAAAATAAAAGAAAATGTAGTAAGTTATTAGATTCAAAAACCTTAAAAAATAAAGAAATTCATACACGTTTTGGTTGGTGTTCCCTTTTCTGGGATTGTTAAGATAGCGCTACACTCTAAAGCCCATGTATTTCGAAGATAGACCGATGCGCGCTGCTTACAAGTGATCGGTTCAAACGGTGAAATTGAACAGGGCCGCATTCAGAATGTAGAGTTATATTATAGAAAATTGTGAAGTGGTGAACAAACAAAACTGTTTACAACTAAATAAAAACTAAAATAATTTCCAGCCTTGACAACCGAACAAACAAAACAGCGAATAAAAAATCAAAGCAAAAAAAATTAAAACTACAAAACAAGTCAAAACTCGAAAAAAAGTCGAATAATATCAAGCCTTTTTCACTAATTACAGCCTAATTACAATCCTGCCAAATACCGCCGATAGCTGTCTGGCACGCCTCTTTCAATTTAATGTTCGATCGGCTAATACGAATAAGAAACTGGTGGAGGCTCAACGAGATCATGTGACTATGACGTGTACGGTTAATATTTACTCGCTCTACCTTAGGAATAAATTGACTTTTACACTTGTGCACTTTTCGTATTCTGCCACTTTTTATTGCCTAGGTTTCTGATATTGCGATGTGTAAATGCCAATGCAACTTTAAAAATTGAAATTAAAAATGACACAATTCTAAAGTTTCATTGGATTTTGTAAAAGTGGCTCAATAAAATGTAAAAGTCTGAAAGCGCCACAAGATTTATATCCTGCAAAAAGTAATTAAATAACTTTTAAAAGTTATTGTGTAGTTACTTTTGCTCACTTCAACTAATTACTAAGTAATAATTATGCAATCTTACTTGAAATCCAAAACTAAGACTTCTCTATTTTAAATGATGTCAGTAAAAAACAAAAGATTTTTTCTTGTTAAAGTTGTATTTTAGTAAACTTGCCAAACAGAGTATTAAACATTTTAATATTGATATACAGGGTATACACTTTACCGACAAAATTTCATTGATGATTTTTTTGCTAAAAATAAGAAAAAACGGTCATATTAATTCTCAACTTTCGAAATATTTACTTCATATGATTCAAAACTGCGGCCCTATAAGCTACGTGTTAAAATCTAAAATCAAGCAAGCAAAGATTAAAAGATGAAACGCATAAATAACAACAACGCAAAGTAACGACTTTTAGCTGCATGTCTCGCAGAGTATTGAATCATACAAATTATTTACTAGTCGCGCTTTTGTGCTTAATTAACAGTTTGGCTGACTATTTCAAACGTCGTGTGATGACTACATCTGTTTTATTATTATGACTATTGTTTTCAGAATATAATATTTCTATTCCATTCTATTCGCTTAGGGTTGTGGTGCGTTGCCTACTTGAACTGAAGGATACTGACAGCTTATTGTGCTCCTTAAGGATCAATCTCCCATCAGTCGAGTGTTCTCCACAAACACTGTTGATAGAGGCTTTCGCTATTTCTTCAGGTTCAGGAGTGCCTAAGTCTTGCCATGCTTAGAGCAGGGCAGTGGCATATAATGTGGTGAGGAGTTTCTTCCTCCTCCCCACAAGCTTTACAAGTAGGATCCTCCTCCAGTCCAATGATATTGAGATGCCTTTTCAGGCGGCAGTATCCCGTGAAGAGTCCTGTTGTCATTCTAAGTTTCCTCCTGCTTAGTTGCAGGAGAGCTTTGGTTTTATTTTTGTCCAGCTCCCTGATAAAAGATCGCGATTTTCTTAAACCAGGGAGATCCATCCAGTACATCTGATGTTGTCTTGTCAGTTGTTCCTGTATTTTCAGGTTTGCGAGGCATTCCTCCATTGTTTTGGAGTTTATTTCCGGTCTTTCTAGTGCTTTAGGGCCGCCTGAGGGTCAGTCAATATATGGATCTGTCTATTTGTATTTCCTCTCCATATCATTGCCTGTGCACAGGTTGTTATTGCAATTGTTTCTGCCTGGAAGACTGTAGCGTATGCGCCCAGGTTGATGAATAATCCCTCCCTGGTTGCTGATTCGTATACTCCAGCCCCAGTACCTACATCGGTTTTTGATACATCTGTGAACCGGACGGATCATTGATGTTTTTTATTTTCCAATTCTCTTTATTGCCCTTCTCTTTCTGGAATAAGAATTTGAAAGGGTTTGTCAAAGTTGAACACTGTCGTTTTTCTATCGGAATGCATCCTTAAGATGCGTTCCTTGTCCCTCTTTAGTAATATTGAGGTATGTCCCTTAGATCTCCCTATGTTTCTTAAAGAATTGTTGATTTTAAATCGGTAAGATGCCGTCAAAGCCTCCGACTCTACTACTAGATGCAGTGCCAAGAGGAGCATCTCCATGGCTACAGTGAGTGTCGTTCCCAAGTCAGTTTGTTTTCAAGGGTGACCCCTAAATATTTGATTTCCGGCAATCTTTTTATTTCTTTTCCATATATTGTGATTATCCCTATCTCATTAAGGTTCCTCTTGCCTGTAAAACCTACCACTGAAGTTTGTGATGGATTTACCCTCAATCCTTCCCTATTGCACCATTCTTCTACGGTGGTTAGTGCGATTTGCATTCGTTCGGAGACCATTCCCCCAAATTTACCGTATATTAAAATGGTGATGTCATCCGCATAGCTCTGTGCGTATATTCCCTCTTGCTCTAATTCTCTAAACAAGGTGTCTACTACTAAAGTCTATTTATTTCGACGATAGACCGAATATAAACAGATGCACGCTGCCTACAAGTGATCGGTTCAAACGGTGAAATTAAACAGGGCCGCATTGAGAATGAGAAGGAAAACTTTAAACTTCAAAACTGTTTACAATTAAATAAAAACTACAATAATTGCCAGCCTTGACAACCGAACAAACAAAACAGCGATTAAAAATCAACGCAAAAAATTAAAACTACAAAACAAGTCAAAACTCCAAAGAAAGTCGAATAGCCTTTTTCACTAGACAGCCCAATTACAATCCTGCGAAATACCGCCGATAGCTGTCTGGCCCGCCTCTTTCAATTTAATGTCCGGTCGGCCAATACGAATAGGAAGCTGGTGGAGGCTCGACGAGATCGTCTGACTATGACGCGTAGGGTTAATATTTACATCGGTCTATCTTCGAAATGTCTATACTTTAGACACCATAAAGGTAGAGACAAAACCCCACCCTGAGGGCATTCTTTTGCGACTTCTATTGCTTTGGTTATTTCTCCTACGAAGGTTGTTACTCTTCTGTGTATTAGTGCTAAGTCGATCCATCTGATAACAGATTGCTCCACTCCTCGCTGTTCCACTGCTTTTACTGTCGTATCAAACGATATATTGTCAAAGGCCCCCTCTATGTCAAAGAAGGTCCCTAAGGCAATTTCTTGATTGTTTGTTGATTGTGGAGGGTTGTAAATTTTGGGGGTACTAATTAGGGTTTTGGGGGTGCTAAGCATCCCCAAGCCCCCCCCCCTAACTACGCCTATGGTATATGACTTGTTCTGCGTGTTAGCTCATGCAATGCTAATTTGCAGGACGTTCCTGTCTGGTAGGCAAACTGGTTTTTGTGAAGGCTAATGTTCTTCAGCTTTGTCTCCCTGATATACCTATATGTCAGTTTATCCATTGCTGTGAGAAGAAACGATATTAGACTAATGGGTCGGTATACTTTCACTTGTAAATATGATTCCCGACTTGGTTTGGGTATAAATATTACTTTTACTTCTCTCCAACTATTTGGTACGTAGCCTGTTGCCAGACTGGCCCTAAACAGTGTGCAAAGTGGCGATTTTAGCTTCTCTATACTCATCTGTAGAAGTGCTGGAAATTTTCCCTCTGATCCTGGCGACTTGTATGGTCGAAATCGCCCATGTAAGTTGAGTTAAATTTATACTACTGTTTGCTAGTTTTGAATCCTCCGTAGTCACCCGAATGTTCGGTAAGGCTAGGTTTATTTCGTTCACTAGTTCTCTTTGAGGTATAGTAACGCTTCCAGGAAAGTGAGTCCTCAGTAGCATTTCTAACGACTCCTCTCCACTGGTAGTGTAGTTTCGCTGCTCGTTGATTAAAGATGCGATTTTGCCTGGATTGTGTCTTTCCAGTGTTTTTCTGAGTCTGGCACATTCTAGGGTCCTTTCGATCTCCTCGCAGTACTTCCTCCAGAAGACGGTTTTAGCTCTCTTTATTGCATACTTATATTTTAAGTTGGATGCTTTGTATGCTTCCCACTCCCCCGTTTGTTTAGCACGGTTAAAATATCTGTGTGTTCTTGCCCTTATTGTTGAGAGTTCGTTGCTCCACCAAGGAGCTGTGCGCTTTTCTCACCTTCAGAGGGCAGTTTCTTTCATAGGCGGCATATGCAAGTACAAATCTTTTATTAATCGTTACCTACGTTTAAGTGTGTATATGTCGTAGGCATTAAGCAAATTTAAACAAATGTTCAGTTGCATAGGTAATTGCTAAGAGCCATGGCAATTAGCGAAATGGTGAAAAATTAACTAAATTTTGTTATCTGCATAGGGATTTGCATTTGCCGATTTCTGCATCAGTCATTTGACATATGCCGTGATTAGATTCAGGCAGATGGTTATTTGACAACAATTAACTAGTTAACTAATTACTATTTGCCCAGCTCTGCGTTGGTTATTTGACAAATGCCGATAATGAATTTCAAAATTAGTTGACATTGTGTATAAATCACAAAACACTCGAAATGGTCACGAAACACACCAAAACATCCAGACTACAGACGAGTAAATAAACAATAACAAACACCTAACCTCAAAAACATTTACAATATATTGTACATAAACCTAAGCAAACCTGAGCAAAACGCTTTCAAAACTCGGAATTAGTCAAATAACCAACGTAGAACTTGGCAAATAGTAAATGCCTAGTTAATTGCTAATTACCTAGTCAAATAACCATCTGCCTGGATCTGATCTTGGCATTTGTTAAATGACCGATGCAAATGCGAAATCGCTAGGCAGATAGCCAAGGTTTGTTAATTTTTCACCATTTTGTTATTTGCCATGGCCCTCAGCAACTGCCTAGGCAAATAACTATTTGCCTGAATTTGCTTTATGCCTACGACATATACAAATCTCGCATAATGCTTCTTGTGAAATTAGAAAACCTGTTAAATATTTGGTTAGTATTGTATCAAGTAGTATATAAAAAGCATATGTATTTTTGTGAATATCTAAAGTATAGTATTTTTGTGAATATCTAAAGTCTAGGCAAACCTAAAATAGTTCCCTTTTGCGCATTTATTCCTTTGGTATTAGATTGGCGATGTAAAAAATGAAATATCGTCGAACAAGAATCTTTTTCATTTTATCAAAGAAAATTAAATAAATTGAATTTAAATAAACGTCACATTTTTCTAAAATAAAATTTACTTTAGGGCGTAAAGACCTTTAAAACATTCCAGTTTAATAAATTGCTGTCTAACACTAATTTCTAGAAATATGAAAATATCGAATTTTAAATCGATGACTTTAGCAACAGCAACAGATTTGGATGTCCTTTTAGAAACAACTAAAAACCATTTAAACTTCCTAATCTTATTTTGAAAATTTGAAAAAATATACACAAGGATTCAGTTATTGGAAAATTTCTCGCTAAATTGTTCCATAATGTAGCCCATACTTGGCCACCCCATAACACTAGACTATAAAAATCCTTTGTTCAATACTGTAGACTGTAGATATCAATATAGTATATAGGTCTTGAACAAACCTTTTGGTATATCTGAAACATTGGACTTGGACAATCTAAATCTTTTCAAACATACTGTCATCCCAGTATTCTCTGTTGTTGATTCTTTTGCGATATGCATTGAGATCTTAGTCGATCTACAACGTTGAAGAAATCTTCTTCCTTATCGCTAATTTATTTACATAAATATATCATACACGTCGTCCAAAAACTTATATTTCTAAGGTTCATAAAGCCATAAAATTCACGACCGGCCGGTGGATCGGTGGGCAGCGCCGCTGAAATGCGAAGCGGGCTCACTCGACCACGGCCGTACCTGGTTCGATTCCGGTGCTATACCATAAAAAAAGTACAGGTCTGGTTGGGTTTGTGATTGTCAGTATGAATGAAGCGCACGGCGTATGCGTGTTGAATGAAGGAAGGTGGTAGAGGAATTCGTCCTCGACCGAGGAGATACCACCCCACACACCCTCTTGAAGGACTGGTGAAATCCTTAGGGATGTTTCCAGCACTGGGTGTGTGACTCAGTTGTGCGGTATACAACCCACGGTACCTTAGTGCGTAGGCTTGCTGACTTCGTGAATTGTAAGAAGATAAAAAAAGTTTCGACACAATCATAAAGGGCCTTGCACAGATTAGATATAAGGAAAATGGTCCTCGGTTAAATTTTTAAATCATTGAGGTATATGTCATAGATTGCAATACTCCTATAATAAAAATTATGAATCACAACTTCCTCTCGTGGTTGGCTTGGGAGTTACCGTTTCGTTTGATTGACCACATAAATTTTTTATTAATTCACAATGCAAATCTAAAGAAGTTCAATATGGCCTTAACAATTTTTGTAAAACTTCCCACTATTTTTTTAATATGTTGGCTTCGTTGATTAATACGAGTAAATGAGTATTTCGCATAGTTTAGAATTATATAGTTTACTAGTTTTAAAATAGCTTGATTAAAAATACATTTACAAAGTTTTGTTTCGGATTTACTCAGATTTCTATTTTAAACATATTTGTGCCGATATAAAATTCTTTTAGGATATTTTTAGTAGTAGGAACCTACCAGCGAAAACCAAAAACAATTTGTTTCGTTGAACAAGCGTTGGCTTCCTGTCAATTGTTAGTGTAGAGCATACTCACTACCTTCTCTTAAATGTCATTCTGGCAGTTTCCGTCCAGTACTGTAATAAATAGTTATTTCATTTTACTATAGACATGACTGCATTATGGGCAGAACTTACAACAGGTATATTTAGTATTTGTGACATGAAATGACTATACTCGTAGGTGGCAGCACATATTTTATAAGATGGGTATATTTTTTCTCATATGTGATTTTAAAGGACTCATTGATTAAGGACAAGCAATTTTATATGTTAAGTTAGTAGTAGAAACCTACCAGCGACAAACTCTGAAATAATTTGTTTCGTTGAACAAGCGTTGGCTTCCTGTCAATTGTTAGTGTTGAGCATACTCACTACCTTCTCTTAAATGTCATTCTGGCAGTTTCCGTCCAGTACTGTAATAAATTGTTATTTTGTTTTACTATAGACATGACTGCATTATGGGCAGAACTTACAACAGGTAGGTATATTTAGTATTTGTGACATGAAATGGCTATACTCGTAGGTGGCAGCACATATTTTATAAGATGGGTATACTTTTTCTCATATGTGATTTTAAAGGACCCATTGATTAAGGACAAGCAATGTTATATGTTAAGCATATAATGACTTAATGACATGACACACCTCTAATCATATTAAATCGTAGTAAAGTTTAATAATAAAAGTACCGGCTTTGAAAAAAGTATTCCTTTTTTTGAGAAATGTACATTTGTAAGACTATTATAATAATATGTATATTTAGAAACCGGTTGTGCAATGCGAAGTACTTTACAATATTTCTTTACTATCACATCTTGGGGAAAATAGTGAAGGTTTAGAAGAGCACTGTGGTACTGAACAGTACCGTTTGATTTTCTTTTTATCCATAGTATATTTAAACATTACGAGAATCGTGGAAAATACTTTAAAGCTTAAAATGAAGTAAAAACCAAAGTCCAAATTTCAAACTAACCAAATTCCTTTACTTCACTCTTCACTCCGAGTGGTAGCACAGTCACTTAAGATCGCGAATTACATAAATACTTTTTGAGATGACCCTGAATCTTTCAGTGTTTTATTTATTACTTTTTACTAAGGTCGCTTTACATCTATAAGAAATATACAGTTTTCAACGCTAACTGTCACTTCAGGAGTTACTATACGATATTATTATACAATATTAATTTGATACATCATACTGCCAAGCCCAAACGATATATTTATTATTGTCTAAATATAACAGTAATTATTCATTTTCTTGCTTTGTAAACAGCCAAAATATATTTTGATTAAATAAACATACAAAGAAAAAACAAAGTAAACTTAATTTAACTGAATATTTAATTTATTAAATTATTATATAAATAACAAATACAATTTGTTTTTTATGATTAACCAAGCTTAAATAATAATTTATTTAATTAATAAATACGTAAAATTGAGAATAAGTTCTCTAAACCACCTGAAAATTCCTTATACTATAAGGATTTGAACAAATCATGGTAAAACAGCTATTCTCCGGGCTATATGCCCCTACGAGCGCTGGATTACATACCAAAATTTGCCGTATTTTGACTAACACTGTTAGACAACAAAATACTTTTAATTAATTTTTTATTTAATTTTCATTTGCAGATATTTTTTTACTTCTAAATATGGTTTGTTAGCTCACATTTTAATTATGCATTAACCGTAAAATAAAGTTGTTATAAACTAATGCGAAACGAGATACAGACTAACGGCCACTCAAGCGATGGATGTTGCAGACATCTGTACAAAGTTATTCTTCGTAATATACATTTTAAATCGTACGCTCTTGTGGCAAGCTTTTATACTTTTAAAAAACGTCACAAAAGCCACAGCTTCAGTCAAAGTGTAAGTATAGGATACATGACACCTAAAATATAAAGGTAACGCACATGAAGAAGTTTTACACAACCACCTATACAAACAACAGTAGGAAAGTTTACCACTGAGGGCGCAAGTATTAACAGTGGATAGAAGCAACCATACCATACATGTGCCAATACACACAGAGTGTGATATATATATATATATATATATATATATATATATATATATATATATATATATATATATATATATATATATTGTGACGCACTTTGTTCAAGAAAAAGTGTTTGATTAAAAAAACTGTCAAAGATACTATTATGAGTATCATCGACCAAGTACTTACCGCTTAACTTGAAAAGAACATTAAAATAACTCCGAAAGGTGCTCTAGAGAAAGACACAGGAACAACAGGGTGTTCTGAGGGAAGTAAGTTGTAGTAGGGCGCGTGCAAATTAGCCCTCAGCTCAGTTAGCCGGAAAGGTTCGATTGGACGCCACCAGTTTTTTACACCGACACAAACTGGAAGTCGCCTAGGTGGTCTAGGAATTTGCTTCACACACAACAAACCCGTTGTTCATAAGTTAGAAACAAAACATAGTGCGCAGTGAGCTGAATAAAACACTTAAATACATATAACCCTATATACATTTATTTGTACATAAAAAAAAACTTCCAGGTGTTTACAAATATAGTTGTTCACAAAGAGGTAAGACAATTGGGCGATTTTTGCCCCCGCAAAATAAATAAATTAATTACAACTTCCTGAGGAAGTCTGTCCTCAGAAACATAAAAATTCTTAGGGCGGCTCCTTAGCACCCACCGCAGAAGATATGAAGGCTGCTTAGCGCCCGCCAAAAACAATAGGGGTGCCTTGTAGGTACCAAAGACAATAGGGATGCTTTGTAGTCCCTACGGAAGAGACAGTAATAGGGATGCTTGATAGCCCCTACGGAAGACAATAGGGGTATTTGTAGCCCCTACGGAAGACCCTCTTCAAAAGAGCTTGATATTCAAAACTCCCCAGACAAGACACCAAAAAGGGGGGCAGCTACCAGCCGTCTCCAAATCGTCAGGTCGATGTTGATGGCAGATATGGTGTTATCGAACGCAGTCGTCCCAAAGATCCTGCGTCTTGCAAGTAAAAATTCAGCAAAGAATTTAAATCGGTCTCGAAATTTAATCCAAGTTACTCTTGAGCTTCAAAAACTGAAACTTTAAAAAAATAGAGACCACAGAACCACTTCGTCGAAAGTTAGCGTGGAAAATGCTGCTCGTGGGGCGGATGAATCGAATGACACTTCATCCCACTACCGAACTACCGACACATAACAAAATGGTGTCCGTCAATTTCCGTCCTGCACTGACAAACCTAAAGGAAATCTTCCGCCACAAACCTGTGGCCTTAACGACAAAGCGCCAAATAACCGGCCTACCCACGCGAAAATGCTTAGATGCTACAGGACAAATTTGCAAACTTACGAAGCGGCAACGCTGGAATACTCTGACGGTGACAGCGCCTAGTACAAAAAAAAAGCATCTTAACCTGAAAATTTACTAAAGTTAATCCAAATCTCGAATTTAAACAAATTCTGTAGAAATTAATGCCGTTTGAATAATGCAGAAATACAGAATAATACAAAAACCAAGACAGCAAAGGCAATGCGATCAAAAGCCAAACAAATTAAGGGCGTTCCAATGTCTCAAGAGAATGTAACAGTAGGAATATGTATGTAAGTAGGCACACAAAACTTATTATCCAAACATCTTACCATAAATAGACTAAGGGTGGTTGTCTATAAACAGGGAGGACTTTAAGCAAGGCGAAAAAACAAAATCAGAGCTTAAACAAAGAGAACGTTAAACCAAACTACCAGCTATGAAAGATGGACAAGCTGATGTCAAGCTAATTTGGACAAGAAAAAGAAAGGCAATCAACACTCCCAGGGGGTAACCGGGAGAGCAAGGAAAGGGGGCCACATAGAAAATACAACTTCTCACTCAAGGTAAATTATTAAGTAAAAACAGGCGTTCGTGAATAAACTAATTATTTAAACAAACACTGAGTCGGTGACAAAAAAAAATTGACCTGTCACAACTCCCTCTCTCCTACGAAAGGAGGGAAATTTTCTAATGAAAATTAACCGACGATAAGGATCAGAGGCTCTCTGTAGATACAAGAAAATTGAAAAAGAAATTAAATTACCTGCGCTATGCTGGCGCCAATAAAAAAAATATACAAGTAACGATATGTGGGAACCCAAGGTAGTACCATATAACTAATACTAACTAACAAGACTGATAACTCAATCTTAAAATAACTAAATACTCAAAGAAATCTTTGGTCCCTTTACCACTAGTCACCCAGTGACCCCCTCGAGGAAGATTCAGTGTGGAACGTAAACCCTAAGTTGGTAAGGGAGCTAGCATTGCTTAACACCCAAAAATACTGTGGGGAACCTCGTTTACTAGCCTCACACCGTAGAATCGTCCCGAATTAAATCACCAAGTGACATGCGTCAAACCAACCAAAGGGTGGACAACTAAAAAGGAAAAGATAAATATAATACATAAGTAAAATGAGAAGAAAAGAGGAATAGCCCAGATGATCCACCATACAAAAGGGAGTGGATTGTAGCATCCACCAAGCTAAAAGATGCACCAAATGGGAAGCACATCGGTCCCTTTATAAAACACAAAAAAAAATTAATTAGGGTGTTCTGAGCGGTGGCACTGCCACCGGCCTGACGCAACCTAATAGGCCGACTTGAGCTCAGGCCGAACAAAGTAGCTTGGTCCTCCCCTGGCCCGCCGAACAAGTTCGATGGGCAAACTGTTACCCCAGGGGTCAGACTTCCGCCCCCCCCCCCCCCTGAACAGCCCTTCCAGTCGGTCTGCTCTCCGAAGGATCCATGATCTAACAAACGGCGTCGAAGCGACATCCGGTAGCACCCAACACCGTGCAGCCTGTAAAACGAGATAGGGACAAATGTCTAAATCGATAAAGCCAAAATAAGGTAAAGTCGCAATCGGGATAGTTTTATCTTGTCTAAACGGTGAATAGACAAAATATATCAGTAAGGATCTAGGCGCAAAACCAGTAAATACTGAAATGGCCGGAGACTAAACTAACATATAGTCCTACCAAGACCTAGACCTATGACAAATCCAAATAATAAATAGAATACCAAAGAAGGTATCAAAGTAAATTAAAGCCAATCAAAGGCCAATTACGATAAGGTAAAATAAGCTAAATCAAGGAAGGAAAAAAAGTAACGGGATGAACGCAAAGATAATCGAAATTACACAAAGGTAAGCAAATAAACGCAAAGGTAAGCAAATAAACGCAAATGTAAGCAAATTAACGCAAAGGTAAGTAAATTGTCGCAAAGGTAAGCAAATTCTCGCAAAGGTAAGTAAATTATCGCAAAGACAAGTAAATTAACGCAAATGTAAAAAAGGTACCTAATCAGCCAAAAGTAAATGAAACAAGTAAATCAAATAAGGGCTCGCAAATCGAGATAAAGAAAATTGGGTTACTTGCCAACAACTAGCAGTGAATCCCACCATAAGTGGTATTCTCAACTTCACAAAATCAGCAAAAGGAGAGAAAGAAAATTGTGTTTCTACCCTAAATCCCCAAAGGAAAGACAAAATCGTACTTGAGCAAAAACACATACTAGTTCAAATAACCGAAATTTCCAGACACAAGTAAGGAATAATAATAAAATCAAGTCAAGGTAGAGAAAATTAAGCCGAATCAAAGTAAAAAAGTCACATCAAGGTAAATACGTCAAATCAAGGTAATAAAAAAAAGGTCCAATCAAGATAATAAATAAAGACTTTTGGCCCTAGTCTATAGTAAAAAAAACAATTAATAGTGAATGCAGATAAAAAACGATAAAGAAAATTAGGTCCAAAATTAATTAATCACCGCCTTCTAACCAAGTAATCAAACTTAAATTACCATGTGACACACCGACCCCCATCTCGTCTCGCGCCGAGATGGGTGTCTGCGTGAGACTGATAAACGCAAAAAGCTACCTTAAATGACCATAAACGTTACTATACGTTACTATACTATAAACCAAATGACGATAAGGTAAAGATAATCAGGTAATGACAGATAAAAGATAACGAGGCGTAAGGCGGTGTTGGCAAGTGAAAGTAGTAAGGCAGCTGAGGGCCCACCTACTACAAACAATAGAAGCAAGGTAGCTGAAGGCTTACCTTCCCACGGCATTCAGGGGACTCCTACCCCACCTAGTTAACCCAGTGCAGCGCTATTCTAAGTGACAGTGTCCAAATCCATCAAGTCTCGCGCCCAGATGGATCCAAACACCACCACGCCCACACTGCAGGACATTAACGGCACTCAGGGGACTCCTACCCCACCTAGTTAACCCAGTGCAGCACTATTCTAAGCGATAGTGTCCAAATCCATCAAGGTTCGCGCCCATAGGGACTCAGACACCATCACGCCCGTGACTGCAGGGCATCAACGGCACTCAGGGGACTCCTACCCCACCTAGTTAACCCAGTGCAGCACTATTCTAAGCGATAGTGTCCAAATCCATCAAGGTTCGCGCCCATAGGGATTCAGACACCATCCCGCCCGTGACTGCAGGGCATCAAAATTGCTCACGACTGAGCAAGAAAAGTAAAGGAAAAGAGAATTAAAACTGGCCAAAAGTCAAAATTAACGCAACGATAAAAGAAAACTCATTAAATTCATTATTACCGAAAGAGGAAAAGAGAGGGAAAAAAAAGTAAAAGTAGAAATTAATCAAATTGAAGTTATGGACTGAAAAGTTAACAAATTCAGAAATCGATAGATTGATAAGTAAATTGAAGCAAAATGATTAGTAAAACGTAATATTAAATTAATGACAGTAAAATTAACGGAAGATAATAAAGTAAATAATGACTTTGAGTTGCCTAACAATTTATTCACTCCTACGGACCACCACACGCAGTTTCGGCATATACCGGCTTAAGGTCTTGTACATGCCAAATGCCCTTACTAACACCGTGTTCGTCCTCCAGTTCGTACGTACACGTGCCGGTCTTTTCTACGATCTTAAACGGACCTACAAATTCCGGAGCCAACTTTGCGCTATAATACTTCGCTGCATCGGATATACTTTTATTCTTACGCCAGACTTCTTGACCAGGAACAAAGCTTACTGGGCGTCGGCGCAAATTATAGTTATATCGATTTTTAACACGAGAAGCTTCGATTTTAGTGTGGACTTTTTTAAATAGTTGTTTGAAAGCTTCTATTCGTTCGCGAATGTAATTTTGACGCTCAGTTTCTACTAGAGGAACACCCTCAGCATAGTCCGAACCGAATAGCTTATGTTCCCTGCCAAAATTAACGCAGTATGGGGTGAAGCCCGTAGTTTCGTGTCGCGAAGTGCGAATGGCGCAACCGATAGCAGTTAAATTATCTTCACAAGTCCGATGGTTATTTTGTTGAACGTAAGAGCGTAACATCGTTTTGATAACTCTATTAACGCGTTCAGTATGATCTGCTCTAGGATAGTAATTAGCAGTGTAAAATATTCTAACTTTATATTTATCGCAAAGGGCTTGAAATTCTTTGGATTTCATTTGTGTTCCGTTGTCGCACGTTAAGAATTGAGGAGCTCCGTAAACTAAGAAAATGCCATCTTCGACACACTTAACCAACGATTTTGCTGTTGCCGATCGACACGGAAATAAGACGACGTACTTGCTAAAATAATCGGTGACCACCAAAATATGAGTGTTACCTTGTTTAGAACGAGGTAAAGGTCCTATATAGTCTAGGCTGATGGCTTGCCAAGGTTCCTTTATGTCTGGGCGATTCCCCATTAAACCAGCTGGACGTTTCTGCTCTACTTTATTCTGAGCACAAGTTCTACAAGCACGGACATAACTAGCAACGTCAGATCTCATTTTCGGCCAATAATATCTCTCGGCGACCTTCCAAAAGGTTTTAAAAACACCCACGTGCCCTGCTGCTTCATTATCATGGCATCGAACTAATATCTCTTTTCGTTTATCCTTCGGCACTACTATTTTCCAGTAGGTAAAATGATCTGGAAAATTAGGCTTGTTCGTCTTGACATATGTAATAACATACTAATAGGTATTTAAACTTTAACTCAAATCATGCTCCTTCGGTAAAAACAGGTGTAGTAAAAAGTTTATATGACAGAGCTAAAATGATTTGTTCTGATAGAGATAGTTTAGAAAATGAAAAGGTTTTTATTAAAAAAGTTTTAAACGAAAATAACTACCCTAATGACTTTTTAGATAGATCTTTTAGAAAGTTTGATAATAATTATAATAATAATCTAAATAATTTTAATGATAATTTAGATATAATAAACTTAACCATTCCATATATTCCAGGTATTTCAGAACAAATCAAAAGAATAGGTAAAAATTTTAATGTCAGAACAATTTTTAAAACACGTAATACCATTGGATCTCTTGTAACTCACGTTAAACCTTTTAATGCAGATCAAGCTTCTAAAAATGTTATTTATAAAATACCATGTCAGTGTGATAAATTTTATATAGGTGAAACATCTAGGCCTGTTAGTGTTAGGTATAAAGAACATCAGGATTTAATAAGGCGTCGCGAATTTTTTAAAAGTAAATTAGGTGAACACGTTTTTGAAACAGGTCATAGGATAGAGTGGAATAATTCTAAAATTTTATCTAGAGAAACTTTCTCTAATAGGGGTAAATTAATTGAAAGCGCTACTATTATTCTTAATAACGATAAATGTTTTTCTAATTTTTCTGTAGATATAAACAGAATTTGGCTACCAATACTTAGACAGGAAGTTAGTAAAAATAATTTTATTATTGAATAGATAGCTAATTATATATATTTTTTTTTGTCTTACGGTACATAGTCATGTTTCCTGCATTACCTGAAGTCTTGTCATTTTGACTAATGTCAAAACTCATGCTGACAGAAAAGCCAGAAACCATTATCAGAGCAATATTTTCAAAAAAATCAGAAGAATTCTATCAGAAAACTCTTGTATCCTTTTTTAATTATTTTTTATAATTACTTAGTTCATTTTTAATTTAGTTAGTTTGAATTTATTAGATTCTTTGATAACGAGACTAGATATTAGGTCTCGAAACGTCAGAAAAATTATTTTATTCAGATTAGGTTTTAGACCGAATATATACTACACTAGAGATAGATTAGGGTCAGGCATACTTTTTATAATTAAAAGTCACTGACAGTGTACAGAACATTTCTTTTTTCAGGATTTGTTTTTTCTTTAAACGCAGTGACTTTTATTATTTTTAAAAAATATTTCCTTAACAGTAGAGTGGCGTAACACCCAAACAATAAATTTTTTAAATATGAATCCGCCACAATCATACAGACATTATTTATATGTAAAGAGATTGCCATTCTCGACTCGCCAACAAGGATATTTATCAGGACGTTCTTCCAGTTTCTGCATCATACCTTTGTACCATTTGTCTGAGGTGTCAGAAAATGAGGGCGACGGTGGTTCATCAACAGCTGCGACAGAATCAGTAGTCACTGGCACTGACCTGGAAAGAAAATCTGGTACGACATGATCTCGGCCTTTACGGTGGATCAATTCAAGGTCGTAAGGTTGTAAACGAAGAGCCCATCGAGCAAGACGTCCTTGTGGATCTTTTAGGTTATGAAGCCATAACAAAGAATGGTGATCTGTTATCACTTTGAAGTGTACACCCTCCAGATAGTGACGAAGCTTTTCCACACTCCAAATTAAATTTACATTTCATCGACCTCATTGTCCATAATCCGCTGCTTAAATGGAGAAACTGGGTAATATCGTTGTTTAATCGGCTTACTGCCAGGCTCAAGTTCTATTACGTGTTCTGCTACTTTGCAGCAGCCAAGACCAGTACCCATTTCTGATATCTTCTCCTTTACCAGTGCATTCAGAGTTGTTCGGTCGATTTCAGTTAAAGTGTCGCCATCTATAATGCTAAAAATTTCTGTAGGTTGGTCATCATTAGAAAAATGCCAGACATCCTGCTTCAAGTCGGAGATCACTTCCATGGATCTCCTAAAATCGATTCCTAAAATCAGTTGGTGGGACAGTTCTGGAAGAACTAAAATATCGATAACCCGAGTTCTATTTAATAACGTTACAGGAGCCTGAAAATAACCTAAACTAGAGCAAGTTTGGCCGTTCGCGACGGTACAGTCAGTCTGATGCTTAATAAGTTTTAATCCCAAACTTTCTAAAATTCGGAGACCAGGTTGACCTACAATAGTGCGTGATGCTTCAGAATCTAACAAGCCTAAAATTTTGTAACCTAAAATTGAAATTTCTAAATAGGGGCGCTGGTCGCCATGCGCATGAGATATGATAAAATCTAATAGTTTTTTATTTGGAAAAGGGTTATTAGCATGTGAATGATTTTTGCTGGAAAGACGGTTGACGGAAGGTTTTCATCAGAAAGAAAGTTGTTGGTTGGCAAAAGATTTTTATTAGAGGCAGAATTGTTAGGGAGTGAACGGTTTTCGTTAGAACGAAAAAGGTGGGTTGGTGAAAGGTTTTCATCGGAAAGAATGTTGTTGGTCGGTAGAAGGGTTTTATTGGGAACGGAGTTGTTGTTCAGCGAAGCGTTTTCATTGGAAGGGAAGTTGTTGGTCGGCAAAGTGAGAGCAACGGGAGTAGTCTTACGATCTATCGGCTCTCCCGAGAATCGTTTCTCTGTCAATAAACACTTGGGGCAGTTTTTACTGGTCACATTTGGTGCGCCGCAGCGGTAACAATGGATTCTGCGCTGTTCGGGGCACTGACTATTTCGATGACCTGGCTTATTACAGTTCCAGCACAAGATTGATCTAGCCATTTTTGGAGATGGTGGACGTGTCTCTCTGAGTAACTGTCTCACGTCTCGAGAAGTTGATGGTGCCGGAGATGATTCGGTCACTACGTCAACGGCTGGTAACTGTTCATCGTCTATCGAACCTGATGCTTCAGCAGTCATAAAAGCGAAGTCTGGTTCTACAAAATTATGTCTTTTCCTAGGAGGTGGTACATAGTTCTCTGCACGATACTTCTTTAACTCCAACTTGAGACATTCTCCTTCTAGTTCCTCCAACTTGCTGACTACCGGAAGTTGGGTAGTATAAAAAGGTGACAAGTTTCGTATGATGATGTCAAGCTGGACGTCCTCTTAGATGGAGCCATGTCGTCTAAACAACGCACTCATATTGGAAAGGTAATCGACTATACTCTCAGTCGAATCCTGAGTCCTATCCAGAATCTCTCTCCTTAAATAACCGATGACGATAATCTGGCGGTTCGAAATGTTTACAGAGAAGGTCAGACAAACCAGACCAGTCCGAAAAGCGATGACGATTTGCCCGAAACCAATTTAGTGCTTTACCCGTAAATAAGTCGATAGCGGATATAAATAGTTCGCGTTCAGAAAAGCCTCGAGCTTCGCTTAGTTCCGAAACTCGCTCCAAGAAATTATGCACGGACATCTGTCCAGCCTCGCCGGTAAATTTAATACCCCCACTTTTCAACATGTTGCGTTTTACTACACGAGTGATGGCGAACGGAAGTGGTAGTGGTTATGTTGGGACTAACTGCCGGTTGGTTGACTTTAGGCGACGAGCGCGAGTGTCGTGGTCGACTGTTAGACGCATTGATATTTCCTGGCGCATCCGAACCGTCCGAATGAGCTTGACCGAGCAAGATGCTTAAATTTGGTTCTTGTTTTAAGAGACTGTCCAAACAGTTTAATTTGTCTAAAATTTGGAGTAACAAATCAGAACGAGTTTGCGATTCTGCGGCACTAAGGTTCGCAACCGGAATACGATGAACGCGTGTAAATAAGTGAACAAGTTGAGATTGTAAACGTTCAAATGTTTCTTTAGCGGATTCGCCAGAGACATTTTTAATCGCGCTGTCAATATTTTGTAAGGTTCTAGTTATATAGTTACATTCATCGACAAAAACACAAGTATAGGCTAGACGAGCAAAAATTTTACCCTTCCTTTCCATTTCTAAAATTGGACGTAACGCTACTATAAGTTCTTTTACCGTATTGGCATAACTAGCCGGTACTCCACTCCATAAATTAGCATTTTTTTCCTAAGATGGTTAACCTGCATATTATAATCCATGTTGGAGTGAACAAAAACAATAGCAACTCAAAAGTCAATAAAAAAAAGGTCAATCTAGGTACAATCACGTAAATCGAATAAATTTACCAAAACTACACCAATAGTGTAGTCGTAGTCAATATAGCAAACAAAGGTAATTAAATCAGCAAAAATACAGTATGCAAAGATAATCAAGGTCACGTAAATAAATAAAATAAAATCGGTAATAAATCGCAATATCAAAGACAATCAAAGTTACGTAAGGCGTAAAATAAAATCGGTAATAAACCACAAATTCAAAGACAATCAAAGTTACGTAAACAAGTCAATTAAAATTGGTAATAAATCGCCAAATCAAAAAAAAATCAAAGTTACGTAATAAGTAAAATAAAATCGATAATAAATCGCCAAAATCAAATGCAGTAATACAGAGCTAGTACAGTTAGAGTTAAAATCGATGGAAATTTTCAAAGTTCCATCCACGCTAACTTTCGATGAAGTGGTTCTGTGGTCTCTATTTTTTTTAAAGTTTCAGTTTTCGAAGCTCAAGAGTAACTTGGATTAAATTTCGATACCGATTTAAATTCTTTGCTGAATTTTTACTTGCAAGACGCAGGATCTTTGGGACGACTTCGTTCGATAACACCATATCTGCCATCAACATCGGCCTGACGATTTGGAGACCGCTGGTAGCTGCTCCCCTTTTTGGTGTCTTGTCTGGGGAGTTTTGAATATCAAGCCCTCTTGAAGAGGGTCTTCCGTAGGGGCTACAAATACCCCTATTGTCTTCCGTAGGGGCTACCAAGCATCCCTATTACTGTCTCTTCCGTAGGGGCTACAAAGCATCCCTATTGTCTTTGGTAGGGGCTACAAGGCACCCCTATTGTTTTTGGCGGGCGCTAAGCAGCCTTCATATCTTCTGCGGCGGGTGCTAAGAGCCGCCCTAAGAATTTTTATGTTTCTGAGGACAGACTTCCTCAGGAAGTTGTAATTAATTTATTTATTTTGCGGGCGCAAAAATCGCCCAATTTTCTTACCTCTTTGTGAACAACTATATTTGTAAACACCTGGAAGTTTTTTTATGTACAAATAAATGTATATAGGGTTATATGTATTTAAGTGTTTTATTCAGCTCACTGCGCACTATGTTTTGTTTCTAACTTATGAACAACGGGTTTGTTGTGTCTGAAGCAAGTTCCTAGACCACCTAGGCGACTTCCAGTTTGTGTCGGTGTAAAAAACTGGTGGCGTCCAATCGAATCTTTCCGGCTAACTGAGCTGAGGGCTAATTTGCACGCGCCCTACTACAACTTGCTTCCCTCAGAACACCCTGTTGTTCCTGTGTCTTTCTCTAGAGCACCTTTCGGAGTTATTTTAATGTTCTTTTCAAGTACTTGGTCGATGATACTCATCATAGTATCTTTGACAGTTTTTTTAATCAAACACTTTTCCTTGAACAAAGTGCGTCGCAAATTTTTGGCGCCCAACGTGGGGCGGATGAATCGAATGACACTTCATCCCACTACCGAACTACCGACATATAACAAAATGGTGTCCGTCAATTTCCGTCCTGCACTGACAAACTTAAAGGAAATCTTCCGCCACAAACCTGTGGCCTTAACGACAAAGCGCCAAATAACCGGCCTACCCACGCGAAAATGCTTAGATGCTACAGGACAAATTTGCAAACTTACGAAGCGGCAACGCTGGAATACTCTGACGGTGACAGCGCCTAGTACCAAAAAAAAAAACATCTTAACCTGAAAATTTACTAAAGTTAATCCAAATCTCGAATTTAAACAAATTCTGTAGAAATTAATGCCGTTTGAATAATGCAGAAATACAGAATAATACAAAAACCAAGACAGCAAAGGCAATGCGATCAAAAGCCAAACAAATTAAGGGCGTTCCAATGTCTCAAGAGAATGTAACAGTAGGAATATGTATGTAAGTAGGCACACAAAACTTATTATCCAAACATCTTAGCATAAATAGACTAAGGGTGTTTGTCTATAAACAGGCAGGACTTTAAGCAAGGCAAAAAAACAACATCAGGGCTTAAACAAAGAGAACGTTAAACCAAACTACCAGCTATGAAAGATGGACAAGCTGATATCAAGCTAATTTGGACAAGAAAAAGAAAGGCAATCAACACTCCCAGGGGGTAACCGGGAGAGCAAGGAAAGGGGGCCACATAGAAAATACAACTTCTCACTCAAGGTAAATTATTAAGTAAAAACAGGCGTTCGTGAATAAACTAACTATTTAAACAAACACTGACTCTGTGACAAAAAAAATTGACCTGTCACAATATATATATATATATATATATATATATATATATATATATATATATATATATATATATATATATATATATATATATAATATATATATACAGGGTGTTATGAAATTCACTGCATATATTGGAATGGGTGACTCCTGGGGTAGTCTACAGACATACCCAATACTTTTTTTTACTTAAATCGAACATTTTAAAAATTTTCAAAAATACCCTAAAACCAGTCTATATTCGCCGCACCTGGTATAACAATAATAAAAATAATAAAAAATAAAATATTTATTTTTATATTGGGTATTATTTATTTTGTTGTTCAGTTAGTCTTTGGATTTAATTTTTAATTATTGCTATATTCTTTTACCACGGCACCTCAGTCACATGTACTCGCTTGAGAGCTAGGTCGCGGGATTTTTTATTTCCAGAATTTTTTGGGCGCCATCCAACCAAAGGGGTTGGAAAAGAGAAAAAGACAGTATGAAGAAAGAAAACAATTAATTAATTTATTAAATTTTCCCTATCCTCTAAAAGAGAAAATAATTCAATAATGCACGTCAATTTAAAACAATAATTTTATTGTAAGTAAGTACTATTTAAAGGCCAAGCCAATCATAATATTTATAACAATTGAAATTTCTATAAACACAGCAATTTAAATTAATCTATAAAATATTAGACAAGACAGTAAAATATAGTATCTGTATTACCAGTTCCAAGTGGACCAAGACATAATACTTAATGACTTACAGAATAAGTAATAATCAAATAATTCCAATTTCTTTATCTGAACTTGAAATTATTTCCTAGACAAAATATATGTATATCTAAGATTTTTAAAGAAAGGGTATTGACTTATTTTAACAAATTGAGGTATACAATTTTGCAGGGGTTAAAGAGACAAGTATATTGTAGGTAATAATCTGTAGGTAACGGTACTCTCTCGAGTCAGTGTTACTCTACTCAAAATAAACAAAAAAGTTAAGCAGATTTTAATGGTATAAACAAAAAGTTGAATGCTTTCTTAAGCTAAACAAAAAATGTTACTGGGGTCAAGGGTTAACAAAAATCATTTCCCAGTACATCGTGAACGTATCTATCAATAGTAAATTAGAATAACCAACTGATTGCTTTCTATTAGCAAAAAGTTATATCAAAGCCAAAAGGGCACTTAAAATACTCCTTGAAGTGTTAAATCAAGGCCATCAATAATAATATTTAATAACATAATTATAATTTATAATTTTTAAGAGAGAGAAAAATCTAATCAGTATGAATTTTGTGAAAGGGGGCGGTACTTACTACCTATATATTTAAACAAAATACCGGATGGTTACATTTAACATAGTTAAACTACTATATTTTTAAGTAAAAAGTAAAAATTTGCCAGGACTTCGCATAATATTTCAGGGTGGGGAGAGTTAAATAATTGATTTCAAGTTACTCATCTTTTATAGTTTGGTGACCACTCGAACAGGTTCTCGGCTGGGCTGTGCATCCAGAGCTCTGGGCCACGGAAATGTCAGGCAGGACTACGGCTATTCACCAGATGGGCTCTTCATCCAAAGACGTCCTTCACCAACAAAAGGAATTAAACCAGCACTCGGTCACACCCAAAACTGTCAGGCAGGACTACGGCTATTCACCAGATGGATTCTTCACCCAAAGTCGTCCTTCACCAACAAAATGCCTTAACCACTGCTCGATAACACCAAAATTGTCAGGCAGGACTATGGCTATTCACCTGATGGACTCTTCATCCAAAGTCGTCCTTCACCAACAAACGTCTTGATCTTCCACAGGCCCTAGACCTTGCTAATCCATATCTTCTTAGAATCAAAGGGGTGTCTATTCTTTAAATCCGGACGCTCACAGATTTGATAGGACAGAAGAGATATCTCGGTGAAGACTGGTCAATCCTTATCTTCACAGAAACGAAGGGTTGTCTAGTATTTAAATCCGGACGCTCACAGATTGGATAGAATAGAAGATATAATAGAAAGGAAGGTTTGTCTAGTATTTAAATCCGGGCGCTCACAGATTGGAAGGAACAGAAGAGATATCTCGGTGAAGACTGGTTATTCCGTATCTTCACAGAAATGAAGGGTTGTCTATTATTTAAATCCGGACGCTCACAGATTGGATAGAATAGAAGAGATATTTCTAAGAAGCATGAGGACTGATTATCAGGACTTCGTGAAAGTGGACATCATTAGTACTATGAAAATGTAATATTCAGGGTTAGAATGCAAAATATTAAAGGGGTTTCGTTCAGTTATGAATGTAAAACTACGAAATATATGGTAGAGAGAATATATGATATAAAAATTAAGTGAAGAAAAATTGAAGTGATAAAAAAAGTATGGTAGAAAAAAAATTAGGTGAAGATAAAAACCTGAAACAAAATGGTGGCAATTAGCAACGACGTGCTGAAATCCTAAGGTTTCAACTTACCCGTTGGTCTGGTTTCTTCGGCAATTTAGAAAAGGAAAAATCCGAATTAACGGACAGAAAGGCGCTAGAGGTACATTTTTAAATCCGGCTGAGACCGCGACACTTTTAAAAGGTCATTTAATACTTAACGTGCATTCACATTCACTTTTCTTTATGCTATTTTTGCCGGCCTCTCGATGAAAATAGGACGCAGTTCGATCAGATTTTTGCTTTTATTAAGACAAGTCCATAAAAAATGAAGAATCGGAACCAATGAGGCAGACACTGGAACCCAGGTGACCCGTGAACTGTCACTCAACACATTTTAGCGTAAAATACTACATGAAAATCACTCGAAAATCTAGGAAAACAGACTTATAATTGAAAATAGAATTGAATTTCCGAAGTAACAACATATTAATTCCAGAAAAAGATAGGTTAAAACCACATAAATTTGCAGAAATACGGTTTGCTTCCGTCCTAGTCCGTCTAGCATGCCTTCCTCCTCGCACTCGCTGGGCACGGACAAGGTATTAGAGGTCGCCTGAAGTTAGGTTCGAAATTTGGCTTTCAACTCTTAAAAGTCATAGGCGTAGGTATAAATTTTATGAACTTTAAGGTTTACGAAATAATGAAAGTAAAATAATATAAATCAGTTTTAACGTAAGTTGTAACAAGCATGAAATGGTTGTTACAAATACCCCCTTTCACAAATTATAATAAAAAATTTTAAATCACATAAATGTTAAACTACATAAATCATGGCAACAGGCTGCCTTACACAATTTTTCTTACTAACTAAACTTATATCTAAGTTTAGAACCTACCAACTAACCAGGGAAAGGTGTGACCCTTTCACTCGGAGTCTTCCGAATCGAGACTGGTGTCCAAAAACGGTTTCAAATCTTTAATATGATAACGTCCGATATTTCTATCGTTCTCATCCAACAATTCATAAATCAGTGGAGAAATCTTTTTATTGACTTTACATTTAATGAATTTTTTCGCAAGCTTTTTTGAAAAGTAATTTCCAGCATCAGATAATATAAAGTTTCTTTTATAAACTGTGTCACCCTCCTCAAACTCAAGGTGCCTCTTTCTTAAATTATAATAATTTTTATTTCTTTCATAAGCTTTATTAATACTTTTTGAAACTTGCTAATAGATTTCTGGCAGTTTTTAAAGTTCCTTAGCCAAAGTCTGTCTGTCATCAAATTTATAGGGGGATAGATTTTTATTTTCAATAAGGCCAAAATAATCACCTGAGGTAGGTAAATTACATCCAAAAGTTAAAAAGGCCGGTGAAAAGGATGTGGATAAGTGAGTGGTGGTGTTTATAGCATTACAAATGTGGTGAATGTGTTTATCCCAATCACGGTGGTTATTCCCTTTGATGAAAGATCTAATAGCGGTGCCTATCACTCTATTAGCGCGCTCTACGTTATTAGTTTGTGGGTGGTATCTCGCGTTATACCAAATATTATTAATCTTATAGTTTTTTAACATACTCGTGAACTCCTGTGATTTAAATTGGCTACCGTTGTCTACTACTATGTTTTGGGGAACCCCAAAGTACATAAAAACAAATTCATCAAGTAAGATACAAATTTCCCTAGCCAAGGCACGTTTCATTTTATGAATAAAAGTGAATTTAGTGAACCAATCGACTATGACTAGCAGATAACAAAAGCCTGATTTAAATTTTGGAAAAGGTCCCTGTATATCTATAGAAAGTAATTTAAAAGGCACTGAAACATTTTTAGGTGCTCCCATTAGCCCTGCCCGAGCAAATTGTGATACTTTTTGCTCATTACAAATCTGACAATGATAGATATACTTTTTTATGTCTGACCTCATTCCAGGCCACCAAAATTGTTCAAAAATGTTGTCAAAACACTTTCTAAAGCCAAAATGAGCTCCTAACGGGCTACCATGGAATTTTTCCAAAATTTCTTTTCTATTACTTTTAGAGACAACTACTTTCCAATTTTTCTGATTAATATTCATATTATGATCACTAAGAAAATGTTTATACAGGGTGTTACCCTCTACTCGAAAAAGTGGATAATCTTGAGGTTGATTTTGTACTTTATCTATTAATTTTGAATACCATTTATCTTTTGGTGAGTTATCTAAGACTGAAATTTCCGGAAAACTACGGCTAAGGGCGTCAGCAACTACATTTGACACTCCTGATCTATGTTTTAGTACGAAATTAAACTGTGACAATAGGATTGACATTCTAGCTAACCTACCCATGGGGTTTTCTAAGCGAAAAAGCCATTGTAACGAATAGTGGTCAGTCAAAATAGTAAAAGTGGGACCGCCTTCAATGTAGGATCTAAATTTTAAAACGGCGTGTACTATGGCCAACAGTTCTTTTTCTGTGACAGTCATATTAATTTCAGATTTTGTTAATGTACGAGATGCATAAGCTATAACATATTCGTCCTCGCCTTCGAACTGGGTGAGCACAGAACCTACGGCCGCGTTAGATGCGTCGGTCTGAATGGTAAAAGGTTTCGAAAAATCGGGGTTGCGTAATACGGGGGTGGAAACTAATCTTTTTTTAATATTTTCAAAAGCCAGTTCTGCTTCTTGGTTCCATTCTACCATTTGTTTTTTCTTTTTGCCTTTAGTAAGGTTATTTAAGGGGACAATAAGCTCAGAAAAATTTTTGATAAATTTACGATACCAGGATGCCATTCCTACAAAACGTTTGATACCTGTGACATCTTTAGGTTTTTGAAAATTACAAATTGCCGAAATTTTATCAGGGTTCGCGTGTAGTCCGTTTTTATCTACTACGTAACCGAGGAAAGCAAGACTAGGTTGGCAAAATTTACATTTTTTCGCGTTGATAGTAAGACCAGCCCTTTTTAGGGTATTAAAAACTTTATCTAAGGTTTCAAGGTGAGAATCAAAATTACTGTTTACCACAACTAAATCATCCAAATATACAAAAATGTTCTTTTCTAATGTCGGACCAAAAGCCTATCCATGAGTTTTTGAAGCGTTTGAGCAGCATTACACAAACCAAAAGGCATACGTACGAACTCGAAATGTCCTCTATTAATAACGGTGAACGCGGTTTTAGCACACGAATCTTCACTAATAGCCCGGGAGCCAGCGACCGTTTAGAGTTAGTCATTTCACAAAAGCTGACAATTTTTCCTAAGCTTTATTTGGTATCACTAGTAAGTGAATGAACCTCTAGCTGGCGCAGTTGCGGGGGGTGTAGCTGCGGCAGCCTCCCACACACGTAAAATAATGATAATAAAAAACTAATACCGCAAAAGCTAAAACTTTCTTAACATGTTGATTATGTTATAAAGAAATGAAAAAACGTATCCAGCCAAATTTAGAGTGGGGGATTATGCCCCAGCTTTTCACGTAAACAAGTGAAAAATATGCGCTGAGTAAACTGATACCGCAAAAGCTGAAATGTGGTAAACTAATAGTTAAGTTAATAACGTAAACGAAAAAAACATCCAGCTTTATATTTAGTGGGGGGAAAGTGCCCAGCTGATGCAGTGAAAGACGCTGCGCATCGGTATGCGCTCGGGCACGTTACATCTTTGACTGCATCAGCTGGACACTTTTCCCTCACTAAATATAAAACTGGATATTTTTTTGTTTAACTTATTCAGTTAACTATTGTATTACCAAATTTTAGCTCTTGCGGTATCAGATATTTTTACTTTTCTCATTAAACACAGCGCGTCCATGCAATTATTATACTATGTCACGAGTTTTTGAATCTAAAGGGATTTAGTAAATATTTACACATTTAAATATTTACACCCGTCATTTTTCAAGAAAGGAAAAAGCCGGCCGTATAAAATTTTACACAACTCAGAAATATATATCGATAGTTTTATCAAACTAAGCAACGCACCTGACGACGAGTTGCAGAGTACGTTTGATATTACAGAAGAATATGTTTGTCGTATGTATGGATTCAAAAAAATCAACAAAGTCAACAAAGCACGAGTTACAACATTTTTGAAGACGTAAAATATTTTACGAAACGATGACATATTCCGTTTACCGAAGAATAATATCGACGGATCAGCTCTGCCTGCCTTCCTGCAAAATTGAGCTGCACCAACATTTGCTGCGGACAACGTATGTAGCAAATATTTGGACACACGCTTATCTCCAGGTTCCAACGGCATTACATCCGACTGATTTTGGCTGGGAAGAGAAGGAGGGGAAATGTCATTTCAAATGGTTCGAGGGTGAGCAGCTACCCTCTTCCCTTGGGGATATAACTATCGATGATGACCAAAAAAGTACTGCAGGTTAGAATAATACTGCTTTTCATTATTTCAATGTAAATTTTTGATTATTTTCTTTTTCATTTTATCTATATAATTTTAATTTAAAAATAAAATGAATAATATTTATAACAATTTTGTATAGCATGGAAACTTTTTTTACACTTTACCCGATTTGCGTTAAAATTTTGCTCTCGCGTGTTACACGTTTTTATATAATTATCATCTATACCTTTTAATATATTATTATTATGTATGTTTACAGATGATGACGAAGATATTTCACAGATCGACATCAATTGCAGCGATAACGAAAACGATAATGAGTTCGATGGCGATGAATCCGAAGAAGGCGAAATCTAAAAAATTTGTTGATACATTATTTTATTACTTTACACGTATTAGTACACTATGTATGTTTAGTTTTATTTTTAGTAAATTTTTTGTAAATAAATACTAAACAAATTTTTGAGATAATTAATAGTAAACCTATTTTTTATTATCTTTCTTTAGAATAGAAAAGTTATACGTATATATCATCCAATAACTGCATGGACGCGCTGTGTTTAATGAGAAAAGTATAGATCTGAAATTTGGTAATACAATAGTTAACTCAATAAGTTAAAAAAAAATATATCCAGCTTTATATTTAGTAATGGAAGAGTGTCCAGCTGATGCAGTCAAAGATGCAACGCGGCCGCGCGCATATCGATGCGCAGCAGCTTTCACCGCATCAGCTGGGCACTTTTCCCCCACCAAATATAAAGCTGGATGTTTTTTCGTTTACGTTATTAACTTAACTATTAGTTTACTAAATTTCAGCTTTTGCGG
Organism: Philopedon plagiatum; assembly: GCA_963971165.1. Classification (NCBI taxonomy): domain Eukaryota; kingdom Metazoa; phylum Arthropoda; class Insecta; order Coleoptera; family Curculionidae; genus Philopedon; species Philopedon plagiatum. The sequence continues at coordinate 64,629,462 of OZ020189.1, read as the reverse complement.
TATCAGTTTACTCAGCGCATATTTTTCACTTGTTTACGTGAAAAGCTGGGGCATAATCCCCCACTCTAGATTTGGCTGGAAACGTTTTTCATTTCTTTATAACATAATCAACATGTTAACAAAGTTTCAGCTTTTGCGGTATAAGTTTTTTATTATTATTATTTTATGTGTGTGGGAGGCTGCAGCAGCTACACCCCCCGGAAGTGCGCCAGCTGGAGGCCCATTCACTTACTAGTGGTACCAAATAAAGCTTAGGAAAAATTTTCAGCTTTTGTGGTTTTGGTCATTAAAAAAGGTCGCTGGCTCCCGGGCTATAAGTTTGATTTGCCAGAAGGCGTGCTTTAAGTCAATAGAAGTTAGAAACTGTGCATCTCTAACCTTGTCCAGAATTCTGGACAAATACGGCAGCGCATATGGATCTTTAACCGTTACAGCGTTAATTGTACGTGCATCATAACATAAACGATATTCACCTGAATCTTTTTTAACAAGCAACACGTTAGCTGAATAAGGGCTAGTAGACGGCCTAACAACACCAAGTTTCAATAATCTGTCTATTTCGTCATTCATATGCTTTTGCATGTACGGGGAAAGAAGAAATGGTCTCTTTCGAAAGGGTTCCTTACAAGTAACTTCAATTTTATGTTCTATCAGATCTGTAATACCCAAGGTTTCGGAAACTAATTCATTAAATTTTTTAATTGTTGCCTCTAATCTACATTTTTGTTCAACTGTTAGGTCATTGTCAGACTGAATGGAAATTTTTTCAAATTTTTCTTTTACTATGATTTCGTCCAAATCCAAGGCTTTGACAAAATCATATGAATTATCTTTAAAGTTTAATTTTAAATTTACTCTTTGACAAAAGTCTATCCCTAAAATAAGTGTTTTCTGAATACTTGGGACCACAAGAACGTCTAAATCCACCGTTCTATCACCTAAACTAAGAGGAATGGTTATTAAGCCTAAAGTTGATTGCGGGCTGTCATCAGCAGTGGTTATCGATTCTTTAAAGGGTTTAATATTAATTTTGAATCCTAATTCAGAAATAAGTTTATAACCTCTTTTTCCTACTACACTTTGCATAGCCCCGGTATCTAACAAAGCGGTTACTACTTTATTCTGGATTGATACGTCCAAATAAGGTATTTGGTCTCCATAAGACTTTTTTAAAAACAAAGGCGAAATCTCGTTATGCCGAAAGAAATGTCTGATAGTATTTAACCAGTTTGACCAGTTGTTTGATAAATGAAAATTATCGGACTTTAATTTTGATTTATACCTCTCCCTGCCGGCGGTGGAGGGGTAGTTTCTTCGTTTTTTGAGCATCTATTACATTTTGTTTTAATGACATTTTTCTGCCCAGATCTATAACAGAAATTTTTTCTTTTTAACTTGCAATTTGGAAAAAGGTGACTTTCTTGGTCGCAATTGTAACAAACTATCTTTTTGCTTAAGGCTGATATATCTGAGGGATTAACTGAATTTAAGTTTGCGTGAGTGGTTGAAGATTTGTCTTGAAAATTAATTAAATCTTCGAAACCATTATCAGACCTATTTAATTGCTGATCTAAGCTCATGTCCTGAGGACTCTTATTTACGTTACAATGCTCGCTTCGGGAGCTGGCTAACTCGGAAACACTTTTGTTACCATTATGATATTTTAGAGAAGGTTTTCTGTATGCCAATTCTGGTTCTAAGGTGGTTGAATTACATAATGGAGGAGCTTGAAAATTTCCTGCCCTAATTTTTGTGTCTTCCAAAATTCTACATAGGTTTTTAAGTTCCAACAAGGACACTGGTTGCCTTAAGGCTAACTGTTGTTGATAATATGGTAATAAATTTCTAATTATTAATTTTAACTGAACATTGCCATCTACCGGACTCATAAATCTTTTAAATAAGTTTTCCATGACCGCAATGAAAATAAGGGGTCTCTCCGTAGCACCTTGAGTACGAGATCTGATTTCATCCCACAACGCTACTTCATAATCAATGGGCAAAAAATTTAATCGTAAATGATAAACTAATTCATCCCAACTATTTATCAGGTTTCTAACCGAGCGAAACCATATTAAAACGTCACCTTCAAATAATTTATGAGAAAAGTTGAGAAGTCCTTCTCTGGGTATTTCATAAGCTGAGCAAAATTCTTCAACTCGTTCCAGAAAACTATGTAAGCTTTGATTGTTAGCATCAAATTTTAAATTTAACCGATTTATGGGGGGTAACCTATAATTATCCTGACTATTAATCATGGAACTACCTACCGGGTGGTAATTTGGTATCAATCTAAATTGTGAGTTATTGCCTAAGTTTTGTGAAAATGGAAATGGCGCAGGCGCATTTAAGCTAGCTAAAAAACTATTTGCCAATCCCGAACTTTGACATATATTGGGGGGTAATTGCGAATTTAGGTTATAAATTTGGTAAGGCTGGGTTGTCTGTCCCTGGCCATATAGGCATGGGTTGCTTATGTTTTGGCCATTATTACTGCCTATGTGTTGAGTATTTGCCTGCGGCATAAAATTTGCAGTGTTTGCTTGAGGAAATGGGTAAAGGTTTTGGTTATACGGAGGAAATTTCTGGCTGCGCGAGACAGGTCCTTCAGGGTCTCTAAATAAACCATCGCGAAACATTGTATCTGGTAGCTCTATTCGCGAAAAATTTTCTGCAGCGTTAGTTTGATTATCAGTTTGTATCTGATTGCACCTAGGTGGTGCTAAATTTATATTATCTCTATTATGGGTATTAGGTGTAGTGTCAGTGTTTTGTATATGAGGGTGTGTGTATAAGGTTTTATGGTGAAGTTGCGACACATTCTGGGTATTCCCCTCCCTAACCTGAATTTTTTCCTGAGAACGAATAGGGTTATTTAAATTTTGCGCTTGATCAGAGTTAGACGGGTTATAATTGTTATTAGTGACTGCTAAGTCTTGAGGTAAAGTCAGGGGTAAGGATTCTTTTGTCGGCGGATGAACAAGCACATCTGAATGGACAACAACTTTAGGTTTCTCCATAGTACAAGGCAATTGCTCATCCCTTGCAAAAGACACCTTACGGTAGCTAGTTGCTATTACAGAACTTTCAGAATCGCTTTCAGCGGAGCTTTCTGATGAATCTTCATCAGAATCTCTTAAGTGTAATAAATTAACATCATTATTTTGAGCCTTCTCTTTTAAATTAGCAATGAGTGACACTGTTTGATTTAATAATTCATCTTTTACAATTTGTTCCTCAGAATTACTGGGAGAAATATAGTTAAGTCTGTTCTGAACATGTAATAGACGTGACATCGCTTTTTTATAGTCGATGTGCCGCCTATCAAAATCAAAGATATTAACCAATCCTTGAAGGATTATAAGCTTTCTACGGCAGATGGTAGCAGATTGCTGGAAATCCATCGGTACCACAGAATGAGGGATGATAGAACTATCCTTCTCAGCTTTAATGAGTTCCCGCAACAAAGACTTCAGATTCTTAACTTTTGAGTTTGGATCAGCCTCAATGTTCCGTACTCCAAATTCAAATACAAGTTCGTCCTTCCATAGGTAGTTAGGGTCCATTTTTGACATTTTTCTTTATATTAATGATGTACCTACAACTTCCAAATACAATTAGAAATAATCAAAATGGTATCTCTGGCTAAGCCAAAAATACTGAAAAAGTGGTATGCTTTGAACGGTAATACAGAAAGAAAAATTTAGAATTTTCTGAAAATGTTGAAATAAATTTAATTACAGCTTCCGTGCGACTAAGCTTCCCAGAAAATCGTTACTTCAGGCCCCACGTTGGGCGCCAATTTATAACAATAATAAAAATAATAAAAAATAAAATATTTATTTTTATATTGGATATTATTTATTTTGTTGTTCAGTTAGTCTTTGGATTTAATTTTTAATTATTGCTATATTCTTTTACCACGGCTCCTCAGTCACATGTACTCGCTTGAGAGCTAGGTCGCGGGATTTTTTATTTCCAGAATTTTTTGGGCGCCATCCAACCAAAGGGGTTGGAAAAGAGAAAAAGACAGTATGAAGAAAGAAAACAATTAATTAATTTATTAAATTTTCCCTATCCTCTAAAAGAGAAAATAATTCAATAATGCACGTCAATTTAAAACAATAATTTTATTGTAAGTAAGTACTATTGAAAGGCCAAGCCAATCATAATATTTATAACAATTGGAATTTCTATAAACACAGCAATTTAAATTAATCTATAAAATATTAGACACGACAGTAAAATATAGTATCTGTATTACCAGTTCCAAGTGGACCAAGACATAATACTTAATGACTTACAGAATAAGTAATAATCAAATAATTCCAATTTCTTTATCTGAACTTGAAATTATTTCCTAGACAAAATACATGTATCTAAGATTTTTAAAGAAAGGGTATTGACTTATTTTAACAAATTGAGGTATACAATTTTGCAGGGGTTAAAGAGACAAGTATATTGTAGGTAATAATCTGTAGGTAACGGTACTCTCTCGAGTCAGTGTTACTCTACTCAAAATAAACAAAAAAGTTAAGCAGATTTTAATGGTATAAACAAAAAGTTGAATGCTTTCTTAAGCTAAACAAAAAATGTTACTGGGGTCAAGGGTTAACAAAAATCATTTCCCAGTACATCGTGAACGTATCTATCAATAGTAAATTAGAATAACCAACTGATTGCTTTCTATTAGCAAAAAGTTATATCAAAGCCAAAAGGGCACTTAAAATACTCCTTGAAGTGTTGAATCAAGGCCATCAATAATAATATTTAATAACATAATTATAATTTATAATTTTTAAGAGAGAGAAAAATCTAATCAGTATGAATTTTGTGAAAGGGGGCGGTACTTACTACCTATATATTTAAACAAAATACCGGATGGTTACATTTAACATAGTTAAACTACTATATTTTTAAGTAAAAAATAAAAATTTGCCAGGACTTCGCATAATACTTCAGGGTGGGGAGAGTTAAATAATTGATTTCAAGTTACTCATCTTTTATAGTTTGGTGACCACTCGAACAGGTTCTCGGCTGGGCTGTGCATCCAGAGCTCTGGGCCACGGAAATGTCAGGCAGGACTACAGCTATGCACCAGATGGACTCTTCATCCAAAGACGTCCTTCACCAACAAAAGGAATTAAACCAGCACTCGGTCACACCCAAAACTGTCAGGCAGGACTACGGCTATTCACCAGATGGATTCTTCACCCAAAGTCGTCCTTCACCAACAAAATGCCTTAACCACTGCTCGATAACACCAAAATTGTCAGGCAGGACTATGGCTATTCACCTGATGGACTCTTCATCCAAAGTCGTCCTTCACCAACAAACGTCTTGATCTCCTACAGGCCCTAGACCTTGCTAATCCATATCTTCTTAGAATCAAAGGGCTGTCTATTCTTTAAATCCGGACGCTCACAGATTGGATAGGACAGAAGAGATATCTCGGTGAAGACTGGTCAATCCTTATCTTCACAGAAACGAAGGGTTGTCTAGTATTTAAATCCGGACGCTCACAGATTGGATAGAATAGAAGATATAATAGAAAGGAAGGTTTGTCTAGTATTTAAATCCGGGCGCTCACAGATTGGAAGGAACAGAAGAGATATCTCGGTGAAGACTGGTTATTCCATATCTTCACAGAAATGAAGGGTTGTCTATTATTTAAATCCGGACGCTCACAGATTGGATAGAATAGAAGAGATATTTCTAAGAAGCATGAGGACTGATTATCAGGACTTCGTGAAAGTGGACATCATTAGTACTATGAAAATGTAATATCCAGGGTTAGAATGCAAAATATTAAAGGGGTTTCGTTCAGTTAAGAATGTAAAACTACGAAATATATGGTAGAGAGAATATATGATATAAAAATTAAGTGAAGAAAAATTGAAGTGATAAAAAATGTATGGTAGAAAAAAAATTAGGTGAAGATAAAAACCTGAAACAAAATGGTGGCAATTAGCAACGACATGCTGAAATCCTAAGGTTTCAACTTACCCGTTGGTCTGGTTTCTTCGGCAATTTAGAAAAGGAAAAATCCGAATTAACGGACAGAAAGGCGTTAGAGGTACATTTTTAAATCCGGCTGAGACCGCGACACTTTTAAAAGGTCATTTAATACTTAACGTGCATTCACATTCACTTTTCTTTATGCTATTTTTGCCGGCTTCTCGATGAAAATAGGACGCAGTTCGATCAGATTTTTGCTTTTATTAAGACAAGTCCATAAAAAATGAAGAATCGGAACCAATGAGGCAGACACTGGAACCCAGGTGACCCGTGAACTGTCACTCAACACATTTTAGCGTAAAATACTACATGAAAATCACTCGAAAATCTAGGAAAACAGACTTATAATTGAAAATAGAATTGGATTTCCGAAGTAACAACATATTAATTCCAGAAAAAGATAGGTTAAAACCACATAAATTTGCAGAAATACGGTTTGCTTCCGTCCTAGTCCGTCTAGCATGCCTTCCTCCTCGCACTCGCTGGGCACGGACAAGGTATTAGAGGTCGCCTGAAGTTAGGTTCGAAATTTGGCCTTCAACTCTTAAAAGTCATAGGCGTAGGTATAAATTTTATGAACTTTAAGGTTTATGAAATAATGAAAGTAAAATAATATAAATGAGTTTTAACGTAAGTTCTAACAAGCATGAAATGGTTGTTACACTGGATAGCGAGCACATGGTCCGTCATAGCGCTTGACAGAAAATTACGCGGGAAAAACTTAAAACAATTGAATTTGTTGTAACGTTGCCAGACATATAAATCTTTAAGAGAATTTATTTTCTGTTTTTAAGCGTAATTTGAGACAAAGAAAAAAACCTTTTCCTCAGAAAAAAAACCTTTTCCTCAGAAAAAAAAACAAATAAAAAATAGTAAAAAGGCACTGCGAAATCAATCCTTTTTGTAGTAGCCTCAGTTTTAATTAATATTTATGATACCTTATATTAGGTTATAAATAAGATAAGCGTTATTCCTACTAGCTTAAATAAACTTTCTGCTAAGAAAAAGTTAAAAATCCAAACGAACAATACTAATTGAGCTCAACTACATAGTATTTTAAAAGTATAAGCAAAATTCTTTCATTACAGCATTTGTAAAAAAACACATTATTCTGTTTCGCGCAGCATGGTCAGAAATTTGTTATTCGTCCTTCAGTTAAGAAGAAATTATCTTAAACTTACCGATTTTTTTGAGAAGATCCCCATAAATGTTTTGCACCCGCAAATGTTACCATAATATGTAAATATTATTAGTGTTTTATTTAATTTAATTTTCAACCGTATTAGGCTAATTTAAGAAACGCTATAATCAGAGCACAAACTATTTTATAGTTGTAACGTCGTTGTCTTGAAATAAAGCGTGAACATTACGTTTTTCACTTTTATTTCAGGGTTAGACTAAAGTTATGAGTTCTACATGATTAAGCTTAAACTGTAGCACCTTCTTAAGCTTACACGTGAGCTAAATAATAATAATGTTCCAAATATTTTAAAACACGACACTTTTACTTAATTTCCCATTCTTGTCTGGAAGAAGTTTTTCTTCTTCTCCCTTTCTCTCGCTTTTACTGACATCTTCTGTCCCTTTTGGCGTAGTTCGTTTGCGGGCCATTTTGGCAGCATCTCATGGGATAGCCTCATGATGACATAATATCCAAGGGCAAGGGAACAGGTCCGTAGTAGAGGTTTTAGTTTGTTACATAGCAGAGAATAGGTATGTTGAAAATGTCTTCCATTACTTGCTTCCAAACAAGCGTGCGTCCGTAGCGTATTGTCCAGAACCAGTTGAAGGATATTTGTTAGGATAATTTTAATAAACACTGGGATCAAAGTACAAACGTATTTTTTATTGTTAATGAGCAAAAGTAAAAATTACACAGCTCCACAAAAAAAATTCGATAAATTACCCCTGGAATGTGACTATATCTACCATATGTTTTTGGGGTCGCTGAATCCAAATTCGGGGTCCATTTAACCCCATCACGTCAGGATTTTTCATAACCTCAAAAAAAAAACCGAATCCTCAAAAAATCCAATACTGATCACTGAATCCCAATAACCCCATAACCTCTTTATTAATTCATCCCTTAAACTCTTAATTCCTGAATCCCATAACCTCCAAAACCCATAAACCCCATAATCCCAAAACCCATAAAACCCAAAACCCATAAAACCCAAAACCCATAAACCCCAAAACCCATGAACCCCACAACCCCAAAACCCACAAACCCCAAAACCCATAAACCCCAAAATCCATGAACCCCAAAACCCATGTATACCCCAAAATCCATGAACCCCAAAACTCATGAACTGCAAAACCCATGAACCCATGAATCCCAAAACCCATAAACCCCAAAACCCATGAACCTCAAAATCCATTAACCCCAAAACCCATGAACTGCAAAACCCATGAACCCCAAAACCCATTAACCCCAAAAACCATAAACCCCGAAACCCATAAACCCCTGAATCCCATAAACCTCAAAACTCTATAACCCCGAAACCCCATAACCCGGCAAGATAGAAACTTATGCGCGTTGAAACAGAGTATGTTTGATCCGTATATGCTTCTTAAGCCTTAAACACACATTTTTCAATAACTCTATAAATCCAAAACCCCATAATGGGTTTATGGGTTTCGGGGGTTATGTGTTTCAGGAATTAAGAGTTTAAGGGATGAAGGAATAAAGAGGTTATGGGGTTATTGGGATTAAGTGATCAATGGATAGAGGATTTTTTGAGGATTCGGGTTTTTCTTTTGAGGTTATCAAAAATCCTGACGTGATGGGGTTAAATGGACTCCGAATTTGGATTCAGCGACCCCAAAAACATATGGTAGATATAGTCATATTCCAGGGGTACTTTATCGAATTTTTTTTGTGGAGCTGTGTTATCAGCTTAAACAAAATACTTTGTTGAACACACTACACTAATTACTTAAAACTTTCTTCTCAAGTTAAACAAGAAAACAGTATTGATATCATTAAAGCTTTGGAAACGGGGGTTAGTCCAGGGATGGCTCTAACCTACTTGGATATAAAATTGGGATCCGATTTGAAAATAAAATACAAATATTTATTTACTCACTCTGTGTAATTTGAAAATGCGAAATACGAAAATACTTCGGTAAAAGTAATATAACATACAGGGTGTCTCAAAAGTATTAGTATGGGTAAATATCTTTGTTATTATTAAAGATAGAGATACCAAATTGTAGTTGTGTCTTATTGGTTAATAAATCTACTTTTTTCAGGTAATTTGACTTTTTCAACCCTCTTGGGGGGTGACGCTAGGGAGTTGAGGTCAAAAATTTTGAGTGCAAACCTATGCCGTGTGGTCCCTTCTTTTAAAAGTCTTCAAAAAAGAAACATTTTACCGCAAACCCCGTATTTTAATTCATTTTTAAATGGCAAGCCTATAAAAATTATAAACCGTAAATCGTATAATCGGGCGAGGCATAAGTCGACCGTTAGTCGACCTCTTATGCCATACAGTACCAGTCTGCTCGCACATTTATTTATTGTTTTGTGGGGCACTTTTCTTTCTAACTTTTTTCCAACTTTTTGGACTTCTTCATTTGTCGTTTTTCTTATTTTTCGTTTTTTGACATCTGCGCAGTAGACCAAAATGCGTACCACGCGCAAACCAAGAGGGCTAGACATGCGCACGAAATTTCAGGGGATGTACTCTGGTGTTTACGTTCAAACCTACCCAATTTGAAGAATATATCTCCAATAGTAAAGCTACAACTACGTATTTAACATATTTCTTCGATTTTATGACGTCTTACTCTTTTGAACATTCTTAACTATGTGACATTGTGACACCGCACAACAAGAATATGGGATGAAACATCAGCAAATTTATTAAAAATATATAAACACAATCTTACGGTGGTACGGAACCCTATATGCGCGAGTCGAACTCGGACTCGACCGTTTTTTTATGTTACACAATCACAGCAACGTTCATGAATAAAATTATTTTTGTCAAATACCGTATACGTACGTACTTATTTTCGGCACTGACGCCTCTGGGAACAGACCAACCGTGCCAGCCTTTATAATAAGTTATATAACCTATAGGCACTGACGTATTTCGTGCATGGCCGCCTCCTGTTATTTATTCAAGTTTACCATAGTTATTGAGACTTTTGCCTCCTGTGAGAAATTCACAATACTGTGTGTGGCACGGAACCCTCTATGCGCGAGTCGAACTCGCACTCAACCGTTTGTTTTTTATTTCACACGATCACGGCAACGCCCATGAATTAAATTATTTCTGTCAAATACCGTAATACGTACGTACTTATTTTAGGTATCGACGCGTCTGGTAACGGACCAGCAGTACCTGCCTTACTTATTACGTTAAAAGTTGTTTAGAATGACCACGATGACTTCTTGCCAGTAATAAAGTCCATTTTGGAACTCTGCCAAGAAGTAACATCTGCCATTCTCGAAAAGACCTTTAAAATGAGGTACCACACGGCATAGGGTTTCATTTAAAATTTTTGACGTCAACTCCCTAGCGTAACCCCCAAGGGGGTGGTAAAAGTCAAATTACATAAAAAAGTAGATTTATTAACCAATAAGATACAACTAAAATTTGGTGTCTCTAACTTTATTAATAGTAAAGATATTTGCCCTTGCCAAGAATTTTCAGACACTCTGTATGGTATATCACTGTAACCGAAGTATTTTCGTATATCGCAGTTTCAAATAACACAATGTGGGTAAATAAATATTTGTATTTTAGTTTCAAATCGGATCCAAATTTTATTTACAAATAGTGTAGAGACACCCCTGGCATGGGCATAATACCTATATATTTTTAAAGATTATATTTGTAGTAATTTATACAAATACACTAATAATTAAAACAGACAAAATTCGGTCAAGTGCAAGCTATACTTGCACAATTAGTATTCCTTGCCATCAGCCCCCCACTTAACCTGAGCAAATCTTGGCCATCCGATCTCCGCCCATCTGCCGCGCTACCCGCTGTCGACGGCACCAACGACGTATCACATCGCGTATGCACGGATAAGTGGGAAAGCGTGTTGAGTGAGCCAAATTAAAAATTTTAAACAACGTGTAACAACAAAAGTTGTTCCTTACATCGTGAGAAATATTTTTTGTCGAAAACTTTTTCTCTAGAACCAATGGTTTAGCTGTTATAAGAAAATAAACAATTTAATTGTTTATAACAATTTTTCGCGCTAGAATTTTTCAAACCTGATAATTTAGCTCAATCTATACCTGATTCTTAATGTTCATGATTTTTTTCAGATTTTTCTGAGCGATTCTTTTGGTCATGAGGTTGGGGGACAGCAATTTTTAAGCGTTTCTCCCGAAAATTGTTTAAAAAATGCATAAAAAAAGACATAATATATATTGTTGAATTCGTGCTTCAATAAGCTTTCATTTGACACTCCACACGATGCCCTTGAAATTTTTTGTTCATTTCCCTATCTCCCCTAGAATCAAAATTCAACCTTTTATACTTCCCATCTATGATTGGGCCACCACACTCTATGTCTGTGCTAAATTTCAAATTTTTGCGGCGAATAGTTTCAGAGAAAATCGCCTGTGACAGACGGACACCTAAGTGATTTCATTTTTGCTAATTTTAGCACGGAACACTAAAAAACATGTTAAAAACTTCTTCATACAATAAACATGCAGCCTGCAGAAAATTCATAGTAATTTGGCTGCCAGCTGCATTGAGGTAAGACTGGGTTTAAATAATATTGCTAATTCTAATTGAATTTTTTGTACGTGGCTTTATAAAGGTGTTCAAACATTAGAAAATTAGACAACATTTATCATAAAAAGAGATATTTATTATAAAAATAATAGATATTTGGCAATTCGTCCAACAAAAAGTACGAAGTATGACAATCCCACAATCTCAGGGGCGGCCACGGTTCCCCTGGCCCTCCCCTGCGGGCGCCCATGGCCCCTGGCCTCACCTATGTTTACAACTCTTGTTTGTGAAATATAACTAGAAATGTGATTTATTGCGAAAATTCAAGGGCAATTTCTTCTTCTTGAATAACAAATATTAGTAGTTAAAAAATCTATGTCCTTTATTTTTTGATCTTCTATATTACTCGTACCTGTATACCAAATTTCATTAATAATAACCAGTTCTGTCGGTCTTCAGATATAACAAAGTTACATTAATCTAAAATAAATGCTGTGCTTTGCTTTTTACAGTCTGACAACACTGTAAGGCTCCCATTTTACCAAAAAACGGTATATACAGAAGCCAAAGTATGCCAAATTATGAATAATCATGTAGAGTATACAGATGGATGCCAACCTTACCGTCTATTGTACGGAGGCTAACCAGACATTTGCACGAAACCCTAATATACAGGGAGTATATTCGTGTATATAGGGTGGACGCTAACTTGTATTATTTTTGGGCGGCTGCCATTTTTACCGTCAGATATATATATATATATATATATATATATATATATATATATATATATATATATATATATATATATATATATATATATATATATATATATATATACAGGGTGTCCCGAAATTAAGGGGCCAAAGTTAAACAGTGCATTATGCATAGGAAAATAACACTAACTTGTTTAGTAAACATGTATCGAAAAATGCCCCCTAACGGAGCTACGGCTCCCTAAAGAGGGGCCCATGATTATGGTGTTTTTCAAATTATTCCTACAGGATTGAACATCAAATCATGAGTTTTTGGTATTTTGGTAATTTTGACATGCTGAATCTAGATCTAAAATCAAAACTATCAAAAGTTTATCATAGGCGTAACATTTGGGGGGGTAAAGGTACAAAAACCGCCCTAACTTTTTTATGAGTTAATGTTTTAATTTTTTTTTCTGAAATTATGAAAATCTAGAGCTTTCTACCAAAAAAAGGTACTCTTGATTTACATCGCTTAGATGCACCATTTGTGAGAAAAATGCCTTTAAAAGTAACACTGTTTAGCTAGACGGATCAAGTAAAAATTAATTTTCCAATAAAACTTAGTGGCAGGCCATGAAATCGAATGTTTTTACCAAATTTCTAAAAAATAATGATACTTTTATAAGCATATTAACGTTTATGTTGTTTTGTAAACATAATTTTAGAGATGCATTCTTTCACACGAATATGTACAATGGCTATTATTATTATTATTATTAATATTATTATTATCATTATTATTTGAGCAATAAGGATAAATTAGTTTTATGCGTAATTATGTACTGAAAGACTACCCACTAGAGTAACACTACTTTACTTTGATTAAATGTTCAAATAAATTTCCATTTTGTTGAATGCACCGTCTGGACCTTTTTCTGATATTTTGTGTAGTACGAAGTATTTCGAACCGGCTTTCTTTAATTCGATTTCCAGCCGCATTAATTCGTCTTAGAAGCTCTTCTGGGCTATTTACTTCTGTGGTATAAATAATATTGCACATATTACCCCACAGATAATGCTCTAAAGGGTTTAGATCAGGAGACCGAGCTGGCGAGTTTACCGGGCCACCTCGACCTATCCACCTGTTTGGAAAATTTTCATTCAGCCAGTTTCTCACCGGTTGGCCAAAGTGGGTACCTAAATTTTTTCAAAATGAGCTGGCTGAATTGCTAGAGGAAATTCCTATACGCACTCGGTTAGAGATGTCCTTCCAGCATGATGGGGCGCCAGCCCACTTTGGCTAACCGGTGAGAAACTGGCTGAATGAAAATTTTCCAAACAGGTGGATAGGTCGAGGTAGCCCGGTAAACTGGCCAGCTCGATCTCCTGATCTAAATCCTTTAGATTATTATCTGAGGGGTAATATGTGCAACATTATTTATACCTCAGAAGTAAATAGCCAAGAAGATCTTCTAAGACGAATTAATGCGGCTGGAAATCGAATTAAAGCAAACCGGTTCGAAATACTTCGTACTACGCAAAATATCAGGAAAAGGGCCAGACTGTGCATTCAACAAAATGGAAATTTGTTTGAACATTTAATCAAAGTAAATTAGCTAGTCTTTCAATACATAATTACGCACAAAACTAATTTATCTTTATTGCTCAAATAATAATAATAATAGCCATTGTGCATGTTTGTGTGAAAGAATGCATCTCTAAAATTATGTTTACAAAACAACATAAACGTTAATATGCTTATAAAAGTAACATTATTTTTTAGAAAATTTGGTAAAAACATTCGATTTCATGGCCTCCCACTAAGTTTTAGTGGAAAATTAATTTTTACTTGATCCGTCTATGCTAAACAGTGTTACTTTAAAGGCATTTTTCTCACAAATGGTGCATCTAAGCGATGTAAATCAAGAGTACCTTTTTTTGGTAAAAAGCTCTAGATTTTCATAATTTCAGAAAAAAAAATTAAAACATTAACTCATAAAAAAGTTAGGGCGGTTTTTGTACCTTTACCCCCCCAAATGTTACGCCTATGATAAACTTTTGATAGTTTTGATTTTAGATCTAGATTCAGCATGTCAAAATTACCCATATACCAAAAACTCATGTTTTTATGTTCAGCCCTGTAAGAATAATTTGAAAAACACCATCATCATGGGCCCCTCTTTAGGGGGCCGTAGCTCCGTTAGGGGGAATTTTTCGATACATGTTTATTAAACAAGTTAGTGCTATTTTCCTATGCAGAATGCACTGTTTAACTTTGGCCCCCTAATTTCGGGACACCCTGTATACAGTGAGGGCATAAAGTCTGGAAACACCTAGTTTTTTCCGAAACTATACATTTTCGGAAGAAACGCCGAAAGACGTCGATTTTGTTCTCATTTTCTACACATTCTGAAAATATTTGATTATATACAGGGTGTGCCATAAAAGTTGGGCATTTATCAAATTTGATTTTTTAAATAGAACACCCTGTATATTATTCCATTTTTGAATTGTGCGTTAGAAAATCAACATCTTTTGTATAAACCACCCTTCCTCTAAAATCAATTGTTTGCGAGATATTGCAACTTGAAAATTGTTAGCCCGCAAAATTAAATAAAGTCAAATAATAATTTAACACATTTTTATTTTAACAACAACAATCCAACTGAGACAATTTTAACGCAGCAAATGCTGAAATTGTTGACCGTTAACTTCCCGGCAATATCCTAGCCTATCCATAAACTCCTCTTGTACGTTACGGATGAAAGGTGGTGAAATTTGCCGAATTTCATCCCTTATACGATTTTTTAAAGCTTCTATGTTAGGAGGTCTGTTAAAGTAAACTTTACTTTTTAAATAACCCCACAGGAAATAATCAAGGGGGGGTCGAATCCGGTGACCTCGCAGGCCATTCTATGGGGCCACGACGTCCTATCCACCTGTTAGGAAATATCTCGTTGAGATATTGCCTAACAGCTAGCGCATAGTGAGGTGGGGCCCCATCTTGTTGAAACCACATTGTTACGGCTGGTGTATCAGGCTCATCACCTGGATACCGCTGAGCTAAGGCAGGAATTAACTCTATTTGCAAAAAGTCTAGAGATACATTTATTGGCCGGTCAAATTTTCGTCAAAAAAATAGGGACCAACAATCTGGTCTTGAAATATTCCTGCCCAAACGTTGACTTTTTCGGGATGTTGCGTATGAGCCACTTGAGCCCAATGGGGATTCTCTTTAGACCAATACCTACAGTTTTGCCGGTTGACAGTACCATTGAGAAAAAAGGTAGCTTCATCCGAAAATAAAACATTTGCACAAAACAAGGGATCCATGTTGCACCGTTCTTGCATATTTTCACAAAACTGGAGTCGGCGGTCATAGTCATCTTCGTTTAATTCATGTATTAGTCGTATTTTGTATGGATGATATTTCTCTTTATGCAGAATATTTTTCACTGATGACTGACACACGTTTAAATCTAATGCCACTTGATGGGTTGACAAATGTGGATTCTCGTTGTAACTGAGTAAAACTTCTAATTTAATATTATCATCTAATTTGGGCCTACCTGTCCTGGGCAGATCTTTTACAGTCCCATGTTCATGAAATTTTTTGATAATTTTGCTGACCGTCGATTTTGTAATTGCTTGTCGCTCTGGATGTGTATTATTAAAAAGTTCGCAAACTTCGTCAAGATGCCTACGACGATCTCCCCAGCCAAGCATCATAAGGATTTCAATCCTTTGGGTCTCGGAAAGCATATTTTAAGATACAAATTACTATCTTATTTAAATGTGTTTGATTTTTGACACAACTATCACAATGGGA
The DNA here is from genome assembly GCA_963971165.1 of Philopedon plagiatum. Classification (NCBI taxonomy): domain Eukaryota; kingdom Metazoa; phylum Arthropoda; class Insecta; order Coleoptera; family Curculionidae; genus Philopedon; species Philopedon plagiatum. The sequence continues at coordinate 64,613,212 of OZ020189.1, read as the reverse complement.
CATGCTGGTTTCCAGGGTAGTGCAATAATTCAAGGTGCAAGAATTACCAATTTTCAAGTTGCAATATCTCGCAAACAATTGACTTTAGAGGAAGGGTGGTTTATACAAAAGATGTTAATTTTCTAACGCACAATTCAAAAATGGAATAATATACAGGGTGTTCTATTTAAAAAATCAAATTTGACAAATGCCCAACTTTTATGGCACACCCTGTATATAATCAAATATTTTTAGAATATGTAGAAAATGAGAACAAAGTCGACGAGTTTCGGCGTTTCTTCCGAAAATGTATGTTTCGTCAAAAACTAGGTGTTTCCAGACTTTATGCCCTCACTGTATATATATATATATATATATATATATATATATATATATATATATATATATATATATATATATATATATATATATATATATATATATAAAGTAGAAGTTTCTTGTCTGTACAATATATAAGAGAGAAAGAAGAATATCGGCTTTGCGGACTGTGGAAGTGTGTTCCTCTTTTGCATCAAAGTACGGGGAATCCAAGAAAATGGACAACCCAGGGCCGGGTAGGCCATGACAGCTGTTTCGTCCTTGTTAGGACTCATTCAGACAGCCATAACCCAGTCGCACCGAGGAAACGATGTTACTGTATCTTACATCCTTTTTGCAAAACACAAGCAGGAAATAACATACCATAACGCCACCTAGCGGGTGCTGGCTCTAATGCAGAAGCAGAACACACCGAAAAGGTAAAATCTAAGGGCGAACACGGCATCTCCGGTTTATGAGAAACGCATTTTCGCAAATTCGCCCAACTCGTCCGCACCATTCGCGCAGTGCAAGGAAGGAGTCACGACGTCCTCACCAGAAAGACGCATAAACCCTTAACAAAAGGCCAAGTAAGAATAAAAAGTAGAAGTTTCTTGTCCGTACAATATATAAGAGAGAAAGAAGAATATCGGCTTTGCGGACTGTGGAAGTGTGTTCCTCTTTTGCATCAAAGTACGGGGAATCCAAGAAAATGGACAACCCCGGGCCGGGTAGACCATGACAGCTGTTTCGTCCTTGTTAGGACTCATTCAGACAGCCATAACCCAGTCGCACCGAGGCAAACGATGTTACTGTATCTTACATCCTTTTTGCAAAACACAAGCAGGAAATAACATACCATAACGCCACCTAGCGGGTGCTGGCTCTAATGCAAAAGCAGAACACACCGAAAAGGTAAAATCTAAGGGCGAACACTGCATCTCCGGTTTATGAGAAACGCATTTTCGCAAATGGTGCGGGCGAGTTGGGCGAATTTACGAAAATGCGTTTCTCATAAACCGGAGATGCCGTGTTCGCCCTTAGATTTTACCTTTTCGGTGTGTTCTGCTTTTGCATTAGAGCCAGCACCCGCTAGGTGGCGTTATGGTATGTTATTTCCTGCTTGTGTTTTGCAAAAAGGATGTAAGATACAGTAACATCGTTTGCCTCGGTGCGACTGGGTTATGGCTGTCTGAATGAGTCCTAACAAGGACGAAACAGCTGTCATGGTCTACCCGGCCCGGGGTTGTCCATTTTCTTGGATTCCCCGTACTTTGATGCAAAAGAGGAACACACTTCCACAGTCCGCAAAGCCGATATTCTTCTTTCTCTCTTAAATATTGTACGGACAAGAAACTTCTACTTTTTATTCTTACTTGGCCTTTTGTTAAGGGTTGATGCGTCTTTCTGGTGAGGACGTCGTGACTCCCTCCTTGCACTGCGCGAATGGTGCGGGCGAGTTGGGCGAATTTGCGAAAATGCGTTTCTCATAAACCGGAGATGCCGTGTTCGCCCTTAGATTTTACCTTTTCGGTGTGTTCTGCTTTTGCATAAGAGCCAGCACCCGCTAGGTGGCGTTATGGTATGTTATTTCCTGCTTGTGTTTTGCAAAAAGGATGTAAGATACAGTAACATCGTTTGCCTCGGTGCGACTAGGTTATGGCTGTCTGAATGAGTCCTAACAAGGACGAAACAGCTGTCATGGTCTACCCGGCCCGGGGTTGTCCATTTTCTTGGATTCCCCGTACTTTGATGCAAAAGAGGAACACACTTCCACAGTCCGCAAAGCCGATATTCTTCTTTCTCTCTTATATATACAGTGTGTGTATAAAGTCTGGAAACGGCTTAATATCATCGCAATTTATTGGCCGATTTAAACCAAATTTGGTACGGTTGTGTAAGAGGATCTAACGCACCGAATGACGATATTGGCGTTGTTGTCAGCTTTTCAGTTTGTCTGGAATTCGAACGAATTTCATATTTTTAAATATAACACCCTGTATATTTTTTCATTTATAGTTTTTATTTTAAATTTGTTACACTTTTGGTATAACATACTTTGTTCCTAATATCAGTAGTTTTCGAAATAACGACGTGTTTTGAAAATACCAACAAATTGTGTTTTATTTATTAATAAATAAAACACCAGTTCAGTTTTGATGTAAAGTCATAAAAGCTGTCATTTTTACATGCAAAAATGTCTTTAACCCCTCTACCGATCCATCTATTCGGAAAAGTGTTGTTCAAAAATTCGCGCACGTTTCGACCAAAAGGGGGAGGAGCTCCGTCCTGTTGGAAGAATGTACTTGCATAATTTGGACCCATCACATTTCGTATAGTAGGAACTATTCGCGTTTCCAATAGCACAAGGTAAAGTTGTGATGTTAAGTTTCCATCAATAAAAAATGGACCGATCTTGTGGTTACCCAGAAGCCCAGCCCACACATTCAATTTTCCAGGGCGTTGTTTATGACCTTCTCTCATCCAGTGGGGATTTTCATTTGCCCAAAACCTACAGTGGTGTCTATTGACTGTACCATTTAACATAAATGTTGCTTCATCCGAAAATACTATAAAATTGAAAAACTGGTTATTTTGGTTAAACCTTGACATCATAATATCACAAAATTCAATTCTTCGCTCATAATCATCTTCTGATAACTCTTGAACTACATGTATTTTAAAAGGGTGATATTTATGTTTTATTAAAACATTATGAATGGATTTGAAGCAGACGTCACTTACTTGAAAAATTTTACTTAATGAAGAAACAGGGGTTTCAACAAAGTGTTGTAAAATTTCTAAACTTTTCTCTTCATCTACTACTGCTGGTCGTCCTGATCGTCGCCTATCTCTACAATTTCCAGTTTCTTCAAACCGTCGCGTCGGACAGTTTTTAGAACAGTTGCTTTTGAAATTGGATTTCGGTTTGGAAATGCGTCATTAAATAGATTTTTAACCTCTTCGAAAGTCCTGACCCTATCGCCATAATCCTCTCATCATAAGAATTGTAATTCTTTCACTTTCAGTTAAAGACATTTTTGCATGTAAAAATGACAGCTTTTATGACTTTACATCAAAACTGAACTGGTGTTTTATTTATTAATAAATAAAACACAATTTGTTGGTATTTTCAAAACACGTCGTTATTTCGAAAACTACTGATATTAGGAACAAAGTATGTTATACCAAAAGTGTAACAAATTTAAAGTAAAAACTAAAAATGAAAAAATATATAGGGTGTTATATTTAAAAATATAAAATTCGGTCGAGTTCCAGACAAACTGAAAAGCTGGCAACAACGCCAATATCGTCATTCGGTGCGTTAGATCCTCTTACACAACCGTACCAAATTTGGTTTAAATCGGCCAATAAATTGCCATGATATTAAGCCGTTTCCAGACTTTATACACACACTGTATATATAAGAGAGAAAGAAGAATATCGGCTTTGCGGACTGTGGAAGTGTGTTCCTCTTTTGCATCAAAGTACGGGGAATCCAAGAAAATGGACAACCCCGGGCCGGGTAGACCATGACAGCTGTTTCGTCCTTGTTAGGACTCATTCAGACAGCCATAACCTAGTCGCACCGAGGCAAACGATGTTACTGTATCTTACATCCTTTTTGCAAAACACAAGCAGGAAATAACATACCATAACGCCACCTAGCGGGTGCTGGCTCTTATGCAAAAGCAGAACACACCGAAAAGGTAAAATCTAAGGGCGAACACGGCATCTCCGGTTTATGAGAAACGCATTTTCGCAAATTCGCCCAACTCGCCTGCACCATTCGCGCAGTGCAAGGAGGGAGTCACGACGTCCTCACCAGAAAGACGCATCAACCCTTAACAAAAGGCCAAGTAAGAATAAAAAGTAGAAGTTTCTTGTCCGTACAATATATAAGAGAGAAAGAAGAATATCGGCTTTGCGGACTGTGGAAGTGTGTTCCTCTTTTGCATCAAAGTACGGGGAATCCAAGAAAATGGACAACCCCGGGCCGGGTAGACCATGACAGCTGTTTCGTCCTTGTTAGATCCTCTACCGTACCAAATTTGGTTTAAATCGGCCAATAAATTGTGATGATATTAGGCCGTTTCCAGACTTTATACACACACTGTATATATATATATATATATATATATATATATATATATATATATATATATATATATATATATATATATATATATACATCCCGCTATCTTCCGGGCGTCCTTTCATAATTCGTGCTCCGAGCGTCCACCAAAAATTTCCCAAGCAATCCCGACTATACCGAGTGAATATTTTTTATTTTTGAACTGTAGGTGTCGTTAAGAGCATTTAGGATTTAATTTTTCAAGTAATTTTTTTTTTAATTTTTACATTACCGATTTCCCGGCGTCCTTTCTTAAAACCACTTACGAGCGTCCAAAATATACAGAAAAACTTTTAAATTCCGGCCACCTAGCGTCCTATTTGTATATTATGCTTTTACCGAGTCCACTATTGAGCGCCCGGCCATGTTGCCAGATTAAAATGGTACTCTTATAGTACTGTTAGAGTTAATATAAACTTCATGTCCCAAGTCTACGCCACCCGATTGGTCCACTGCGAATAAAATGGACTGTCGGTGTCGTCCTGAATATAAAAATTTCGGATATGCGGTTTTTGATGCGGTCCGCTCGGGTAATTAGCTTTTTCAATTAGGTTTGGAAATACACTACGGTCTATTTTTTTTCCAACGTCAATATGACATCTAGCTTACTGCGCAGACTCTGTAATACTTGCGATCATTCTGATCATATTATATAGTTAGCTAGGGAGATTATTTAAATGTATGTACGCTCAGATTAATCATAAATAGTACAGGGTCTTTACAAAGAGCGAAATGTAATTTTGACTTTTCCGTTTGAAAAAAAAACCGACTTTATATGATTTCATCAAAGTTTTCTGTTTCTATCTTATTTTTGTATATTGAATTTCGCTTTATTGTTTACTTAAAAAAATCTTCATTTAAAAAAAAATACATAGGTAGGTACTCAATATTTTCTTTTAATTTTATTTTAATTTCAGCTTTTATGTAAAACAATAATACATTTACAGTTCTAAGTAGGTACACACATATTTTCTATAAAAACATTTCCAAGTTGTACCCGTCTACTCCTCAAGAAAGGTACCACACAGTTGTTTATTCAGTAAGTATAGGTAAAATTTGTATACAGATTTTAAGAAAAACGTTCTGTAAACATGTATTGGAAAACGATTTGTTTTCCAGATACAAGGTGTCAAAAAAATCAGTAATTATTACTATCTGTAAAAAATATACATATTATGTTAGGAATAATAGAGACCAAGCTTTAAGGTAATTAGATTTCCAAAGGTAAACTAGTTACTAATAACAAAAAATACTACAGTACGCCATTGCTTTAATAAACTATTGCATATTTTTTTGGTTAAGTATTTAAAAGTGTAACTTTTTTTGTTATTTTCGTATTTCGCTTTGTTTGAGAAGTATTTTTAGTGGAAGTGACACAATAAACAACTTCATATTTTCTTATCACTTTCAAATTTTTACCAGTTTTCATAAAATTCTATACGTTTTGCAGAAACAGAACAAAACTACTACTGTTGCATATAACAGAATAACTTAAAAACTACGGTGTATGTTTATATATAACAGGCCGGTACTCTAAAGGAACTATTTAACAAAGGAAGGTTATTGATCGTTATAAAGGACTGTGAATAGCTGGGAATTCCGCAGGTCCATTTGGTCATTTAATAAGTTTATATTATGTTTATAAATTTCCCTGGAATAACCCCCGTTTGCAAAGCTTTATTATGATGATCAGCAAACTGAAGGGTCAGAATGTCTTAAACTCAGTGGCGGCTGGTGAATTTTCGAAGTTGTATATCTCTGTTCCTACTTACAGGACCCAAACCAAATTTGGGGTTTTAATAGTGAGGCCCCTGGGAATGTTTTGGTAAAGAAAAAAAACATTTTGTAATTTGCGAAAAAAGGTTAAATTTTTGGTGTGCCCCTCCTAGGAAAAAAATGAGAACGTCTAGGTATTTTATTTATTCTTTTTCTAAACAAATTTTATATCATTTTGTCGATAGTTTTTAATTTTGAGAGAAAAAAATGTGTTAGTAGAAAGTTATAGTCATTTGATTTTTTTTAAGCCTAAAATAAAATTTAAGAAAAAATTCAAATGACTACAACTTCATACTAACACATTTTTTTCCCTCAAAATTTAAAAACTGTCGACAAAATGATGTAAAATTTGTTTAGAAAAAATAATAAATAAAATACCTAGACGTGTTAATGTTTTTCTTAGGAGGGGCACACCAAAAATTCAACTTTTTTTCGCAAATTACAAAATGTTTTTTTTTTCTTTACCAAAACATTCCCAGTGGGCTCACTATTAAATCCCCTAAATTTGGTACGGGTCCTGTAAGTAGGAACAGAGATATACAACTTTGAAATTTCACCAGCCGCCACTGCTTAAACTCCCAAAAATGCTGGGTGACAACGTTACCTTAATGTATATTGTATATCATAATGTCATAGTGCAGAGGTTAGTATAGTTCTATAGTACACATAGCATAGGGGATGAAGAGAGAAAATCTTATACAGTGTTTAAATCTGTGCCGGAAATCTCTCTTACTTACTCTATTTAAGGACCATGGAAAACGCTGCAGCTATTGAAACATTCCTCGAATGCAGTACTTGATACTAAGTTGTATGATGCACAGAAACATCACAAAACAAAAGCAATTTCCCTTGAAATGGAATTCATATTGATATACTATAGGAGAGTAAAATACTTATTAAGTAAAAAAAAATCACAAAAACATTTACCCCGAAATAAAATTATTTAACTCACGGCTTTTAATAATAATTGATGTGAATCGAGCCTATTCAATAAAACTGGTATGCTAGATACTTCCGGCAGTTTTTGGGGAGGCGTACCAAGATATTTTTGAACATCACATCGAAACGAGTAAAATTAAAAAAAAAAAGTTTTCACATGGTAATGGTAAAATTTTACCCCATCTCACACCTTTCAAATAGGTACGCCAGACTCTTTCGGCCAAATAAAGCTGGTAACCCAATTTTTTTCTGTTTATTACAAAATTTCCTATCGAAGGTAATATAATTCTTTGAGATTCGTGATAATGGTAAAACATGTTTGCTTAGGTTTGCTTAGGTAATACTTTTGGCTTAATAAATCAACAATTTACATAAAAAAAAATTTGATTCCGTGATGACGGGACTTTCAGTGTCACCGGCTCCCTGACTATTAGGTACGGTATATAAAATTTTTAATAAACTGGGTTGATTCTGAAGTAGGTTCTTTATGAAACATTTTTTAAATATTTTGTAAATAAAACTCTTTTGCTTTTTAATGTTTCAAGTTTATTAGAGTATGACTCTACATATGTTTCGCCTTATTAGGGCTTTTTCAAGAGTACTGATGTACTGATGTAGTAATACTAAAGTTAGGAAGGATCGTTTACAAATATATATACCTGATTTTATTACCTAATTGCTTTAAGATTCTTATTTTGATAAATCTTCGGGAGGTCCACGTCATAAAGATGATAAATATTTGTCAATTATTGGGGTGTTCTGGAACTTTTGTTGGTCATTTGTACAGGTTGTTAAATTGTTTTTTAAAGATTTTTTAATTTCTAGTTGTTCTAATAGATCTAGTCTTTTGCCATTATTATCATGGTGAAGTAATTTAGTATTATCTAAATTTATAAAATAATTGTTTTCTAGACAATGGGAGGACATCCCAGAGTTTTTTATATTGTTTAAAATGGACGTTTTGTGTTCTTTTATTCTTGTTTTCACGCTTCTACCACTTTGGCCTACATATATAGCTCCACAATCGGCCAATTTATTTTGTAAACTCCCGATTTGTCTAATTTGTCAGTTTTGTCCTTATTGTTTACTAGTAGCTTGCCCAGGTTTAGTTTATTTACACATATAGTTCTACAGCCTAAATTATTTAATCTGTTACAAATATTATTGGGAAATTTAGAGGTATAGTTAACGAATTTAAAGTTGTTATTTTTTGGTGGACTTATACTATAAAATTCCTTTCTTAATAATTTTTTCTGTTTATTTTTTAACATATTATCAATTAGGCTTTCTTTGTATCCGTTGCTTTTTGCTAACTGTTTTATGACACATAGTTCCTTTTGAAAGTTTTCTTTGTTTAGTGGAAAGGTGACTTATCTGTGTATGAAGCTGTGGAATGGAGACAATTTTATTTTCCATGACTGTTTTGATGTGTAATGTATTGTTGTATCTGTGGTTGTTGGTTTCCTATAAATGTCAAATTCTAGGTGGATATTTATTTTTTTAATATTGATATCTAAGAAGTTTATTTCGTTGTTAACCCCTTTCTCCATTGTGAATTCAATATTTTTATGTAGTGAATTTATAAGGTCCAAAAACTGATCTAAATTTCTATCTGTGCCATCCCAAATGCAAAAAACATCGTCTACGTATCTGTTCCAATAGAAAACATTTTTGACGAGAGGATTATCAGAACTAAAGATAGACTTTTCTAAGTTTGCCATAAAGATTTCTGACAATAAAGGGGGTCCACCTTTTTAAATTTTTGAAAATTGATTATTAAATTTTTAAATTATTAACATCCGGAAAGGTATGACCTGTCTCTAGACAATGTTTGGCGAAGTTTGAATTCTCATTGTTCTTTGAATGAATAGATTTTATTAGGGTGTTTTCAGTGTGATTTGGTTCAGGTTTGGGTGTGTTCTGCAGGACTTTTTTAACTTTTCCTTTGGTTAGATTTCAACCTGGCATATGGGTTAGTGACAATTCTACTTCACATACTAAAGTTTCTGTTACGTTAACTTAAAAACTTATAAACATGGAGGTACCAAATAACAGTACTTTAGTATCCTTTGACGTCACTAACATGTTCCCAACATCCCAAATTCCAACTGTATTAACATAATCAAAAACACACTAACAATAAAAAACGTAAATCCTGTCATAAAAAACGAAATGATTACTCTTTTTGACCTCAGCATGAAGGAAAACTATTTCCAGTATGATAAAAAATTTTATAAATAAAAAGATGGCTTAGCAATGGGTTCATCACTAAGTCCTCTTCTAGCTGAAATCTTCATGTCTAATTTGGAAGAAACTTTCTTAAAAACTGAATACGCAGAAAACATAAGTTTCTGGTACAGATATGTAGATGACATTTTAGTATGTTTTACCGGTAATGATGCGGATTTACAACTAACTCTAAACACCTAAACAGTCTACATCATAAAATTAAGTTCACAATGGAAAAGGAAAAAAACCACAAAATTAATTTTCTGGATATTACATATCAAAACATAACAAAAAAGGACAAAGAATTCTCATTTGATATTTATAGAAAACCCACGTTTACAGACACAACAATTCCTAATCACTCAACCCATCCCACTTCCTAGAAAACTGCAGCTTATAAATCTATGATACATAAAGCTTTCGCAATCCCTTTAAACGAAGACAGCCGTAAAAATGAATTAAATAATATAATTAAAATAGCCAAACACAACGGGTTTAACTCAACCACAATAAATACATTATTAAACAAAAAACAAAAACAAATAACTATTAACCAAATATACTAATAACAAAAATACTACAGTACACCATTGCTTTAGTAAACTATTGTAATTATTGTATATATAAAAAACTAGGTGCCGGTAAAAAGATTATACTACTTCTAAAATACCTACTAATGGATAAATATTTTAACAATATGGTAGAAAAATTAATCCCTTCGAAGATATCGTCTTTAAAGCGGCCAGGTAGGCAGGAAATGTCAAGAGAAAGGAGTTACAAGCAATTCCAGCCAAAAGAAAACAAAGTTCTGTGGCTCTACCTTTAATGATTTTCTAAGGCTATCAAAAATATTATCAAGAAATTAACAGGTGAAAATGTAAACAACGCTCAAGAAATACAAATTCAAGAAAATAAGAAAAATTCTGTTATGGAGATATATGGAGATAACGCCATCTACGGGCTAGACTATGATTACATATAATAATTGTGTTTTTAATTGTAACAAGTAAAATTGTTCTAAATAAATATGTACTTTTATATTGTTTTTCTTTTTTTGTATGTCAAAAAATTATATCTTTTTTGCATTTTTGTGGTTTCTGAAAATAGTCTATCAAATATGTTTCGGGCATTTATGAACTATGCAGAACATTTTGATTTTTTGCCTTAAAGGAACATCTTTCATTCATTTTTATTGTCATTTACTAAAAGAGTGCCCTCAACTTAATTTTAGGCACTTCTTGTCAAGTAACAATAAAAATTAATTCAGGCTGTTTCTGCAACAAACCTTCAGGCAAAATGATCGACAAGTTCATGTGCCTTTAACATATTACTACAGACTATTTTCTGAAAATCGCCTGCTGAAGTTGGGCAAAAAAATAAATGAAAAAACTCTAACATTAAAATTCGCATAGGTTAAAACTGGTCTTTTTGACAAGTAGGGATTTAAACTGATAACTGTAAGAATAAGACTACTGAATTTTGTGATATAAATTATTCTTCGCCTTTCTACCTAAATTTATGAAGAAATATGTATTCATGTACACATACTTAGAACTAAATATACCTATTTAACTGTTCCATTACAAGAATTTATTTGGAAAAGGAAGAAATTGTAGAAATATAAGAATATAGTATGCAGTGGCGGCTGGTGAAATTTCAAAGTTGTATATCTCTGTTCATACTTGCAGGACCCGTACCAAATTTAGAGGTTTTAATAGTGAGCCCACTGGGAGTATTTTGGTACAGAAAAAAGCATTTTGAAATTCGCGAAAAAAGTTGAATTTTTGCTGCACCCCCCATGGGAAAAAAATTAACGCGTCTAGGAATTTTAGTTACTATTTTTTCTAAACAAATTTTACATCACTTTGTCGAGAATTTTTAAATTTTAAGTGAAAAAAATGTGTTAGTAGAAAGTTATACAGTGTGTTTCCTAAGTCATCTTATATATTTTAAGTAGCTATCCATATGAACATATGTCCAAAAATGTCTATTTTCCGAAATACAGGATGTCGAAATTAATTTTTTTCCCAGTTTTTTTTTAATTATGTTAAAAACGGAATGTTTGCTTTTTATCAAACTTTAAATATTTACACGGCTTATTAGAGGATATGTTTAAGTGTAAACAAAAAGTTTATCGCTTCACTAGGGGCGTGCGCGTATGCAATGGTATCCATAATTTAAAAAGTGCAAATATCTGCACGCCACTGATATTTTTAATTTTGCCAGCATTTTTGCAATTTTCATTCAATACCTGACATAAAATGTCTCTTAGCATTTTAGTTTAGGAGACAAATGCTATTTTATTGTTATAAACGCATAATTTATTACCAAATTGCATTTCTCTCCTAAACTAAGCAAAAAAAATGTGAGGAGATATTTTGTGTTAGGTATTGAATAAAAATAACAAAAAATACTCGCAAAATTAAAAATGTGGCGTGCATATTTAAAAAAAAAATACCATTGCCTACACGCATGCCCCTGGTGACGCGATTAAATTTTTGTTGACACTTCACTTAAACATTTCTTCTGATAAGATAAGCAGTATAATCGTTTAAAGTTTGATAAAAAGAAGACATTCCGTTTTTAGAATAATTTTAAAAAATGAAAATTTCGGAAAATAGGCATATTTCGACAATTGTTTATAAGAAAATTGTTTCATAAAAAGACCTGAGGAATAGCTACTTAAAATATTTTAGATTACTTAGAAAACACCCTGTATATTAATTTATTTGGCTTTTTGTAACATTAATTTATTATGAAAATCGCTCTCTATACCAAACTGTCTTATAGCGAGTACCCGCGACTTTGCTTGCGCAATTCAATTGTTAACAATTCGCTATGCGAGTAATGCGAGTAAAGCCGGCGCGCCGGTACCGTAGATACTATCAAATAGAATCTTTTATACCCATATTATTTTTATGGAGGTACCAAATCACAGTACTTTAGTATCCTTTAACGTCACTAACTTGTTCTCAACATCCCAAATTCAGACTGTATTAACATAATCAAAAACACACTAACAATAAAAAACGTAAATCCTGTCATAAAAACGAAATTATTACTCTTTTTGACCTCTGCATGAAGGGAAACTATTTCCAGTATGATAACAAATTTTATAAACAAAAAGATGGGTTCACCACTAAAATCATGTCTAATTTGGAAGAAACTTTCTTAAAAACTGAATTCGCAGAAAACATGTACAAGTTTCTGGTACAGATATGTAGATGACATTTTAGTATGTTTTACCGGTAATGATGCGGATTTACAACTAACTCTAAATCACCTAAACACTTTACATCATAAAATTAAGTTCACAATGGGAAAGGAAAAAACAACAAAATTAATTTTGTGGATATTACAATAACAAAAAAGGACAAAAAATTCTCATTTGATATTTATAGAAAACCCACGTTTACAGACACAACAATCCTAATCACTCAACACATCCCACTTCCCACAAAACGGCAGCTTATGATATGTCTAAGATACATAGAGCTTTCGCAATCCCTTTAAACGAAGACAGCCGTAAAAATGAATTAAATAATATAATTAAAATAGCCAAAAACAACGGGTTTAACTCAACCACAATAAATACATTAATAAACAAAAACAAATAACTATTAACCAAATATACCCACGTATAAAAAGCAATGAAAAGTTTCAGTATGCTAAAATAACATATTTTGGTCCAATCTCTGAAAAAATAGCACATATCATCTCAAAAACGAACAAAAGTAGCTTTTACACCAGCACAAAAAATATCCCAATTACTTTTAAATGCCAAAAGTAAAACATCACCCCTTAAAAATTCAGGAGTTTATAGACTAAGTTGTAATGAGTGCAGTAGCTCGTATATATATGCCAAACCGGGAGAAATTTTAGCGTTAGATTTAATGAACATAAAACATCTTTTTTGTTAACAAAGAAAATTCAAACTTCGCCAAACATTGTTTAGAGACAGGTCATACCTTTCCAGACGAGAATAATTTAAAAATTTTGTATACAGTTCCTAAAGGAAAAAAGCTTTATATTCTAGAATCAATTGAAATTTCTAAGCATAACAGAAACCCTAATATTAAATGACCAAATAGACCTGTGGAATTTCCAGCTATTCACAGTCCGTTATAACGATCAATAACCTTCCTTTGTTAAATAGTTCCTAAACACCGGTCGCAGATCTATAGAAATTCTAAAAATAACCCTACAGTGTTGACACATTGCAAGATGGCAAAGGACGCTTGGTAATCGTCGGGCTGAAAGTAGAATATACCATTAAATAATATACTGAAGTTGAACCAACTGCCCCTGTCGGTCGATCCGTTGTACTAATAATATACTAATAATATATAAAAGTGCAGGGTTTACTATTTTCCTGGCGTCCGAAACAAAATTTTAGATTTCAAATATCTGAAGTACTATATGCACGTGGGTATAGTTTCTATGGCAATACAACAGAGCGTCCGTATACGGACGCTCTGTTGGAACCGGACGCTTGGAAGATAGCAAATCGTTAATGTACGGACGCTCGGAGTGTAGTAGGATAAATATATATATATATATATATATATATATATATATATGTACATATATATATATATATATATATATATATATATATATATATATATATATATATATATATATATATATATATATATATAGTAGTAGTATATATATGTAGTAGGATAAATATATATATATATATATATATATATATATATATATATATATATATATATATATATATATATATATATATATATATATATACAGTGACCGGCAAAAAGTTCGCAACATATGGGAAAAATTTTTATTAGGAGAGTATCGGAAAAACTTTCCCAGGGGATCGGTTCTGCATGTCCGATAACCTAAAAATCGATTTTGACATACGTCACGTGACCACTGGTATAGCGTCAAATTAAAAAAAAAATTGTTAATTTACAAAAAGTGAGGTTAGTTGACGAGATATCAAAAAAAGTTATTTGAAAAAATTGCTTAGAATTAAATTCTAGGTCCTTGTGCAAAATTTTAAGATTTTATTTAAAAAAATTGGAAAACTCAATTTTTTTTAAATATTTTTTTATCGATTTACAAATTTCCGGTTTTTTTCGTTTAGATAGCTTGGCTAATGTAAAGCCCATGTATCTGGATGAAAATAAACGAATGTAGTAGTTTTTTCTACAATTGACAGGACAAAATTAAAAAAAACAGGGTTTCGCCGGACGCTAGCTGTTGCAATGATTTGTATCTAGCAGCAGTGTCAAAATTTTAGAGACATTTCAATGAGATTACATTGAGAAAACCTTAATCGTCTTAAATATATCTGAAGTTCGACTTTTTGTAATGTTAAGGGGATTAAAATAGATAATAAACAAAAAATTACCTGTTTATTTAATCGAAATTTTATAAACGAAAACCAATGTAAGAAAAACTTAAAAGTAGTCAAATTCTGTACTAACAACACAAAAAATCATTGTTTTTCCTTGGGTGCACAAAATTTAAAACTCAGTATGACCACCATTTCTCTCCATACATACTGTTGTTCTCGAGCGCAACTCTCGATTAACATTTCGGAGCATTTTACGATTTATTTGCAATACACAATTTATTATGACATTCTCTAAATTTTGTATATTCCTAAAGGGTCGATGTTTGTACACAGGGTTCTTTAGGTATCCCCACATAAAAAAATCTAACGGAGTCAGATCTACAATTCTACAATTGACAGGACAAAATCGAAAAAATAGGTGTTCGCCGGACGCTCGCTGTTGCAATGGTGAATAGTGGGACCTTTTTTCTTTAGAGACAATTTAAATTCAGAACGATATTTAGAATTTCTACAAACTGAGATATCTGACTTTTTAGACAATTTGTCATTAGCCGAAAGAAGAAATTTATACTTTCAACAAGACGGAGCTAGCATTCATTCCACAAATGAGGTGAAGAGATGGCTGGATCAAGAATTTGGAAACCAGTGGATAGGACGGTTTTCTGAAAATCCGTGGCCTGCGAGATCACCAGATCTGACTCCGTTAGATTTCTTTATGTGGGGATATCTAAAGAACTCTGTGTACAAACATCGACCCTTTAGGAATATACAAAATTTAGAGAATGTCATTAGAAATTGTGTATTGCAAATAAATCGTAAAATGCTCCGAAATGTTAATCGAGAGTTGCGCTCGAGAACAATAGTATGTATGGAGAGAAATGGTGGTCATACTGAGTTTTAAATTTTGTGTACCCAAGGAAAAACAATGATTTTTTATGTTTTTAGTACAGAATTTGACTACTTTTAAGTTTTTCTTACATTGGTTTTCGTTTATGAAATTTCGATTAAATAAACAGGTAATTTTTTGTTTATTATCTATTTTACTCCCCTTAACTTTACAAAAAGTCGAACTTCAGATATATTTAAGACGATTAAGGTTTTCTCAATGTAATCTCATTGAAATGTCTCTAAAATTTTGACACTGCTGCTAGATACAAATCATTGCAACAGCTAGCGTCCGGCGAAACCCTGTTTTTTTTAATTTTGTCCTGTCAATTGTAGAAAAAACTACTACATTCGTTTATTTTCATCCAGATACATGGGCTTTACATTAGCCAAGCTATCTAAACGAAAAAAACCGGAAATTTGTAAATCGATAAAAAAATATTTAAAAAAAATTGAGTTTCCAATTTTTTTAAATAAAATCTTAAAATTTTGCACAAGGACCTAGAATTTAATTCTAAGCAATTTTTTCAAATAACTTTTTTTGATATCTCGTCAACTAACCTCACTTTTTGTAAATTAACAATTTTTTTTTTAATTTGACGCTATACCAGTGGTCACGTGACGTATGTCAAAATCGATTTTTAGGTTATCGGACATGCAGAACCGATCCCCCGGAAAAGTTTTTCCAATACTCACCTAATAAAAATTTTTCCCATATGTTGCGAACTTTTTGCCGGTCACTGTATATATATATATATATATATATATATATATATATATATATATATATATATATATATATATATATATATATATATATAATATATATATATATATATATATATATATATATATATATATATATATATATATATATATATATATATATATATATAATATATATATATATATATATATATATATATATATATATATATATATATATATATATATATATATATATATATATATATCTGACGGTAAAAATGGCAGCCGCCCAAAAATAATCCAAGTTAGCGTCCACCCTATATACACGAATATCCTCCCTGTATATTAGGGTTTCGTGCAAAGGTCTGGTTAGCCTCCGTACAATAGACGGTAAGGTTGGCATCCATCTGTATACTCTACATGATTATTCATAATTTGGCATACTTTGGCTTCTATGTACCGTTTTTTGGTAAAATGGGATCCTTACAGTGTTGTCAGACTGTAAAAAGCAAACCACAGCATTTATTTTAGATTAATGTTACTTTGTTATATCTGAAGACCGACAGAACTAGTTACTGTTAATGAAATTTGGTATACAGGCAGGAGTAATATAGAAGATCAAAAAATAAAGGATATAGATTTTTTAACTACTAATATTTGTTATTCAAGAAGAAGAAATTGCCCTTGAATTTTCGCAATAAATCACATTTCTAATTATATTTCACAAACAAGGGTTGTAAACATAGGTGAGTCCAGGGGCCATGGGCGCCCGCAGGGGAGGGCCAGGGGGCCGTGGCCGCCCCTGAGATTATAGGATTGTCATACTTCGTACTTTTGTTGGACGAATTGCCAGATATCTATTATTTTTATAATAAATATCTCTTTTTATGATAAATGTTGTCTAATTTTCTAATGTTTGAACACCTTTATAAAGCCACGTACCAAAAATTCAATTAGAATTAGCAATATTATTTAAACCCAGTCTTAACTCAATGCAGCAGGCAGCCAAATTACTATGCATTTTCTGCAGGCGGTTTATCTTATGAAAAAGTTTTTAACCTGTTTTTTTAGTGTTCCGTGCTAAAATTAGCAAAATAAAATCACTTAGGTGTCCGTCTGTCACAGGCGATTTTCTCTGAAACTATTCGTCGCAAAAATTTGAAATTTAGCACAGACATAGAGTGTGGTGGCCCAATCATAGATGTGAAGTATAAAAAGTTGAATTTTGATTCTAGGGGAGATTGGGATATGAAAAAAAAAGGGCATCGTGTGGAGTGTCAAATGAAAGCTTATTGAAGCACGAATTCAGCGATATATATCATATCTTTTTTATGCATTTTTTAAACAATTTTGTTTAAAAAAGTTAATTTTTTGGGCCGTTCACTTGAGATCTGAGAAAGTTCTGAAGAAAACTTTACTTACCAGATTTTTCATAAAGTATATCAAATTTTATCGACAAATTCCAAATTTGGTGAAAATATTCTAATTTTCCTTAAAGAAATGACATTTTAGATTATTTCTTAGACAAAATATTTTAGGTAAAATTTTAAAACCTAATTAATCAGGATATTAGAGGTAATTCAATGAAATTTGAATTCTACCGCTAAAATCTGATTAAATTTATGCAAAAAACATGAGAGTAAAATTTTCATCAGAACTTTCTCAGATCTCAGGTGAAGCGGCCCAAAAAACTAACTTTTTTTCGCAAATTTTAAAATTAAATATTTTTTCACGAAAATGATTGTAGAGTACCCAACAGTAGCATATTATAATTTGGTGTGGGTCCCCTGCGTAGGAACTGAGATACGACAATCTGAAATTCCAGGAGCCGCCACTGGACCGTAAATGAAATGAAATTAATATTAGATTTTGCCCCGTTGTATTTATGAATTATTGCTCCTAAAAATATTTCTATTTTCTCACAAAATGAACCAACTTCACAAAAGGAAAAACACTGAAAAGTATGAAATAAATAATATTCTTACATATTTATACTTCGGTTAATGGTCAACTTAATTTTGTTCATTTTTATAATTTTTTTTTCTTTTTAGTGCACCCATTCTTCCCCTCTCCCTTCATCTTATCTCCCTCTCTTTGAATTTGTAATAGTCATGTTATATTCGCTTTTTAGACCTCAATAACCCCAAAAATGACATATCAGTTAACATTTTTGACGAAATTCCAAACCCCCGCTACCCCAGTTAATTTTTATAAGATCTGTTACACAAAATTAGCTTTTCTGATCTAATAACCCCGAAAATGTTACACAGGTTAACATTGTTGGACAATTTGCCGATCGCCCCCCCCCCCCCCCCCCCCATTAATTTTTCTTAACATCTATTACACAAAATTATATGTTTTGACCTTAATCTCCCCAAAAATTACATTTTTGGAAAAAATGTCCAGCCAGTCAGTCAGTCAGCCAGTCAGTCAGTCAGGTTCTTCTTTTATATAAAGAGATTAGGTTTATTTGCATCGGGGACAGGCAAAATATTAAAATTCAAGTTTACAAAAAAAAATACAATAATTTTTATTAATTTACTATTTAAAGTGTAAATTAAACAAAAAAACTATTCTTAAAAACAGATCTTATTCCCTGCAAAAAATATTTGAGAAATTATAGGAACAAACAACATTTTTATTTATAACATGTTTTTCGGCAGACTGTGTATAATATGCCTCCAAATAAAAATTATTGTCTTAATTAAGCATAGTTTTATTTCATAAAATTATTCTTTGCATTTTATTTTCACGTAAATAAATAGAAAGCAATTGTTAGAAAATTTACCAATCTCTATTTTAAATGAATTTATCCCTTTATTTACATGATTATTTTAAATCATGTAGATACTTTAAAATGTATGTTATAAGTAGAAGGCAAAGTATAGTGCCGAATAAAATTTATATAAAACCACCTATAACTAGCCGCCCAAAAATAATCCAAGTTAGCGTCCACCCTATATACACGAATATACTCCCTGTATATTAGGGTTTCGTGCAAAGGTCTGGTTAGCCTCCGTACAATAGACGGTAAGGTTGGCATCCATCTGTATACTCTACATGATTATTCATAATTTGGCATACTTTGGCTTCTATGTACCGTTTTTTGGTAAAATGGGATCCTTACAGTGTTGTCAGACTGTAAAAAGCAAACCACAGCATTTATTTTAGATTAATGTTACTTTGTTATATCTGAAGACCGACAGAACTAGTTACTGTTAATGAAATTTGGTATACAGGCAGGAGTAATATAGAAGATCAAAAAATAAAGGATATAGATTTTTTAACTACTAATATTTGTTATTCAAGAAGAAGAAATTGCCCTTGAATTTTCGCAATAAATCACATTTCTAATTATATTTCACAAACAAGGGTTGTAAACATAGGTGAGTCCAGGGGCCATGGGCGCCCGCAGGGGAGGGCCAGGGGGGCCGTGGCCGCCCCTGAGATTATAGGATTGTCATACTTCGTACTTTTTGTTGGACGAATTGCCAGATATCTATTATTTTTATAATAAATATCTCTTTTTATGATAAATGTTGTCTAATTTTCTAATGTTTGAACACCTTTATAAAGCCACGTACCAAAAATTCAATTAGAATTAGCAATATTATTTAAACCCAGTCTTAACTCAATGCAGCAGGCAGCCAAATTACTATGCATTTTCTGCAGGCGGTTTATCTTATGAAAAAGTTTTTAACCTGTTTTTTTAGTGTTCCGTGCTAAAATTAGCAAAATAAAATCACTTAGGTGTCCGTCTGTCACAGGCGATTTTCTCTGAAACTAGTCGTCGCAAAAATTTGAAATTTAGCACAGACATAGAGTGTGGTGGCCCAATCATAGATGTGAAGTATAAAAAGTTGAATTTTGATTCTAGGGGAGATTGGGATATGAAAAAAAAAGGGCATCGTGTGGAGTGTCAAATGAAAGCTTATTGAAGCACGAATTCAGCGATATATATCATATCTTTTTTATGCATTTTTTAAACAATTTTGTTTAAAAAAGTTAATTTTTTGGGCCGTTCACTTGAGATCTGAGAAAGTTCTGAAGAAAACTTTACTTACCAGATTTTTTCATAAAGTATATCAAATTTTATCGACAAATTCCAAATTTGGTGAAAATATTCTAATTTTCCTTAAAGAAATGACATTTTAGATTATTTCTTAGACAAAATATTTTAGGTAAAAATTTTAAAACCTAATTAATCAGGATATTAGAGGTAATTCAATGAAATTTGAATTCTACCGCTAAAATCTGATTAAGTTTATGCAAAAAACATGAGAGTAAAATTTTCATCAGAACTTTCTCAGATCTCAGGTGAAGCGGCCCAAAAAACTAACTTTTTTTCGCAAATTTTAAAATTAAATATTTTTTCACGAAAATGATTGTAGAGTACCCAACAGTAGCATATTATAATTTGGTGTGGGTCCCCTGCGTAGGAACTGAGATACGACAATCTGAAATTCCAGGAGCCGCCACTGGACCGTAAATGAAATGAAATTAATATTAGATTTTGCCCCGTTGTATTTATGAATTATTGCTCCTAAAAATATTTCTATTTTCTCACAAAATGAACCAACTTCACAAAAGGAAAAACACTGAAAAGTATGAAATAAATAATATTCTTACGTATTTATACTTCGGTTAATGGTCAACTTAATTTTGTTCATTTTTATAATTTTTTTTTCTTTTTAGTGCACCCATTCTTCCCCTCTCCCTTCATCTTATCTCCCTCTCTTTGAATTTGTAATAGTCATGTTATATTCGCTTTTTAGACCTCAATAACCCAAAAATGACATATCAGTTAACATTTTTGACGAAATTCCAAACCCCCGCTACCCCAGTTAATTTTTATAAGATCTGTTACACAAAATTAGCTTTTCTGATCTAATAACCCCGAAAATGTTACACAGGTTAACATTGTTGGACAATTTGCCGATCGCCCCCCCCCCCCCCCATTAATTTTTCTTAACATCTATTACACAAAATTATATGTTTTGACCTTAATCTCCCCAAAAATTACATTTTTGGAAAAAATGTCCAGCCAGTCAGTCAGTCAGCCAGTCAGTCAGTCAGGTTCTTCTTTTATATAAAGAGATTAGGTTTATTTGCATCGGGGACAGGCAAAATATTAAAATTCAAGTTTACAAAAAAAAATACAATAATTTTTATTAATTTACTATTTAAAGTGTAAATTAAACAAAAAAACTATTCTTAAAAACAGATCTTATTCCCTGCAAAAAATATTTGAGAAATTATAGGAACAAACAACATTTTTATTTATAACATGTTTTTCGGCAGACTGTGTATAATATGCCTCCAAATAAAAATTATTGTCTTAATTAAGCATAGTTTTATTTCATAAAATTATTCTTTGCATTTTATTTTCACGTAAATAAATAGAAAGCAATTGTTAGAAAATTTACCAATCTCTATTTTAAATGAATTTATCCCTTTATTTACATGATTATTTTAAATCATGTAGATACTTTAAAATGTATGTTATAAGTAGAAGGCAAAGTATAGTGCCGAATAAAATTTATATAAAACCACCTATAACTAGCGTAACTCTAATTAGGCAAGGTACTATCACGGTAGAATTATTATTAATTATTTCTCTACTCTGGTACTATCATCTTTATAAGATCTCCCGAAAGGGGAAATAACAAGAATATCACATTTGTCTTCAATTTATCGGCAATGTTGCCACGATTCTTGGAGGCCAGGTTAGCCGCTATCTAGATTGCTCATGTACCTATATTGGTGACCGACGCCAGAGCCACCAAACGGTAGACACACCGGACTACGATGTATAGTTTTATACAGATTTGGCCTAAATTGGACTCCGGCCAATTCCATCATTTTCTTGTTACTTGTAATATTTTATAGGCAATTATGAGTTTTCAGGTCAATTTCAAATTGGCGTCCGTATACTGCAGGCCAATGTGCCGCGGAGGCCAGTCTTACCGCGATTTTTACATGGAAAGCGTCACCTTGCTCGTTAGATATATATATATATATATATATATATATATATATATATATATATATATATATATATATATATATATATATATATATATGAACGTAGACTTTCACGGATGGAGAAATGTGAAGAAATATTGATCCTGGAGTACATCCGTTCGGTTGTTAAATTCCTGTTGGAATCTGGCAGACGTTTCGCCAAGGTCTCACTTGGCATTATCAATGCTTACTCGTTGCTGTCAAGTCGTAAACTGATGAATCTTTGTCGTGACTCTCGATATTTATGGCCTGCGCCGGAGGTTGTAGCGGTTCTGGTTAGCTGGCGTTGGCTCCGCCCCCTCAGTCCTTGCTTCGTTGGCTGTTTGTTGTGATGTGGTTGCGAGTTGATGCGCTTCGGCTTGCCGTTTTACTATTGTCTTCCATGTACTGGACAAATGCAGAGCGTCGTCCCTTTTGTTTAGATGACCGGTCTTTTCTATTTCGATGGCTTCTCGTATTATCCTAGTTTTGTAGTTTTCGACGTTTGCCAGTTGTCTGCAGCTATCAAAATTGATTTTGTGTCCTGTTTGATGTTGATGTTGAAACAGGGCCGATGTAGTTTGTTTGTTTCTGATAGCCAGTTTGTGTTCTTCTAACCTGGCTGAAATTCGTCTGTTGGTTTGTCCGACGTACATTTTATTGCAGGTACCGCATGCTACACTATACACACCTTGGTTTTCTAGTTTAATTTTCTGTTTTGGATTTTTTAATGTTGTTCTTATGGTTTGATGTGGTTTATATACAGTGGATATATTATGCTTACGAAGAATGCGACCAATCCTATCAGTAGTTCCTTTGATGTATGGCAATATGGTTTTTGGTCTGCTTTCAGAGTCTTCCTGTTGTTTCTGCCTTGGATGCTGTTGCAGTTCTATTGCTTTTCTGATTGTGTTATCTTTATATCCATTCTGTTTTAGAGCCGTGGCTATCTTTTCTAGCTCCTGAGGCCTGTTGTTGTCGCTGGTGAGCCGGATGGATCTGGAGATCAGCGTGTTTGCTACTGCCTGTATTTGTGATGGGTGGTGATGTGATTCGGCATTCAAGTATCTATTGGTGTGAGTTGGTTTCCTGTATACCGTGTGTTCTAGTCGTCCATGTTCATTTTTAAATACATGCACATCTAGGAAAGGAAGCCGATTGTTTTCTTCGAGCTCTAGTGTGAATTGAATTCGTGGGTGTATCGAATTTAGATGGTCTACGAATTTCCGAAGTTTCTCTTTGCCAAAGGACCAAACAACAAAAACATCATCGACGTATCTAATCCATAGTTTTGGCTCAAGATTCGCTGACTCAAGAGCTTTCTTTTCGAAATACACCATAAAAAGATTGGCTACTGTAGGTGACAGTGAAGACCCCATTGCTGCTCCATCAATCTGTCGGTAAATTTGTCCATCGTACATGAAATAGGCGTTTTGTAGGCAGTGTTTTGACAGTTCTATTATGTGCGTCGGGAGCTGTTCGTTATCTGCTATTTGTTGCAGTGCTTCATTTACTGGTATGCTTGGGTACAGAGATTTGACGTCGAAACTTGCGATGATGTCGTGCTGATCTATGGTGAGGGAGTCTATAATATGGGTGAAGTGTTCAGAGTTTTTAACATGAGTCTGCTTTTTCAACTATGGGTTGCAGTATACTAGCCAGGTATTTCTCTAAATTATGTGTAGGAGAGTTAAAAGCGCTGACAATTGGTCGTAAAGGGGCTCCGTCTTTGTGGATTTTTGGGAGACCGTAGAATTTCGGGCATCGACTCGATTTTTCTCTAGGAATGAGCTTCTGTTTGATATCTTCGTCTATGGGTGATCCTATAATTTTGGACTTAGTTGTTTTTTCCAAGTATGTTGTAGGGTCTCTGGAGACAGGTTTGTAGCTTGGATCGTTTAGGAGTTGTTTCATTTTTGTGTTGTAGTCCTCAGAATTCATGATGACAGTGGCATTTCCTTTATCAGCTGGCAGAATAGTGATGTTTTCAGCCATATTCAGTTTCTTGAGAGCTTGTTTCTCCTGATGACTTAGATTAGGTTGAGATGGTTTGGAAGACTTCAGGATCCTCGTGACATCTTGTCGTACTTGCTCCGCCGTTTGTTCGTCTAAAGTTGATAGGCTTGTTTCTACGTTAGAGATAATATCTTCCATAGGTATTCTTCTTGGGGCAACTGCATAGTTAAATCCTTTGCTCAGTACACTTGTTTCAGCGTCGGAGAGCTGGTATTTTGATATGTTGTGTACCGTATGGCTGTTGTTCGACACTGGCCGTTGTGGTTGTCTTCTGGAGTTTGCTTGCAGATTTTCTAGCTTTTTCTGTAGTTTTTCGGATGTTAATTGTTTATCAGCTTCGGTGCGCCAGTGCGTTAGGAGCTCAAGACGGTCCCACAGCGTTTGATGAATTTGGCGACTAAGGCTTAGGTGAAGTTTGTAAAGTTGTCCTTCGATATCACTTACTTCATGACGGGTTCGTCTTATTTGGTCCTTTAGTAGAGCGGTGCTTGCTTTGTCCAGTATGGCTTGTGTTCTCCTAGTTTTGGTGTGAGGAGAGTTTCGTGAAAGTTGGGCGCAGGTTTTCATTGCGGCAGTTTATTAAAAAGTTGAGGTTGCACAACAAAGTACATCTTTTCTCTCTCAGCTTTTCGTAGAATTTAGTGGCTTTGAAGGTCTCCTCCCCGTAGAGGTGTATAATGTTTGAACGTAGACTTTCACGGATGGAGAAATGTGAAGAAATATTGATCCGGGAGTACATCCGTTCGTTTGTTAAATTCCTGTTGGAATCTGGCAGACGTTTCGCCAAGGTCTCACTTGGCATTATCAATGCTTACTCGTTGCTGTCAAGTCGTAAACTGATGAATCTTTGTCGTGACTCTCGATATTTATGGCCTGCGCCGGAGGTTGTAGCGGTTCTGGTTAGCTGGCGTTGGCTCCGCCCCCTCAGTCGTTGCTTCGTTGGCTGTTTGTTGTGATGTGGTTGCGAGTTGATGCGCTTCGGCTTGCCGTTTTACTATTGTCTTCCATGTACTGGACAAATGCAGAGCGTCGTCCTTTTTGTTTAGATGACCGGTCTTTTCTATTTCGATGGCTTCTCGTATTATCCTAGTTTTGTAGTTTTCGACGTTTGCCAGTTGTCTGCAGCTATCAAAATTGATTTTGTGTCCTGTTTGATGTTGATGTTGAAACAGGGCCGATGTAGTTTGTTTGTCTGCCAGATTCCAACAGGAATTTAACAAACGAACGGATGTACTCCCGGATCAATATTTCTTCATATATATACCTATATATATATATATATATATATATATATATATATATATATATATATATATATATATATATATATATATATATAATATATATACAGTGTGGTCGTTTAAGTGTGCAACATATGGGAAAGTTTTTTATTACCGATTTCTCAGAAAATTTTATTTTTGATAAAAGTTGGTGCATGTTCGATAATTATATTGTTTGTACTTGGAATGGTTGCAAGTCAAACGGTGTACAGGGTAGGGCAAAAAATATAAAATTTCTACAAGAATACAGTACCCCTATTTCAGAGAATTCAGCAAAATGTTATTAAGAAAATGTGTTTAGAATTAACAGTTATGCATAGGTTTGAAAACGTGACCTCATAAAATAAAAAACAAAATTTTTTTGAAAATATTAATTATTTCCTAAAAAAAAATTTTTTTTTATTATCACCCTAAAAACCTTCATAAATTAAACAAAATCAATTAATTTCACACATCTTTGTTCAAATTCAAGCATATTTGTAAAATTAACTTAGCTTTTTAATTTATTAAGGAATCACAAACATCATGTTTGTTGCAAGGACATTAAACACAACTTTAAAATACCGTAAAAATTACTTTTAACAAGATAAAACATTAGTAATGATAATTTTTAAATTAAAAAACCCTCATTTAAATTACAAAATATTTATTTTAAATGTTTATTAGAAAATTGTACAAAATAATCTACAAACATGAAATCATTCTAACATAATGGCGTTGTGGGGCATTATTAACAAAACAATGCATGCATTATGTCTGCGTTTAGTGCAAAGTCAAGAAATACAATGTTCCTAAACGTATTTGAGTATGGTGCCAACGGTTTTGTCAATTTTTATCGGCTTCTTTTTATTATAACTTAACAATAAACAAATTTAAAAAAAATTAAACAGACAATATTTGAAATGCAGAAAAACATTATATTAGGTATGTTTAAAAAAATTATCGACGCGTCTCCGTATGTCCACCTTCACGTTCAATGCATTTAATTGTCCGATCATAAAATTCAGTAAGCGTGGATCGCAATACACTTGCTGGAATATTTCTGCAATGAAATCGTATCGAAATTTCAAGCTCCCCAACATTATTAAAGGGTCGATCCTTGTAAACTTTTTGCTTTAAATATCCCCATAAAAAAAAAATCTAGTGGGGTGAGATCTGGCGAACGAGGAGGCCACCGTGGATCGGTATTTCGTCCTAACCATTTATCACCAAATTCTCCATTTAACCATTCAGAAACAATTCTAGCAGAATGAGTCGGACAACCATCATGTACAAACCATAATTTACGTCGTTCTTGTATACTCATATTATCCAAAAAATCTGTTAGTTCGTTTTCCAAAAAATGTAAATAGGTATCACCAGTTAGGTTTTGGCGAAAAAAGAACGGCCCTATTAATTTGTCGTTAATAATACCGCACCAAACGTTTGTTTTTTGGTAATACTGGTTTTTGTTGTCAATGACAAAATTTGGATTTTCGTCCGACCACCACCTACAATTTTGGGAAGAAACAACGCCATTTGTAGTGAACGTGGATTCATCCCCAAAAAGCATGTGTCTATGGAAATCACGTTGATCTTCTATTTCTCCTTGAATCCACATGCAGAAATCATACCGCAAGTCATAGTCTTGTCTTTGAAACGTGCAAATAAACATTGGCTTATAGGCGTGATATTTTTGTTTTTTAAGAATCTCCTTAATAGAGGTTTTTTTTATACCCGTATAAGCATGCACTTCTTGGGTGGATCTTCTAGGGTTTTCAACAACTGCTTGAAGTACTTGTAATTGATTTTCTTCAGTACATACAGTTTTGGTACGTTCATTTTTATATTTATACTCTAAAGACCCTGTCTGTTTAAAATTATTTAAAATTCTGCTTATGGTTGAATAGTGGACTTGTTTATCTGGATGTCGTTCAATATATCTCCTGCTTCACGCACTGTTTTATAGTGTTCTCCACATATTAGCACTAATTCTGCCTTTTCGGCTAACGTTAACTTTACTGGAGGAGGCATTTGAGATCAGCTAATAACAATAATTATTTAAGAATGAATAATGCCACCAAACTGTCATAATGTTTACTTTTAACCCTTATTTGTTTTCTTTCCATAGGTATCTGCGATTATTTTAGTAGGATTTCATGTTTGTCGATTATTTTGTACAATTTTCTAATAAACATTTAAAATAAATATTTTGTAATTTAAATGAGAGTTTTTTAATTTGAAAATTATCATTACTAATGTTTTATCTTGTTAAAAATAATTTTTACGGTATTTTAAAGTTGTGTTTAATGTCCTTGCAACAAACATGAAGTTTGTGATTCCTTAATAAATTAAAAAGCTAAGTTAATTTTACAAATATGCTTGAATTTGAACAAAGATGTGTGAACTTGATTTGATTTTGTTTAATTTATGAAGGTTTTTAGGGTGATAATAAAAAAAAATTTTTTTTTAGGAAATAATTAATATTTTCAAAAAAATTTTGTTTTTTATTTTATGAGGTCATGTTTTCAAACCTATGCATAACTTTTAATTCTAAACACCTTTTCTTAATAACATTTTGCTGAATTCTCTGAAATAGGGGTACTTTATTCTTGTAGAAATTTTATATTTTTTGCCCTACCCTGTACACCGTTTGACTTGCAACCATTCCAAGTACACCCAATATGATTATCGAACGTGCACCAACTTTTATCAAGAATAAAATTTTCTGAGAAATCGGTAATAAAAAACTTTCCCATTATATATATATATATATATATATATATATATATATATATATATATATATATATATATATATATCTATATATATATATATATATATATATATATAATATATATATAATATATATATAATATATATATATATATATATATATATATATATATATATATATATAATATATATATATATATATATAATATATATATATATATATATATATATATATATATATATATATATATATATATATATATATATATAGTATATATATATATATATATATGGTTTTATTTTTCCATGGGGTTGCGGTCAAAAATGTTTACATTAAAACAATAGTCATCTTTGACGTTTCGGTTTATTGACTGACTAAACCATCATCAGAAAGTTAACTACAAATTTTTAAAAAGAACTTATTTTATCAGGTTATACTAATAATAACACAAATAGACATACCTTTTAACTATGATGAACAATCTTAGCACTAATACTACTACATTTTAACAACCATGTACTCTCTACGAGACACAGAGTTAAACTATTATTTACTAACTTGCCTTAACAACCAAATTTGCATCGTACCTTTTAGAAGGTATAATGGATGGAAAATCCACTAAATATCACTAATATATATATATATATATATATATATATATATATATATATATATATATATATATATACAGGGTGTCTAAAATAGGTGATACCACTATTGCTATCTCCGAAATGGTAAGAGATGCGAGGTCGGTTAAATTAGAGAAAATGTGCCATTTCTAGTCCCTATTCATATTCCGTTTACGGAGTTGCCAAATTCTCTATATTTTCTTATCTACAGGGGATTTTTTAAAAATAGTCAAAAATTTTATTCCTAAATATCTCGAGAACTATTATAGTTAGAAAAAAGTTGTTTTAACAAAAATCACACGATTTTTTACCTTCTCTAAAGTAACGTTATTGTTTTGTTTATACCATTTGTTTTTACTGAGTTACTGATACTAACTTGTTTTTTTCAAATACGGACCTGGATTTTTTGCTGCATTTTTTGAAAGAATACTTCATGCCCTTTACAACTATGTATCACTTAATTATGGTTTTCGACGTTTTGATCAGGAATAGCAACATCATCAGGATTTTCTATCGATACGGACCTGGAATTTTCCATGTTAAGGCACAATTTCACAACCTATCGCTGTGGTTTAAATTATTCAACTGATTTATTTCAAACAATGTTCATGATTACTAACCAGAACCCTTTGGTCATTAAAGTTTGTCAAATTGCACTTAAGCCAATGAGTTGTTGAAAGGAAAAGTTTAGCAGACTCAGATCAGATATAATTAGCGGCCTTTATTAGCAGCACCTAACTAGTGGTTAAGTTTACCACATATTGTAAAAGGCACACGTTTTTAATATTTTCGTATCCAAAAATCACCTTTCAGTTCAAAAGATCATAATAAATAATCCTATTTTACCTAATGCTTTCATTTCTGCTGCAACTCATTCTGCTGGTACAGTTGAATTACTATTTACCGGCTTTGAAAACAAACCATAGTATCTCAAATTAAAGACCTTTAACTATATTCTAGCATAAAACCATTGTCATATTTACTGGGTTCGGATTACAAGGAATTCGAATCTAAAATCCGTTTTCTGCTTTATATTTTAACGTTGCGTTGAATTATAACATATGGACGGGCGGACGAACAGGTTGATGGACGCGATTGGACTGACCACACGAAGTCAATCACGCTTCTAAGAATTAATTATTAGGATTTGTTATAATTAAAACTAAGCTTAGGCTTTTTTCAGGCGTTGGACCAATTTTACAAACTTGAGGGGCTTGGTTAGTAATCATGATTATAATTAAAATTTACCAGTTAAAACCATTTAATCCATAGTTACTGATTCTGACCTAATTGTCTCCACAATAGGTCGTGAAATGGCGCATTCACTTGAAAAATCCCAGGTCCGTACTGGTAGAATATCCTGATGATGATACCATTCTTCACCAAAACGTCGAAAAACATAATCAAGTGACACACAGTTGTAAAGGGTATGAAGTATTCTTTCAAAAAATGCAGCAAAAAATCCAGGTCCGTATTTGAAAAAAACAAGTTAGTATCAGTAACTCAGTAAAAACAAATGATATAAACAAAGCAATAACGTTACTTTAGAGAAGGTAAAAAATCGTATGATTTTTGCAAAAACAACTTTTTTCTAACTATAATAGTTTTCGAGATATTTAAGAATTAAATTTTTGATTATTTTAAAAAAATCCCCTGTAGATAGGAAATTATAGAGAATTTGGCAACTCCGTAAACGGAATATGAATAGGGACTAGAAAGGGCACATTTTCTCTAATTTAAGCGACTTCGTATCTTTTACCATTTCGGAGATAGCAATAGTGGTATCACCTATTTTAGACACCCTGTATATATCAGAAAATAGAAATTTCTTGGCCTATAGGTAACATATTAAATGGGTGGTCTGTTCTTCAGCCACCCTGGGGGTACGCCTGTCTAGATGAAGGGTAAGGGCCCAGAAATCGCGATAGCAGGAGGGCACCCAGACCAGAATCAAAGAAAATAATCCTCATTATTTTTATTTTTCATTTTACGGCCTTCTTGCTGCACTAGCGAAGAAGTTAATCTTTGCATTTACATTTAATATATATATATATATATATATATATATATATATATATATATATATATATATATATATATATATATACAGTCAACTTCGGATATAACGACCCCCGCATATAACGAACCACCGGTTATTACGAACAAAAATTATGGTCCGGCCAAAACGCCATAAGAATGTATGTATTTTTTGTTCGTTTATAACGAACCCGGCTATAACGAACTATCGGCTATAG
This sequence comes from Philopedon plagiatum, assembly GCA_963971165.1. Classification (NCBI taxonomy): domain Eukaryota; kingdom Metazoa; phylum Arthropoda; class Insecta; order Coleoptera; family Curculionidae; genus Philopedon; species Philopedon plagiatum. The sequence continues at coordinate 64,582,015 of OZ020189.1, read as the reverse complement.
CGAACCCTATTTTGATTAGATTTTGCTTGTGGAAGTTCGGTTATAACGAACTGTCGAAATTTCACGTACGTATCACTTCCATATTCGTAAAGTAACGGCCGAGAATTGCAACCATAGAGAAGCGACAAAGACAATACAAGATTTCACAGGGCATGTGCGACGATAATGTGGACTTCTGTCTATACCGCATCATTAGTGTGACGAAATATCTTTCTCCGTTCAATATTGTGGATACGTGTCTGCCCAAGGTCAGCAAAACTGGTTACCCTAAATATCAAAGGCACCAACACGTTTTGTCGCTTCTCTATGGTTGGTATTCTCGGATAACGGGTCGAGTAGCGACCTGTCAGCGCCATTTCAATTTGTAGTTTAATTTCGGCAATAGGCGAGGGAATATTGTTCTAGCATGGAGCAGAGCGCGCCAAAATTCAGCAAGCGAAAAAGCAGAAAAAGTTGACATAATTACAAAACTCCAAAATGGGGTTGTAAATGCCTAAATCTGTAGGGACTATCAGTTACAAAAGTCAAAGACTATTAATATTCGTAAATTTTAATAATAATAATTTTGACAACAAGAGTGTTGATTGAGTCTGGTGATTACTTACAAATTAAAATTGAAAAACATGTACTAGAAAAAAGAAAAAATTTAAAATTACTGATTTTGTATACATTATACAAATATGTATGTTTAATAAGTACATAATTTAAAAATACTATTATGTATTGATTATAATAAACGACTCATAAAAAGTACCATACAGTACATAGTACATATTTGTTTTATTCTCTGCATTTCGGATATAACGAAGGCCCTGCTATAACGAACTGTTTAAAGATCCCCTTGGTGGTTCGTTATATCCGAAGTTGACTGTATATATATATATATATATATATATATAGTATATATATATATATATATAGTATATATATATATATATATATATATATATATGTACATATATATATATATATATATATATATATATATATATATATATATATATATATATACATATATATATATATATATATATTTATCCTACTACACTCCGAGCGTCCGTACATTAACGATTTGCTATCTTCCAAGCGTCCGGTTCCAACAGAGCGTCCGTATACGGACGCTCTGTTGTATTGCCATAGAAACTATACCCACGTGCATATAGTACTTCAGATATTTGAAATCTAAAATTTTGTTTCGGACGCCAGGAAAATAGTAAACCCTGCACTTTTATATATTATTAGTATATTATTAGTACAACGGATCGACCGACAGGGGCAGTTGGTTCAACTTCAGTATATTATTTAATGGTATATTCAACTTTCAGCCCGACGATTACCAAGCGTCCTTTGCCATCTTGCAATGTGTCAACACTGTAGGGTTATTTTTAGAATTTCTATAGATCTGCGACCGGTGTTTAGGAACTATTTAACAAAGGAAGGTTATTGATCGTTATAACGGTCTGTGAATAGCTGGAAATTCCACAGGTCTATTTGGTCATTTAATATTAGGGTTTCTGTTATGCTTAGAAATTTCAATTGATTCTAGAATATAAAGCTTTTTTCCTTTAGGAACTGTATACAAAATTTTTAAATTATTCTCGTCTGGAAAGGTATGACCTGTCTCTAAACAATGTTTGGCGAAGTTTGAATTTTCTTTGTTAACAAAAAAGATGTTTTATGTTCATTAAATCTAACGCTAAAATTTCTCCCGGTTTGGCCTATATACGAGCTACTGCACTCATTACAACTTAGTCTATAAACTCCTGAATTTTTAAGGGGTGATGTTTTACTTTTGGCATTTAAAAGTAATTGGGATATTTTTTGTGCTGGTGTAAAAGCTACTTTTGTTAGTTTTTGAGATGATATGTGCTATTTTTTCAGAGATTGGACCAAAATATGTTATTTTAGCATACTGAAACTTTTCATTGCTTTTTATACGTGGGTATATTTGGTTAATAGTTATTTGTTTTTGTTTATTAATGTATTTATTGTGGTTGAGTTAAACCCGTTGTTTTTGGCTATTTTAATTATATTATTTAATTCATTTTTACGGCTGTCTTCGTTTAAAGGGATTGCGAAAGCTCTATGTATCTTAGACATATCATAAGCTGCCGTTTTGTGGGAAGTGGGATGTGTTGAGTGATTAGGATTGTTGTGTCTGTAAACGTGGGTTTTCTATAAATATCAAATGAGAATTTTTTGTCCTTTTTTGTTATTGTAATATCCACAAAATTAATTTTGTTGTTTTTTCCTTTCCCATTGTGAACTTAATTTTATGATGTAAAGTGTTTAGGTGATTTAGAGTTAGTTGTAAATCCGCATCATTACCGGTAAAACATACTAAAATGTCATCTACATATCTGTACCAGAAACTTGTACATGTTTTCTGCGAATTCAGTTTTTAAGAAAGTTTCTTCCAAATTAGACATGATTTTAGTGGTGAACCCATCTTTTTGTTTATAAAATTTGTTATCATACTGGAAATAGTTTCCCTTCATGCAGAGGTCAAAAAGAGTAATAATTTCGTTTTTATGACAGGATTTACGTTTTTTATTGTTAGTGTGTTTTTGATTATGTTAATACAGTCTGAATTTGGGATGTTGAGAACAAGTTAGTGACGTTAAAGGATACTAAAGTACTGTGATTTGGTACCTCCATAAAAATAATATGGGTATAAAAGATTCTATTTGATAGTATCTACGGTACCGGCGCGCCGGCTTTACTTGCATTACTCGCATAGCGAATTGTTAACAATTGAATTGCGCAAGCAAAGTCGCGGGTACTCGCTATAAGACAGTTTGGTATAGAGAGCGATTTTCATAATAAATTAATGTTACAAAAAGCCAAATAAATTAATATACAGGGTGTTTTCTAAGTAATCTAAAATATTTTAAGTAGCTATTCCTCAGGTCTTTTATGAAACAATTTTCTTATAAACAATTGTCGAAATATGCCTATTTTCCGAAATTTTCATTTCTTAAAATTATTCTAAAAACGGAATGTCTTCTTTTTATCAAACTTTAAACGATTATACTGCTTATCTTATCAGAAGAAATGTTTAAGTGAAGTGTCAACAAAAATTTAATCGCGTCACCAGGGGCATGCGTGTAGGCAATGGTATTTTTTTTTTAAATATGCACGCCACATTTTTAATTTTGCGAGTATTTTTTGTTATTTTTATTCAATACCTAACACAAAATATCTAATAACATTTTTTTTGCTTAGTTTAGGAGAGAAATGCAATTTGGTAATAAATTATGCGTTTATTACAATAAAATAGCATTTGTCTCCTAAACTAAAATGCTAAGAGACATTTTATGTCAGGTATTGAATGAAAATTGCAAAAATGCTGGCAAAATTAAAAATATCAGTGGCGTGCAGATATTTGCACTTTTTAAATTATGGACACCATTGCATACACGCACGCCCCTAGTGAAGCGATAAACTTTTTGTTTACACTTAAACATATCCTCTAATAAGCCGTGTAAATATTTAAAGTTTGATAAAAAGCAAACATTCCGTTTTTAACATAATTAAAAAAAAACTGGGAAAAAAATTAATTTCGACATCCTGTATTTCGGAAAATAGACATTTTTGGACATATGTTCATATGGATAGCTACTTAAAATATATAAGATGACTTAGGAAACACACTGTATAACTTTCTACTAACACATTTTTTTCACTTAAAATTTAAAAATTCTCGACAAAGTGATGTAAAATTTGTTTAGAAAAAATAGTAACTAAAATTCCTAGACGCGTTAATTTTTTTCCCATGGGGGTGCAGCAAAAATTCAACTTTTTTCGCGAATTTCAAAATGTTTTTTTCTGTACCAAAATACTCCCAGTGGGCTCACTATTAAAACCTCTAACTTTGGTACGGGTCCTGCAAGTATGAACAGAGATATACAACTTTGAAATTTCACCAGCCGCCACTGCATACTATATTCTTATATTTCTACAATTTCTTCCTTTTCCAAATAAATTCTTGTAATGGAACAGTTAAATAGGTATATTTAGTTCTAAGTATGTGTACATGAATACATATTTCTTCATAAATTTAGGTAGAAAGGCGAAGAATAATTTATATCACAAAATTCAGTAGTCTTATTCTTACAGTTATCAGTTTAAATCCCTACTTGTCAAAAAGACCAGTTTTAACCTATGCGAATTTTAATGTTAGAGTTTTTTCATTTTTTTTTTTGCCCAACTTCAGCAGGCGATTTTCAGAAAATAGTCTGTAGTAATATGTTAAAGGCACATGAACTTGTCGATCATTTTGCCTGAAGGTTTGTTGCAGAAACAGCCTGAATTAATTTTTATTGTTACTTGACAAGAAGTGCCTAAAATGAAGTTGAGGGCACTTTTTTAGTAAATGACAATAAAAATGAATGAAAGATGTTCCTTTAAGGCAAAAAATCAAAATGTTCTGCATAGTTCATAAATGCCCGAAACATATTTGATAGACTATTTTCAGAAACCACAAAAATGCAAAAAAGATATAATTTTTTGACATACAAAAAAAGAAAAACAATATAAAAATACATATTTATTTAGAACAATTTTACTTGTTACAATTAAAAACACAATTATTATATGTAATCATAGTCTAGCCCGTAGATGGCGTTATCTCCATATATCTCCATAACAGAATTTTTCTTATTTTCTTGAATTTGTATTTCTTGAGCGTTGTTTACATTTTCACCTGTTAATTTCTTGATAATATTTTTGATAGCCTTAGAAAATCATTAAAGGTAGAGCCACAGAACTTTGTTTTCTTTTGGCTGGAATTGCTTGTAACTCCTTTCTCTTGACATTTCCTGCCTACCTGGCCGCTTTAAAGACGATATCTTCGAAGGGATTAATTTTTCTACCATATTGTTAAAATATTTATCCATTAGTAGGTATTTTAGAAGTAGTATAATCTTTTTACCGGCACCTAGTTTTTTATATATACAATAGTTTATTAAAGCAATGGTGTACTGTAGTATTTTTGTTATTAGTATATTTGGTTAATAGTTATTTGTTTTTGTTTTTTGTTTAATAATGTATTTATTGTGGTTGAGTTAAACCCGTTGTTTTTGGCTATTTTAATTATATTATTTAATTCATTTTTACGGCTGTCTTCGTTTAAAGGGATTGCGAAAGCTTTATGTATCATAGATTTATAAGCTGCAGTTTTCTAGGAAGTGGGATGGGTTGAGTGATTAGGAATTGTTGTGTCTGTAAACGTGGGTTTTCTATAAATATCAAATGAGAATTCTTTGTCCTTTTTTGTTATGTTTTGATATGTAATATCCAGAAAATTAATTTTGTGGTTTTTTTTCCTTTTCCATTGTGAACTTAATTTTATGATGTAGACTGTTTAGGTGTTTAGAGTTAGTTGTAAATCCGCATCATTACCGGTAAAACATACTAGAATGTCATCTACATATATGTACCAGAAACTTATGTTTTCTGCGCATTCAGTTTTTAAGAAAGTTTCTTCCAAATTAGACATGAAGATTTCAGCTAGAAGAGGACTTAGTGATGAACCCATTGCTAAGCCATCTTTTTATTTATAAAATTTTTTATCATACTGGAAATAGTTTTCCTTCATGCTGAGGTCAAAAAGAGTAATCATTTCGTTTTTTATGACAGGATTTACGTTTTTTATTGTTAGTGTGTTTTTGATTATGTTAATACAGTTGGAATTTGGGATGTTGGGGAACATGTTAGTGACGTCAAAGGATTCTAAAGTACTGTTATTTGGTACCTCCATGTTTATAAGTTTTTAAGTTAACGTAACAGAAACTTTAGTATGTGAAGTAGAATTGTCACTAACCCATATGCCAGGTTGAAATCTAACCAAAGGAAAAGTTAAAAAAGTCCTGCAGAACACACCCAAACCTGAACCAAATCACACTGAAAACACCCTAATAAAATCTATTCATTCAAAGAACAAAGAGAATTCAAACTTCGCCAAACATTGTCTAGAGACAGGTCATACCTTTCCGGATGTTAATAATTTAAAAATTTAATAATCAATTTTCAAAAATTTAAAAAGGTGGACCCCCTTTATTGTCAGAAATCTTTATGGCAAACTTAGAAAAGTCTATCTTTAGTTCTGATAATCCTCTCGTCAAAAATGTTTTCTATTGGAACAGATACGTAGACGATGTTTTTTGCATTTGGGATGGCACAGATAGAAATTTAGATCAGTTTTTGGACCTTATAAATTCACTACATAAAAATATTGAATTCACAATGGAGAAAGGGGTTAACAACGAAATAAACTTCTTAGATATCAATATTAAAAAAATAAATATCCACCTAGAATTTGACATTTATAGGAAACCAACAACCACAGATACAACAATACATTACACATCAAAACAGTCATGGAAAATAAAATTGTCTCCATTCCACAGCTTCATACACAGATAAGTCACCTTTCCACTAAACAAAGAAAACTTTCAAAAAGAACTATGTGTCATAAAACAGTTAGCAAAAAGCAACGGATACAAAGAAAGCCTAATTGATAATATGTTAAAAAATAAACAGAAAAAATTATTAAGAAAGGAATTTTATAGTATAAGTCCACCAAAAAATAACAACTTTAAATTCGTTAACTATACCTCTAAATTTCCCAATAATATTTGTAACAGATTAAATAATTTAGGCTGTAGAACTATATGTGTAAATAAACTAAACCTGGGCAAGCTACTAGTAAACAATAAGGACAAAACTGACAAGTTAGACAAATCGGGAGTTTACAAAATAAATTGGCCGATTGTGGAGCTATATATGTAGGCCAAAGTGGTAGAAGCGTGAAAATAAGAATAAAAGAACACAAAACGTCCATTTTAAACAATATAAAAAACTCTGGGATGTCCTCCCATTGTCTAGAAAACAATTATTTTATAAACTTAGATAATACTAAATTACTTCACCATGATAATAATGGCAAAAGACTAGATCTATTAGAACAACTAGAAATTAAAAAATCTTTAAAAAACAATTTAACAACCTGTACAAATGACCAACAAAAGTTCCAGAACACCCCAATAATTGACAAATATTTATCATCTTTATGACGTGGACCTCCCGAAGATTTATCAAAATAAGAATCTTAAAGCAATTAGGTAATAAAATCAGGTATATATATTTGTAAACGATCCTTCCTAACTTTACTATTACTACATCAGTACTCTTGAAAAAGCCCTAATAAGGCGAAACATATGTAGAGTCATACTCTAATAAACTTGAAACATTAAAAAGCAAAAGAGTTTTATTTACAAAATATTTAAAAAATGTTTCATAAAGAACCTACTTCAGAATCAACCCAGTTTATTAAAAATTTTATATACCGTACCTAATAGTCAGGGAGCCGGTGACACTGAAAGTCCCGTCATCACGGAATCAATTTTTTTTTTATGTAAATTGTTGATTTATTAAGCCAAAAGTATTACCTAAGCAAACCTAAGCAAACATGTTTTACCATTATCACGAATCTCAAAGAATTATATTACCTTCGATAGGAAATTTTGTAATAAACAGAAAAAAATTGGCTTACCAGCTTTATTTGGCCGAAAGAGTACCTGTTTGAAAGGTGTGAGATGGGGTAAAATTTTACCATTACCATGTGAAAACTTTTTTTTTTTTAATTTTACTCGTTTCGATGTGATGTTCAAAAATATCTTGGTACGCCTCCCCAAAAACTGCCGGAAGTATCTAGCATACCAGTTTTATTGAATAGGCTCGATTCACATCAATTATTATTAAAAGCCGTGAGTTAAATAATTTTATTTCGGGGTAAATGTTTTTGTGATTTTTTTTTACTTAATAAGTATTTTACTCTCCTATAGTATATCAATATGAATTCCATTTCAAGGGAAATTGCTTTTGTTTTGTGATGTTTCTGTGCATCATACAACTTAGTATCAAGTACTGCATTCGAGGAATGTTTCAATAGCTGCAGCGTTTTCCATGGTCCTTAAATAGAGTAAGTAAGAGAGATTTCCGGCACAGATTTAAACACTGTATAAGATTTTCTCTCTTCATCCCCTATGCTATGTGTACTATAGAACTATACTAACCTCTGCACTATGACATTATGATATACAATATACATTAAGGTAACGTTGTCACCCAGCATTTTTGGGAGTTTAAGCAGTGGCGGCTGGTGAAATTTCAAAGTTGTATATCTCTGTTCCTACTTACAGGACCCGTACCAAATTTAGGGGATTTAATAGTGAGCCCACTGGGAATGTTTTGGTAAAGAAAAAAAATCATTTTGTAATTTGCGAAAAAAAGTTGAATTTTTGGTGTGCCCCTCCTAAGAAAAACATTAACACGTCTAGGTATTTTATTTATTATTTTTTCTAAACAAATTTTACATCATTTTGTCGACAGTTTTTAAATTTTGAGGGAAAACAATGTGTTAGTATGAAGTTGTAGTCATTTGAATTTTTTCTTAAATTTTATTTTAGGCTTAAAAAAAATCAAATGACTATAACTTTCTACTAACACATTTTTTTCTCTCAAAATTTAAAAACTATCGACAAAATGATATAAAATTTGTTTAGAAAAAGAATAAATAAAATACCTAGACGTTCTCATTTTTTTCCTAGGAGGGGCACACCAAAAATTTAACCTTTTTTCGCAAATTACAAAATGTTTTTTTTCTTTACCAAAACATTCCCAGGGGCCTCACTATTAAAACCCCAAATTTGGTTTGGGTCCTGTAAGTAGGAACAGAGATATACAACTTCGAAAATTCACCAGCCGCCACTGAGTTTAAGACATTCTGACCCTTCAGTTTGCTGATCATCATAATAAAGCTTTGCAAACGGGGGTTATTCCAGGGAAATTTATAAACATAATATAAACTTATTAAATGACCAAATGGACCTGCGGAATTCCCAGCTATTCACAGTCCTTTATAACGATCAATAACCTTCCTTTGTTAAATAGTTCCTTTAGAGTACCGGCCTGTTATATATAAACATACACCGTAGTTTTTAAGTTATTCTGTTATATGCAACAGTAGTAGTTTTGTTCTGTTTCTGCAAAACGTATAGAATTTTATGAAAACTGGTAAAAATTTGAAAGTGATAAGAGAATATGAAGTTGTTTATTGTGTCACTTCCACTAAAAATACTTCTCAAACAAAGCGAAATACGAAAATAACAAAAAAAGTTACACTTTTAAATACTTAACCAAAAAAATATACAATAGTTTATTAAAGCAATGGCGTACTGTAGTATTTTTTGTTATTAGTAACTAGATTACCTTTGGAAATCTAATTACCTTAAAGCTTGGTCTCTATTATTCCTAACATAATATGTATATTTTTTACAGATAGTAATAATTACTGATTTTTTTGACACCTTGGATCTGGAAAACAAATCGTTTTCCAATACATGTTTACAGAACGTTTTTCTTAAAATCTGTATACAAATTTTACCTATACTTACTGAATAAACAACTGTGTGGTACCTTTCTTGAGGAGTAGACGGTTACAACTTGGAAATGTTTTTATAGAAAATATGTGTGTACCTACTTAGAACTGTAAATGTATTATTGTTTTACATAAAAGCTGAAATTAAAATAAAATTAAAAGAAAATATTGAGTACCTACCTATGTATTTTTTTTTAAATGAAGATTTTTTTAAGTAAACAATAAAGCGAAATTCAATATACAAAAATAAGATAGAAACAGAAAACTTTGATGAAATCATATAAAGTCGGTTTTTTTTCAAACGGAAAAGTCAAAATTACATTTCGCTCTTTGTAAAGACCCTGTACTATTTATGATTAATCTGAGCGTACATACATTTAAATAATCTCCCTAGCCAACTATATAATATGATCAGAATGATCGCAAGTATTACAGAGTCTGCGCAGTAAGCTAGATGTCATATTGACGTTGGAAAAAAAATAGACCGTAGTGTATTTCCAAACCTAATTGAAAAAGCTAATTACCCGAGCGGATCGCATCAAAAACCGCATATCCTAAATTTTTGTATTCAGGACGACACCGACAGTCCATTTTATTCGCAGTGGACCAATATGGTGGCGTAGACTTGGGACATGAAGTTTATATTAACTCTAACAGTACTATAATAGTACCATTTTAATCTGGCAACATGGCCGGGCGCTCAATAGTGGACTCGGTAAAAGCATAATATACAAATAGGACGCTAGGTGGCCGGAATTTAAAAGTTTTTCTGTATATTTTGGACGCTCGTAAGTGGTTTTAAGAAAGGACGCCGGGAAATCGGTAATGTAAAAATTAAAAAAAAAATACTTGAAAAATTAAATCCTAAATGCTCTTAACGACACCTACAGTTCAAAAATAAAAAATATTCACTCGGTATAGTCGGGATTGCTTGGGAAATTTTTGGTGGACGCTCGGAGCACGAATTATGAAAGGACGCCCGGAAGATAGCGGGATGTATATATATATATATATATATATATATATATATATATATATATATATATATATATATATATATATATGTATATATATATATATATATATATATATATATATATATATATATATATATATATATATATATATATATATATATATATATATATATATATATATATATATATATATATATATATATATATATATATATATATATATATATATATATATATATATATATATTCGTGCATGGCTATCTAACTGGGCTCCATACGTTACACAGGCACCCAGGCCTCCACTGAAAAGAATAAAGATTTCCGTGTATATTGCATTCAAATAGCATTAAATAGTAAATGTCTACGTGAGCAACGTGAGAGGGGTAAGAAATAAGCATCCAAAAAAGATACAAATTTTTACTATACTTTTAAATGTAACACGCCTCCATACATTTTACGTCTAGTAAGCCTCCTCTGTATAAATTTTTATGCGCACAGCGATCGCATACGCCTCCGACAACGTTGCCAAATTTAAGTAACGTCTTCAACAAGGTGGCACGTGGTAAATTCGTTTTTTAAACATATCAGTAAACGGCTTATAATATTATTGTAAAATATAGTGAACAGCAATACAAAATCTCCCATTCCGTCGGTCTCTCTGTCCGTTGGCGCGAAAACTTAAAAGCTACTTGACGGAAAACTAAAATATTTTAGAAATATATTAGTCTGAGACCTAGCTTAAAACCCAAAACATTTCCGATTAACTATGTACAGCATGAACACTTTAAAACATTAATTTCTAAAAATAAGATATTAGTGTCCATAATAAATAATGTAGTCAAATAAAAATGTTTGGGGCATAACAAACCAAAAAGACAGTGTGTTCTGCGCTTGCATTAAATTATGTGGCATCCAAAAACTAATGGAAAATCCCGGGCCGGGAGGACAGTAAGCTTTCACCTTGTTGGGGATCATCAGACTGACGTAACCCTCAGGCAGCAGGCATAGTTCTGTTTTAGAAGAAGTGTTGACTATGCAGGATTGCTATTGATGGTTACGTCAGTCTGATGATCCCCAAAATTTTACGCCACATTCAGAGGGTTGATCTTTTGACTTCTATCGCGAGAGAAAGTATTTTATTGGCGAAAAAAAATCTTTCGAGATTTTTTTCAGATCACGTTTGGGGGTGCCCAGATCAGGGAAAACATGGTTTCCGATTTCCGTCTGTATGCTGGCGGGGAAACTTAAAAACAGCGTGAGCGAGCACATTTTAATAAATAGTATCTATTTTTTGTTTAAAATGATACATTTTACACAAATTATACTTTGTATGTAGCTAAGTCTTTTACCGTTGATATAATAGTATTTTTTATTGTTTCTTTAATTCGAAAATATAAGCATTCTGATGAACCCAAAGCTTTCAGTGACAATTTCGATTTTTCTTACAACAGAATGTGAAAGAGTAGAAAAATGCTTGTTTAGTTTTGTAATAACTCTAAAACATTAGCTTAAAAGAAATAAACACGCAAATCACGATTTTACGTAAAAAAAACTTGATAAAATTTTTATACAGGGTGGGAAGTTTAAAAAAATCTTTTCTATATCTTTTTCCCCGACTGGGATTAAGCGTAAGTTCGTGGCTTTTTCTTTTTTAAAGTGCATTTTACCTTGTATATAGAACAAACAAATATATCTTTTTCTTCCCTCGCTGGAGGAGTTAATATTTTCTTCGTTTAATAATCGCCTCCCGAAATTTTTTCAGATCTTTATATTTTGGGGTTTCTGATTCACAAAAAAATATTTTCTCATTTCCGTCAGTCTGTCCGTGGGCGCGAAAACTTGCTAATTAGTCGAACAAAATAAAGAAAAAATTGCACATAAATTAGGCTTTGTCCTGGCTCGAAACCGGCCAATAAAATTTATACAGGGCGGAATCCAACCTCAAAAACTATATTTCTGATTTCGTCGCTGTAACTAAAATACAAAAATTGTGTTTTGTCTATAGCTAAAGATTTTATCGTTGATATAATTTAAGACACTGTTGATGCCCTAGATATAGGGCGGGCCACTTAAAAAATTTAATTTTGCTGGTTTTTGCTCTAGTTAAGGCACTGTATATTTTCCTACGATAATACTTATAATACTTAGTTACATTTTACATTAGTTAGTTATTATTTATAAACTTGCATGTGCTACAGTTTGAGTTGATATTATAGCTTACTAGTTAATGTAGGTTACGTGCTACTGTTGACAATTAAAGACAAAATAGTTTGCATTTTGAAAGTTTATTATTATTTCACGACAGATAATCCATGCAAAGAATTTTATATATTTTCAGTACTGAACTGATGTACTGAAGTTATAAGAAAGTATATAAACTGAGGACCAAGTAGGAATTTATTCTTACCTTGACAGTAATTCTGAATTATTAAAACTGATTTTTTTTTTTAATTTCTTGTTTATTTTTAAAAATTGCATCGCTGACGCGCCACCCTTAAAAGTTTTAGGAGCCTAAGCCCGAGCTTTCTAGGCTTTTTGGATAATACGCTCCTGTATAGGGCGGACAACTTTAGAAAATTTATCTTAATATTTATAATATGTTATTAATGTTTTTCACATATATGTAGCTCTGTCGCTGCCAAAACTATATGCACTTTTTATTTATTGTTTCATCAGAGTATTTATCCATTTTAACATTAAATCTTATTTATTCTTGTCTAATTATCCGTTTTTAGTGTTCCTTGAAATGGAATCACTTCCATTTCAAGGAACACTAAAAACGTCCGTCTGTCAGAGGGGATTTTTTCTGCAACTGTTCAACGTAATCATTTGAAATTTAGCACAGAGATAGAGTGTGGTGGACCAATTATAGACGTGAAGTATAGGAAGTTAAATTTCGATTCTGGGGGTTAATTTAGGGTGGCAAATTGGGAAATGGAAATTTTTTTCAAGGGCATTGTGTGGGGAGCCTAATGAAAGCTTATTGAAGAACGAATTGAACAATATTTATAATATATTTTCTATGCATTTTTTAAATATTTTTCGGAAAAAACGTGTAAAAATTGTTGTCCCCCACCACCCTTATCACTTATCACCAGAAGGAGCGTTTAGAAAAATCTGACAAAAAATCATGAACATTGAGAATTAGCTGTACCTAGATTAAACCAAAATTATCAGGATTGAACAATTCTACGCGATCAATTGTCATAAATAATTTAATTGTTTATTTCCTTATAACTGCTGAATTATTGGTTTTAGAAAAAAAGATTTTCGACAAAAAATATGTCTCACCATGTAAAGAACAAGTTTTGTGCTTATACGATTCTCAAAATTTGTAATTTGGCCTATTCAGCTCCGCGCACACGCGATGTGATACGGCGTTGGTGCTGTCGGCGGCGGGTAGCGCGGCAGATGGGCGGAGGTCGGGTGGCCGTGGTTTGCTCAGGTTAAGTGGGGAGCACGGAACACTAATTGTGCAAGTATAGCTTGCACTGGACCGATTTTTTATATTTTTATTTCTGTTCCGTGAAAGGCAGATTTTTTGTATCCTTTATAAGTTACGCAGTGTGAAAATAATAATATGTATAAAACAAATTTAAGCTCTATTATTTTCCTCTTTGCCTATAATTTCTTACACCTCTCTCACCTGTAATTTTTTTCTAAATAGCTTTTAAAATGTAGCAAACCCATTTTGATGTACTTAGATTACATTATTTAGCTGTAAATCGGTAAAAGCTAAAGTTGATATATAATATATAATCTACTTAGAATTTTGTTAGCTTAAAAATCCACCATTACCAGGTGTAAAGGGTAGAATTAAATTTTGATATTCATGTAAGTTTTTAAGGAATGATTTATTTCATTACTATTATTTTTGTCGACTTTAAAACAATTTTTTAAGTATAAAAAATGAAAATAAATATAATATTTAAAAAGAACCAAATCTATTTGGGTGTCTTTATTAATTTTAATATTTTGAATGGATATTTTCTCGAAAGTCTATTTTAATATTTTTTATTAGCTAGTATGCCATGGAAAATATAAGGTTCTAAAATAAATTTGACCAATGCGTACCAGTGTCTTACTTAAGGTGGACACAAGCTAATAGCTCGGTTAATTATGGAATTTCATTTTTGGCGTGTTGATGCAGTCACAACGCAAATTTCCACTGTTTTAAAATTTTTTCTACCTCATAGACGTACGTTTTCATAGTGGTTAAAAGAAAATTATTTGATGTGCTTTGGGACCCTTTTAATTAAAAAAAAATTAGATATGAATTTGCTACCTCCTGAAACCCGAATACGACGCTTGACAGAGTTGCGTCAACATGGGCTTTAAGCTTTTTGTTTAACACTATATTTTAACGTTGAAAGTTGTGTATTTTTCCATTTTTACCTATCATAAGGAGTTTTTTACATCTTTTTGTTTTTTATTGCCTTAAGTCTTTAACAACCCTAAGCAACACATTGACTTTAAGAGAAATTATAAGTAAGTAATAAAAAAGTATCAAAATTGGTAATAGATTTAAATATTAAAAATAAATAAATACGTTTTAGCATTTTAATAAAATCCTTCATTAAATGGGTGAAAATATAGTAGACTATTTAACCAGGCGATTCCAAACGTTTCGAGGAGTCAGTACACGTTGGTACTGACGACCGACGTTGGTACACGTTTCTAAAAAACATATTGTTGAAAATCAGCGACCAACATTTAATGCTAGTCGCCAAGAAATGAGCCGCTGAAATTTAACCATAGCGTTTTTAAAAACGTGTGCAAATCGATTCGCCAGCGACTCAAAAACTAAACATTTGCAGGCCCTTGTTTCAATAAAATTGATGCCACACAGAAAAAATTACGCAAAATCTCATTTAAAGTGTGTATGTTACAGATAATTATTATAATGTGTCGATTATACTACGCCGTTAAATATTACGATAAAAAGTTTTTCTCGCATTTTTTCAGTGTCAGGTAAATTTAAACAAAAATAACATGGTAATTTTGATAACTAGAACAGAAGGGTTTTGATAGGAACGTTTGATTGAAAAACTTTCATTCGAACACTTTTCAGACATTCCTTTAAGGTCCAAGAACTAGTTCTAGTTTTAGTGAAATTTTAACGATATAAATTGTTTTAGGAGCACCTTTAGGGGCGTGTCTGTAAGTTTAGCTCAGAAACAAACGAAAACATGCTCTTTAAATAGAAAACCAAGAATATCAAAAACTCCTAATATTATACTAAATTAAAGAAAAACACTTTAATATTTGTAGAATGAGAATTTAGAGTTCTCTAAACCACCTGAAGATGCCTTATATAATAAGGACTAAACAAATGATGGTAAAACAAGCTATTCTCCGGACTATATGTCCCTCCGAGTGCTGGATTACATACCAAAATTTGCCGTATTTTCTTCTAACAGAGTTAGATTGTAAAATACGTTTTCAGAATGCAAGAAACTACCAGGAAGACGGAAACTTTTTCTTTAGTTAGGATGTCGTCACCTGCAGACCGGTTTCGAACTCTTTAGTTCTCATCAGTACAAGATAGACATAGGCGCTGCCTATGTCTTACTGCTTATACAGTTCGACATCACAGCTTCAAAAGGATTTACTTTTTCCGAAGGAAGGTATGTATCTTGTACTGATGAGAACTAAAAGTTTCCTTCTTCCTGGTAGTTTCTTGCATGTTAGAAGAAAATACGGCAAATTTTGGTATGTAATCTAGCGCTCGTAGAGACATATAGTCCGGAGAATAGCTTGTTTTACCATCATTTGTTTAGTCCTTATTATATAAGGCATCTTCAGGTGGTTTAGAGAACTTTAAATTCTCATTCTACATATTTACGTGTACACCTGACAAGTGACAAGTAGACTTCATTCAACTTTAATATTTGTTATATTACTCTTGCGCTTAATTTTTGACCACGCCTCTGTACAATATACGAACTTAAGCATAATCTCGACACCATTAGTGGACATCCCTCTAAATGTGGGCAATATCTCTTTTGTTTAGACTTGGTAATGTTTCGTGTTAGAGCGTGACAACAATTTAGCAAAAATAAATTTTAAAAAAGTTCTACTACTGTAACATACATTAGTAATAAGAGTATCTATTATCTATTTTAATCGTTTTGTTATCATATAAAAAACTGTATAAATAAAGTTGCAGACCCCTATATCAAAGCGTTCACCGATCTTATACACATACGTACATTTTCGGAGCCCCAATCGTAATTTCAGCAACTAATTTAAAACATAAAATAATCATAAAAGTAAATTATTTACACACGCTTAAATCTTCCGTATTATTGGCCTCCTTACCTTGTTGCCATATTTCAGAGGCATAATAGTACGGAGAGCATGTGGAGGTAAATTCGTCAGTACCATTAATTAAAGTGTATATGCGTATAAAACGGTGGCGCCCCGTAGATAAAATATTGTGAACTGCATTGTATAACTGTACATGTATATCGACCCAAAAAGCCTCCGAACAAAAATTTGTGAAACTTCTTCTGCTGACTTAAATCTACAAATAAATCCATTATACACGCAAATTCGCTTTGGCCTCCGATTTTGGAGGCGTGTTCTATGAAAGCATATATATTTTGGAGGCGTATAAGACATTTTGCATATATATACAAAATCGGCAGGTTGATTTTGTTTCATGGCTTACTAGGTAATTTTTTAATAATACGTCAGGTTAGTAAATTAAAGGCAGGTAATGGAGTAAAAAGTGAAAAAAAAACACTTAATAAAAAGTTTAATTTTTTTTTTATTTTCCATAGCACGCTTGACCACGAACCTATAAAAACAATTGCTTTTTTCAATTAACATGATATTAATTATTCTTTTGGCTATAACTCCGAAACTAATGAAGATATCGAATCGAATTTTTTACATTTTCTCTTGCAAATTTATTCTACTTTTCGATGATATAATAACTATGTCATTCCATTTAAAATTTTGGAGAAAAATTGGAAAAACAAAGAGTTTCTGAAATAACGCCCTCTAGCGAGTGCCGCGAAAATCAATGTAACACAGCCATTATTTTGTTTAAATTAGCAAGCCTTCCTTTCTTAAACGAGACCAAGTTCATCAAATTCGGTTGAGTCAAACCACTTTTATCAGTAGACTTTCCCCCTCCCCTTCCGCCCTAATTTTACATCTTACAGCAAAAAGTGTTAAACCAAAAAGATGTAGAATTCTAGTAGAATTATCAGTGTAATATTTTTTTGATAGCTTTTATAGGGATAATCTCCAGAAAAATGTCTTTTCTTACATGACCACAGCAATTACGCCCCCTAGCGGCAGAGTTAGGAACTTAAAAATTATTTCCAGCAATTTCTCTTGGCCGCTTTCCTTCTTGGGATTTTTTTCCAAAGCTCCTGGAGTATCAATTCCTGAGATATGGTACCTCATCACCCTTAATGAAACACCCTGTATATATATATATATATATATATATATATATATATATATATATATATATATATATATATATATATATATATATATATATATATATATACAGGGTGGTGCAACTAAGATGGGGTGGACGATTGTGAGTAAACGGTGAGGAATTTCGAAAAAAATTTTTTTGGATATTATCGATAGTCAAACACGCTATGTTTTAAAATTATAGCCATAATACAGGGTGGTCCGAAAAACTCGTGGCGAACCAAACTTGTATTTTTTTAAATGGGACACCCTGTATATAATAGTTCCAATTGATTCTCCCGTTCGTTACGATCATTTTGATATAGGGTTTATTGGGTCTAAAACTTATAGTAATGGAATGGGACGCGGTTAAATTTCAAAAAATGCTCACAGTTCGGCCATTTTTTATAAAAATTTGAAACAGTTATGGAAAAACCAAATATTCCATAAAACGTTACATATCCTTGAATACATTAATCGCTTGCAATTTGTTTAAAAGTATTCACTGTTATACAGGGTGGTCAAGTTTTGCAAATACGCCCTGGACTCATTTTTTTTAAATGGAACACCCTGTATATTTTATTTTCATGTTAAAGATAACATTACTAGCTTTCAAAAAATACCATACATGATGCCTTTCTGATCAACGGTTTTTTAGTAAACTAGCAGTGAAAGCAAAGTTTCTTCATTCTACTGCGATTATACTGAATTTACGTTGTTTATTATTGAATATCTAATATTAGGAGGCCATGACACCATCATAAATGAAACAAAAGATTGACGAACTTGTCAAAGCTACTGCCGCATAATCCATTATTTACAAGTTAAGTGTAGGTGGCCCAATAATTATGAGGTAAGAAAACTGAGACCCGAAACTTTTGCATGTTTATCAGAGATATTTCAAAAAAGAGAAAATATTGTTTTTAGGAAATGTAAAGTAATTAATAAACCAGTTATAAAAATTTTTTTTGAGAAACTAGTTGCCAGTATTGCTTGAAGATTTACCTTTAATGGTATGTGGGTCCTTATGGTTCCAACATGATGGAGCGCCCCACCATTACCATAGGAATGAAAGATATTTTGTCGATAATTGGAAGACAGATCGTCGGATTGGGCGAGGTGGACCAGTTAAGTGGCCAGCCAGATCACCCGACTTAACACCACTAGATTTTTTCTATGGGGGCATGATAAAGAAGAAGTCTATAAAGAGGTTCCAACCACAGTGAAAGATATGAAGACGAGAATAAGAAACAGTTTTCGCATCATTTCAGAACAGACTTTGAGAAAAGTGAAACTTTCATTTATGGATGTGCCTTCAGCAAAATGTGGTTTAGTTGAACACCTTATATGAGCTTTGTTAATTGTTTGTATTAAATTAGGTTTACAAGTAAGTACATACCTAAATAATTTTAAAAGATGTTCTGTTTTTGGTTAACTAATTTTCTTACACTATTAATAATACTGATAACTGATTATCTTTGTTTATAACTGGTTCATTAATTACTTTACATTTCCTAAAAACAATATTTTCTTTTTTTTGAAATATCTCTAATAATCATGTAAAAGTTTCGGGTCTCAGTTTTCTTACCTCATTGGGCCACCTACACTTAACTTGTAAATAATGGATTATGCGGCAGTAGCTTTGACAAGTTCGTCAATCTTTTGTTTCATTTATGATGGTGTCATGGCCTCCTAATATTAGATATTCAATAATAAACAACGTAAATTCAGTAGAATCGTAGTAGAACGAAGAAACTTTGCTTTCACTGCTAGTTTACTAAAAAACTGTTGGTCAGAAAGGCATCATGTATGGTATTTTTTGAAAGCTGGTAATGTTATCTTTAACATGAAAATAAAATATACAGGGTGTTCCATTTAAAAAAAACGAGTCCAGGACGTATTTGCAAAACTTGACCACCCTGTATAACAGTGAATAATTTTAAACAAATTGCAAGCGATTAATGTATTCAAGGATATGTAACGTTTTATGGGATATTTGGTTTTTCCATACCTGTTTCAATTTTTTTTAGAAAATGGCTGAACTGTGAGCTGTTTTTCAATTTCAAACGCGTCCCATTCCCTTACTACAAGTTTTAGACCCAATAAACCCTATATCAAAATGATCATAACGAACAGGAGAATCAATTGGAACTATTATATAGAGGGTGTCCCATTTAAAAAAATACAAGTTTGGTTCGCCACGAGTTTTTCGGACCACCCTGTATTATAGCTATAATTTTAAAACATAGCGTGTTTGACTATCGATAATATCCAGAAAAAAATTTTTCGAAATTCCTCACCGTTTACTCACAATCGTCCACCCCATCTTGGTTGCACCACCCTGTATATATATATATATATATATATATATATATATATATATATATATATATATATATATATATATATATATATATATATATATATATATATATATATATATATATATATACAGGGTGGTCTGTAATGAATGCGCCAAAAAGCAATCTTCTTAGACTAATCTCGTGAAAATAATGATATTGAGCCAAATATGCCTTAATAAAATGTCGCTCATTAATGAGATACAGGGTGTTAAAGTTCAATTCTCAGAATTGTTATTTCTTTATAGCTCAAGTCGTTTTTGAGATATCGACATGAAAACTGGGAATCGGGGGTTTTCAGGGATGGGGAATACGATGGTATTCCATTTATTGACATAATATGTAGAGGGCGCTATTTACACCTTACACACTCATTATTTCATGCCATAACTTTCTTATTAGTACCGTTCTTTTATTTTTTATTGAAAATTTTGAAAGAGTGACGTTTTTTAAGAAAAAAAGGTATACTACATTTATTTCGATTAAATAAGCCGTTTTCGAAATATTTGCATTTATTCGTTCTATTGCATAGTCAAAAAATATTAAACATTGAAACTGAGATAACAGACTTGACTAACGAATAATGAATTGATCATGAACAAATAACAAAAAATCACTTCAACAAATGCGAAAAATGTCCACCATTCACTTCCATGCATATTCTTAATCCCTTCACCAAATAGCGTCGTAGTTGGAATAAAGTTCCTTGCTTATTCCTGATAACATTGGTGGAACCATGAATTTTTTGGAAAAGTTGCTCACGGGTACGGATTTCTTCTGTGTACACTAAGGATTTGATAAAACCCCAAAGGGAGAAATCCAAAGGATTAAGATCCGGGCTACGCGGCGGCCATGGAATTTCACTGCCATGACCAAACCATCTATGAGGCAGCCATTCATCTAGATAGTTGCGAACTGCAACTGGTTAATGGTAACCACTACTTGCAGTTTCTTCAAAATGTTTTGCGGGATCTACTCGATGAATACCCTTAAATTTACGACAAATCATGTGGCTTATGCACGATGGTGCTCCACCACATTATCCAGTTGCAGTTCGCAACTATTTAGATGAATGGCTGCCTCATAGATGGTTTGGTCGTGCAGTGAAACTCCATGGCCGCCGCGTAGCCCGGATCTTAATCCTTTGGATTTCTCTCTTTGGGATTTTATCAAATCCTTAGTGTACACAGAAGAAATCCGTACCCGTGAGCAACTTTTGCAAAAAATTCATGGTTCCACCAATGTTATCAGGAATAAGCAAGGAACTTTATTCCAGCTACGACGCTATTTGGTGAAGGGATTAAGAATATGCATGGAAGTGAATGGTGGACATTTTTCGCATTTGTTGAAGTGATTTTTTGTTATTTGTTCATGATCAATTCATTATTCGTTAGTCAAGTCTGTTATCTCAGTTTTAATGTTTAATATTTTTTGACTATGCAATAGAACGAATAAATGCAAATATTTCGAAAACGGCTTATTTAATCGAAATATATGTAGTATACCTTTTTTTCTTAAAAAACGTCACCCTTTCAAAATGTTCAATAAAAAATAAAAGAACGGTACTAATAAGAAAGTTATGGCATGAAATAATGAGTGTATAAGGTGTAAATAGCGCCCTCTACATATTATGTCAATAAATGGAATACCATCGTATTCCCCATCCCTGAAAACCCCCGATTCCCAGTTTTCATGTCGATATCTCAAAAACGACTTGAGCTATAAAGAAATAACAATTCTGAGAACTGAACTTTAACACCCTGTATCTCATTAATGAGCGACATTTTATTAAGGCATATTTGGCTCAATATCATTATTTTCACGAGATTAGTCTAAGAAGATTGCTTTTTGGCGCATTCATTACAGACCACCCTGTATATATATATATATATATATATATATATATATATATATATATATATATATATATATATATATATATATATATATATATATATATATATATATATACAGGGTGTTTCATTAAGGGTGATGAGGTACCATATCTCAGGAATTGATACTCCAGGAGGTTTGGAAAAAAATCCTGACAAGTAAAGTGGCCAAGAGAAATTGCTGGAAATAATTTTTAAGTTCCTAGCTCTGCCGCTAGGGGGCGTAATTGCTGTGGTCAAGTAAAAAAAGACATTTTTCTGGAAAATATCCCTATAAAAGCTATCAAAAAAATATTACACTGATAATTCTACTAGAATTCTACATCTTTTTGGTTTAACACTTTTTGCTTTAAGATGTAAAATTAGGACGGAAGAGGAGGGGGAAAGTCTACTGATAAAAGTGTCCATAACTTTGGTTTGACTCAACCGAATTTGATGAACTTGGTCTCGTTTAAGAAAGGAAGGCTTGCTAATTTAAATAAAATAATGGCTGTGTTACATTGATTTTCGCGGCACTCGCTAGAGGGCGTTATTTGAGAAACTCTTTGTTTTTCCAATTTTTCTCCAAAATTTTAAATGGAATGACATAGTTATTATATCATAATCGAAAAGTAGAATAAATTTGCAAGAAAAAATGTAAAAAATTCGATTCGATATCTTCATTAGTTTCGGAGTTATAGCCAAAAGAATAATTAATATCATGTTAATTGAAAAAAGCAATTGTTTTTATAGGTCCGTGGTCAAGCGTGCCATGGAAAATAAAAAAAATATTTTAACCTTTTTATTAAGTGTGTTTTTCTCTTTTTATTTAATTTTTAAACTGATTTTATTATTTCACACTCATGATTTTTATTTGTTGTTTTGTTTTTGTTTACCTTCCTTCACACTTTATTTAGGCTTAGGACTGATCCAAACCATGCGAAACGCAAGATTTGAAGCGTGTTTAAAGGCCAACGGGCCAAAACAACAATAAAATCCACAACCACCTTCACGTTCTTTATCAAGCCATAGAAATCTTGTTAAACAAACAACAAACAAATACTTTATAAATGTTCAAAATGACCACCGTTTTGCAAAATGCAACTATTACATTTTTCTCTAGTGCTGGAAACGGCAGTTTCAATTTCAGCTCGTGAAATCGTAGTTATGGCATTTTGAATTCTCTCAATCATATTCTCCCGTGTGGTTGGTCGTGTTTTATAAACAATCTCTTTTAGTCTTCCCCACAAGTAAAAATCTAGCACGGTTAAATCGGGGGATCTAGGTGGCCACGGAAACAAACTACCCCTTCCAATCCAACGATTTGGGTAACTAGCATCTAAAAAGTCACGGACTCTTTCAGAAAAGTGTGCCGGGCATCCATCATGTTGATACCATAGGGATCTTCTTATATCAAGAGGCACATCTTCTAAAAGGATAGGCAGGTCATTTCGTAAAAAGTTTAAGTATGAGTCGCCATTTAGGTGGCCATGAAAGAAAAACGGTCCGATAATTCTGTTTCCTAAAATTCCGCACCACACGTTGATACTCCACCTGTTTTGGTGATCAACTTCCCGCATCCAATGAGGATTTGTTTCTGACCAGTAGTGCATATTGTGCAAATTGACTCTACCACAACTAGTAAAAGTTGCTTCATCTGTCCATAAAATCAAGGAGAGGAACTGGCGATTTCCGTTGCACATACCTCTTAACCAATAACAATAATCCCGCCGCCTGTCAAAATCAGTATCTGAAAGGGCCTGGTGTAAAACAACATGATAGGGATGCAGCTTAAAATCCTTTAAAATTCGGAACACTGTAGTGCAACTTATACCTAAGTCTAAAGAAATGTTTCTGATACTCAAGTGCGGATCCAGTTGCACGTACGCGAGAACGTTTATAATATTGTCTTCATTCCTTACTGGACGTCTCCTGATGGGCACTGGAATGGGACGTACACTACCCGTTGTTCTAAGACGTATTGCCAACCGCCGAAACACATTTCTACTATGGGGTCTTCGCTCAGGATACCTGACAGCATATTCACGTTCCGCAAGAGGAGCATTTTCAAAACACTGAAAATATACGGCAAGCATATCGTAAGCCTCGGCGTTGGTATATGCCATTTTTGAAAGATGCTGCACAAAAGTTGAATAACAATGAACTCAAAATTCACAGAAAATCCAAGATAAAATCTTGAGAGATACTTATCAAAGATTGATTAAAGTGACATTTCAATTTGTTTGTTTCCCTGACAACCTGCCGATTTTGTTTCATGGCTTACTAGGTAATTTTTTAATAATACGTCAGGTTAGTAAATTAAAGGCAATAGTAATGGAGTAAAAAGTGAAAAAACACTTAATAAAAAGTTTAAAATATTTTTTTTATTTTCCATGGCACGCTTGACCACGGACCTATAAAAACAATTGCTTTTTTCAATTAACATGATATTAATTATTCTTTTGGCTATAACTCCGAAACTAATGAAGATATCGAATCGAATTTTTTACATTTTTTCTTGCAAATTTATTCTACTTTTCGATTATGATATAATAACTATGTCATTCCATTTAAAATTTTGGAGAAAAATTGGAAAAACAAAGAGTTTCTCAAATAACGCCCTCTAGCGAGTGCCGCGAAAATCAATGTAACACAGCCATTACTTTATTTAAATTAGCAAGCCTTCCTTTCTTAAACGAGACCAAGTTCATCAAATTCGGTTGAGTCAAACCAAAGTTATGGACACTTTTATCAGTAGACTTTCCCCCTCCCCTTCCGCCCTAATTTTACATCTTACAGCAAAAAGTGTTAAACCAAAAAGATGTAGAATTCTAGTAGAATTATCAGTGTAATATTTTTTTGATAGCTTTTATAGGGATATTTTCCAGAAAAATGTCTTTTTTTACTTGACCACAGCAATTACGCCCCCTAGCGGCAGAGCTAGGAACTTAAAAATTATTTCCAGCAATTTCTCTTGGCCACTTTACTTGTTAGAATTTTTTTCCAAAGCTCCTGGAGTATCAATTCCTGAGATATGGTACCTCATCACCCTTAATGAAACACCCTGTATATATATATATATATATATATATATATATATATATATATATATATATATATATATATATATATATATATATATATATATATATATATATATATATATACATATACATATACATATACATATACATATACATATACATATACATATATACATATATATATATATATATATACATATATATATATATATACATATATATATATATATATATATATATATATATATATATATATATATATATATAACGACTGTTGATTTTCTTGGGGTAGCGGTCTCGGGACGAAGTAAAACTCTTTTTTCACAAACGCCAAGCTTTCGGAAATTTATTTTTTCCTTTTTCAAGGCTACAATAATGGAAATTATTACATGATAGCTTATATGTATGGTTTTCTTTTTATTAAAAAAAAAACATAAAAAGAAAAAAAAAACGGAATATGTTACATATATATTCCGTTTTTCTTTTTATGTTTTTTTAATAAAAAGAAAACCATATATATAAGCTATCATGTAATAATTTCCATTATTGTAGCCTTGAAAAAGGAAAAAATAAATTTCCGAAAGCTTGGCGTTTGTGAAAAAAGAGTTTTACTTCGTCCCGAGACCGCTACCCCAAGAAAATCAACAGTCGTTCTATTCAACTGTCGGTCAAGACTACCCTTCCCAGTATATATATATATATATATATATATATATATATATATATATATATATATATATATATATATATATATATATATATATATATATATATATATATATATATATATATATATATATATATATATATATATATATGTATATATAGGGTGTCCCACGACGAAATGCCGCGATCGATTATGGAAAAAGTATAAATAGCAAAGATCTGAAAATTTGGTAACATACTAATGTCAATGGGGACAATTCGGCTAAAATATTTTCAAAATGGTGGCACTTCCGGTTGTACAGGAAGTAGGTATCAACTTGCTTATTTTAAATGGAACACCCTATATATTATTTCATTTTCGGATTTTACGTAAAATTCTAATCGCATTTCATGTATGATCTCCTGTACCTAACTCTAACCGTTTTTGACATATTTCAAATTTTATGCCAAAAATGACGTTTGCAGGCCGAAAAATAATTATCGATTTTTCCTACATGAATGCCTTTATGATTTAATTGGGGTTGGTTTCCTTGTGGAAGGGGATCAACTTTAATAGACTGGGTTGATAATTTGGTAACAAATAAATACAGGGTGATCAAAAACTAACATTAAAAATTAAATTGAAAAAATCGTTAAAAGTCATTTTTTTCAAATGGAAGCCCCCTATTTTTATAATTTTACCCTACTCAGCATTAAAAATAAGGGTAACTTTGTATAAGGTTGTCTAGTCCGAAAATCGATAGTTTTAGAAATAAATGGCAGTTTAACATTTTTCTATTGTAAAAATCATATACGGTTTTCAAGTTTTGTTATTAGTTGGCCATGACCGCGAGGCGCGGCCAAAAAAAACACTCGAGCACTACAGAAATGTTATTATTTCTTGCCATTTGACAATTATATTGATAATAATCATGCCAGGGCAATTAAATTATACAAACGAAGATTATTTAAATTTGTTTATTATCTATGGGGAATGTAACAAAGTTTTATCAAGAGCATGCGAGACATTTGCTGACAGATATCCAGATAAACAGAAACCGTCACGGAACAGTGTTAAACGAATAAAGGAAAATTTTAATTAATATAATTAATTTTTTCAACTTCATTTTTAATGTTAGTTTTTGATCACCCTGTATTTATTTATTACCAAATTATCAACACAGTCTACTAAAGTAGATCCCCTTCCACAAGGAAACCAACCCCAATTAAATCATAAAGGCATTCATGTAGGAAAAATCGATAATTATTTTTCGGCCTGCAAACGTCATTTTTGGCATAAAATTTGAAATATGTCAAAAACGGTTAGAGCTAGGTATAGGAGATTATACATGAAATGCGATTAGAATTTTACGTAAAATCCGAAAATGAAATAATATATAGGGTATTCCATTTAAAATAAGCAAGTTGATATCTACTTCCGGACGACCGGAAGTGCCACCATTTTGAAAATATTTTAGCCGAATTGCCCCCATTGACATTAGTATGTTACCAAATTTTCAGATCTTTGCTATTTATACTTTTTCCATAATCGATTACGGCAGTTCGTCGTGGGACACCCGTATATATTATATTCTTTATCAATTACTATTGTAAAAGTTGTAAGTTTTATTCATTTCATGTTATGTTAAGCAGTATTAATTGCCTGGTTCTATCTGTATTTATCTAATATTTTTTAATGTTAGCTAAAATAAAAGGCGCCCGAGATATTTCAAATTGTTCTTTAACTTTCTTTTGGAGGTTATGACTTTTTGTTGTCGCTTACGATATCTAAAATTGTAAGACCTGCAATGGTTTTTTAAAGATAATCACTCCTAAATAATTTTTAGAGCTTATCTGTTTTACTTATTTTATGTCTCTTAAAGATGGTTCCATCAATACCGCGAACCTGGAATGAAATATGAAACCAACCCCAATTAAATCATAAAGGCATTCATGTAGGAAAAATCGATAATTATTTTTCGGCCTGCAAACGTCATTTTTGGCATAAAATTTGAAATATGTCAAAAACGGTTAGAGCTAGGTATAGGAGATTATACGCATGAAATGCGATTAGAATTTTACGTAAAATCCGAAAATGAAATAATATATAGGGTATTCCATTTAAAATAAGCAAGTTGATATCTACTTCCGGTACGACCGGAAGTGCCACCATTTTGAAAATATTTTAGCCGAATTGCCCCCATTGACATTAGTATGTTACCAAATTTTCAGATCTTTGCTATTTATACTTTTTCCATAATCGATCGCGGCAGTTCGTCGTGGGACACCCGTATATATTATATTCTTTATCAATTACTATTGTAAAAGTTGTAAGTTTTATTCATTTCATGTTATGTTAAGCAGTATTAATTGCCTGGTTCTATCTGTATTTATCTAATATTTTTTAATGTTAGCTAAAATAAAAGGCGCCCGAGATATTTCAAATTGTTCTTTAACTTTCTTTTGGAGGTTATGACTTTTTGTTGTCGCTTACGATATCTAAAATTGTAAGACCTGCAATGGTTTTTTAAAACTCCTAAATAATTTTTAGAGCTTATCTGTTTTACTTATTTTATGTCTCTCAAAGATGGTTCCATCAATACAGAGAACCTGGAATGAAATATTTCTAGGCGCTTACCATACTTTGCCTGGACAGGGTCAATTTGTTAATACACGATTTAGCGAAGTTTATACATGAAACACAGACAGAGAGAATAACATGAACATCAAAAGAAAGTAAGAAATCAAAAAGCGAAACGTAAAATTAGTTAGGTATACTGTTAAATGTGTAACAATCGTGAGCCAATTTTTGATATCATCGAGTATAATGAACTTTCGTGAATCACACAAGCGTTGAATAAAATGTGAAATATCAGCACAGCAAGTTCAGCCTACATTCACTGAAGTATACATATAAAGTAGGTGCATTAAAGTTTATTCAGAAAAAATAAATCGAAGTGTACTTATAACAACATTTTTTTACCGAATTTTGTGACAGAATATTGTAACAATAAAAAATTATGCAAAAATATTTATTTGTGCATACTAAAAGAAAAATTGCCTCAAAATTGTGTAGTCTTTTATTCTATTTTGGGTACTTCTTAGTCAATAGTTTTAATTTTTTTCAATCAACTGTTTTTTCTTCTTCAACATTACATTGGATTAAGTGGTAGAGCATACAATCTGGTGTGAACTTCCCCTTTTTGGTAATTATCAAATAAAGGCATTTATTATTATTATTATTATTATTATTATTATTATTATTATTATTATTATTATTATTGTTATTATTATTATTATTATTATTATTGATTTTTATTATTACAAAAGAAAGCAAAGAATTTTAACTTCCTTACTCCCCCATGTCTACTTTTTTCATAAATTCCGTCATTTTCCACTTTAAATAAATTTTTTATATCACAAGGTAGCTAAAACCAAATGTAAAAGTAAAATTCATTTTCATTTTTGTTCAATGCTAAGGATCTACTTACTTATAAACACTGATGTAGGAAAGGGTATTTGACAATTTTTTAAAAGGTCTTGAATTATTGTTCACATCCTTGTAACATACCACTGGTATTTTTATTTTTCCGATATAACATCGCTAAATAGCCTAAAACAGTCTCTAAATTTTGGCGCCAAAATGCTTGCTTCCGGCGCTATTTTAGGTGTCACATCACTATGATAAACAAACGACTTAAGTGCGACTTATTTTTAATATTTCGCCCTAATTATGAGTCGCCAAATATGTGTGTAGAATCACATTGTATAATTAGAAGTATAAAGCCAATCTTAGTTAGCATAATTTCAGTGTTTTTGGATTAGAATTAACTTAATGTTTTGTAAGATTTCATAAAAATATACAAAGTTTTTTACTAATATTGTCCTAGGAGATTTTTTATTATCGTTATTTACCTAGGTAGAGAAATTTAACTTCTCATTAGAGAAATGAAATAAATAATGGCGATTTCTGAGGTTGGTAGCAAAAAAACACATAATAATATATGCACTTGAGTGTCTTGACACATAACTTATCATAGGTATTTACATATTTCCAGAACTTAGTGCTAACTGCCAACACTGTCAAATACCCTCTTCCTATCAGTAATTTTAAAACTATTCCGAATATGAAATGCAACTGCAGTGTAAAAGATAATAAAAGGGTTATTAAGAATTATTTTTTACTTACTTCGAAATGTTCTTTACACCATTAATACCAATACAAAGTACTTGTCGATGCAAAGCTCGAGACCAGACAACGTCTTTGGGTGTTTTCTGACGATGCCTGAATAAAAATCTTTTCCTGCATTTTAATACACATGTTTTTGCAATGAACTATTATAAACATCGCTCATTTTGAAACAAAACGTACAAATGAATAATAATATAGGAAAGAAAGTTCACTTGCATAAAAACAATTACCAGAAAGTAGGTTATGTTATGTTGTCAATGTCAATATGGTACTACACATTTTTTTAAACTATTGTACCAAGGTATCAAATTGTACAAATAGCATATTTGACTTTTCTTGATTAATGACGTCACGGACTAGAAGCGTTTTGGCGCGCGTTTAAAATTGAACATTTTATTTTTTAAATATCTAGTAAGTAATACCATTGGATTTAGAGAAAAACAAAAATAGGGTGAATATAATGGGCCTGTATCGAGTTCATTGAACATAAAATTAAAAATTGTGCAAGTACCCTATTAGACCGTTCTCGCTTAAGGCGGCTTTTCCTACGTGGCGTTCATGTTGGCCAACTCAGTTTCATTGTAACGTGGTTTTTAGGCTTTAAAATTTTTAAGAATAACATTATAAGTACCTATATTAAGTATAGCTTCATATCCTGCAAGCAATTTTAAGTCAATTATTTAAACGTGTTTTCAACGTGTAGGGGAACAGGGGGAATGGAAGCCACCTAAGGAGCATCTGAAATAAAATATTATCCTAGCCATTTATAGCAACAATTCTTTTTGTGTAGGTAGTCTAAAATATTTAAAATGATTAATTTTTTAGTATTAGTTTTTTGATAAAAGTAAGTATAATGGTAGGCAAAAAAAAATAGAGCGTACGATTGACTCTCATTGCCATACTGTATCGAGTAATGGGAGCAACTATAATTTTTTTATAATATAATATGTTTTATTGAACGATAAACCACAATAAACATATTTCAAAGCTTTTTATTTAGAAAAGAAATCTTAAAAGTTAAAAAACGTTCGGATTTCACAGTATGTGAGTACCGTAAATATATTTAAAATGTCCGAAAACACATTTGAAATTATTTTAATTAGAACAATAGTCACAATTGGCAGCCTTTCTTAAATCTTCCAGGGTCCATGAAGATTTATTAGTGGTTCTTTGTCGATTTGTCCCCATGTGAAAGAAGGGGGACCTAAATATAGTTAGGTATAAAATCCATGACAACTATGGGTCAATGAGAGCCAATGGCTCCGATTTCCCCGTCTGTTTACAAATTTGTAAATTATCAGTAATAAAATTAAATGCACTAAAATAAGCAAAACAGTCACACTTATCGAGTATACAGTTCACTAGGTTTCGTGCACTACCGCTAGTTTGCTTAAATTAAAAAAATAATACAACTTACCATTAATTTTGTAACTCGTGCACGTTATGGGCAAGACTCATAAACACGATGCGTTCTAAAACAGGCTTTTAACGCAACTGAACAACAGGAACGACTGTTTGAACTTTTCGATGGCGAATCTGGTGGATCACAACAGTTACTACCCAGCAAAGAGACCGTCATTTGAAATTACACGCTGGCTCCCATTACCCACTAGCTCCCATTACCCCGTGGTACCCTATATTGACTTCACTTAAAAGTAAGATATTAAAAGATCTATGGTGACATTTTTTCTCTCACTAGGACCTCAATATTCTTTGTAAATATTGTTTTCCTAAAATAAATCATAAAATATCTTGAAACTTTTATTAATAGGTTAAAAAATACCTATAGAATATGAGGCTATACTTAATATACGTATACGTATAATGTTAATGTTAAAAATTTTAAAGCCATGAATAAATACCATGTCAAAATGAAATTAAGTTGGCCAACATGGACCCCACGTGGATAATGCCCAGTGGTGCCAGATGTAACATAATTATCGAATTGTAACAATTTTTGTTACAAAATCGGCTCAACAATATCCTGTACCATAATCGATAATTGTAACATAACTTAAATTTGTTTTTATTTATTTCAAAATTTTTATAGTAAAACCGCTAACTTTTACCGGCCTAATTGTCAGTATTTATTTTTTATGAAAAGAATTTACTATCTTTTTCGCAAAATAAATTGTTTTTATAAAGTATTTCCCAAAAATAATATGTAAATAAATATTAAAAATATATTTATTAATTCTGTAAATATTTATACCTAATTCATTAACCATTAAACTGCCAAGTGCCGACGTGCTCGCGCTGTTATAGGTGTTGCAACTTGATATGCGAGTCCGATTCTCAGGATTCCCTGAAGAAGTTCTGTAGATTCCCAACAGCATAGGCCAAGAGCAAGTTGTTGATCAGTTTTAGCGCTCTGTTTAAACCTCACTCAAACGCGGCTTGCGAAAGAGTTTTTTGAAAGGTTAATTTAATTGAAACAAATAAAATAAATCGACGTTGTACTAACACCATCATTGCATTGCTTTTAGCATCCCAAAGTACCGATGGGGAATATTATAATTTAGAGATTACTCGTCCTCTTATTAGTGCAATGTCTTATAATAACATGCAAATCAGACAGTGAAGAAAATGTTGACGTTGTTTTTGACCAATAATGTTTTTTTAAACATTTTTTTTGTTAAGTGATGTTCTGTTTTAGTACGTATTTTTTTCTGTTTTAACTGATTAAAAGTTCTTAATTGTAATAATAATACGTCTGTATCTATATATATAGAGTTTTTTTTATTTTGTTGTAATTATGGTATTTTTATATATTTCTTTACTAAAACTAAAAAAACAGTTTAGTTTACTAAAAGCCCCATTAAATAAGAAAATGTTAAATTTTTAAAATATTTATATATTTTATTATTCTAACATAATTTTCTGAGAAATCCGATAATTTTGGCAACCCTGCGCCATATTTTGTTTTCCACTTCTGGCATCGCTGATAATGCCGCCTTAATTGCAGGTGTGAATTGCCATAAACGACAATCGAACACCCACAACTGTAATATTTTAGGGACCAAGTAGTCGCTTTTTTAACATTTTTTTAACGTGTTTTCAGTAAAAACAATTAGGTACAGGGTTATTCATTATATTTTGACACCCACCTACAGCTCTTATTACGAGTTATAGAAACAGGCTTTAAATACAAAAGTTTTAGGATTTTTCGCGTAGTATCTTTTGGTAATAGCGGAAATAAAAAATCGACTTTACAACATTGAAAAAATTAATTGAGTCATATTTTTTTAAATGGAACACCCTGTATATTATTCGCTCAAATGAAAGATCCCTTTGTTCTGATTTCAAATATATATAATTTGTTGGCATTTGGTTCAGCCACTTTTGAAATATTTGAGTTTAAAAAAAATACTTTATTTAAACTACAACAATACGTTTTCGAGGCAACTTGATGTATATTAAAGCAACAAACTTTAATGACTGATGATCTCTAATTGTGGAAAAATAAGTTATAAACTCAAATATTTCAAAAGTGGCTGAACCAAATGCCAACAAATTATATATATTTGAAATCAGAACAAAGAGATCTTTCATTTGAGCGAATAATATACAGTGTGTTCCATTTAAAAAAATATGACTCAATTAATTTTTTCAATGTTGTAAAGTCGATTTTTTATTTCCGCTGTTACCAAAAGATACTACGTGAAAAAACCTAAAACTTTTGTATTTAAAGTTTTTTTCTATAACTTGTAATAAGAGCTGTAGGTGGGTGTCAAAATATAATGAATAACCCTGTACATATATTATGTCAATGGATTAGGTATGTAAAAATTTGCTACCATTTTAAAAGTAGACCTAATTTAATAGAAAAGTACCATTTACTTATAAATAGCAAGCTGTCCTTCTGGCACTAGGAAAAGATAAGATAGAAGCGATTTTTTATTTAACCACGTATTTTTCTAAACACCTTTAGCAAACAGACATATGGCCTGCAATTCAAAAATAAAGAGAACTTTTCGATTTAGCAATATCTGCTCTGTAAATTAGCAACCAGGTTTAAGACGATCTTCTTATTTTTATTGAAAAAATGTTTACACCAAATACCGGAACCTGAATATAAAAGTGTATATCTTAGCTTCACCCTTGAAGTTTTGATAATAAATTTCGTCTGTTATTGCGCTCATTTAAGTACTACTCATCTGATAAAAATATTGTTTGTTATTCTGCATATACAAGTTCATATTATGTACTTGTATATGGTGCTGTTGACGGCACTGGATGCGCTCTCGATAGTTATACGGGTATGCAATTAAAAAATGTATATGTATATTACGGTTATTAATAGCCCAACCCGTAAACCGGTTTGAATAAAACAGTAATTCGCATGTATAATGTATACATACATAAGGTTTTTAGGGGTCCATTTGACTTTTTATAACTTACAGGGTAAGAAACTTTAAAAAATAAAGGAATACATGAAAGGATGAACAACCTAGAAACACGGCTGTTGGTCACTTGCGCGCGAGATCACTTTTTTACCTGCCAATAGTCTGAGGAATGAAAAGTATCATGCGTCAGTTGCGCGGGAAGCAATCAAAGCATTAAAGGATTATAATTATTTGGAATTTCCTAATCGGTTTAGGTCCTACCTTTCAATTTTTGTATTATGGAAATATTATAGTCTAGAAATTATGAGGATTTTCAGTTCAGTTATTTTCATTAAGTTCTTGAAAGGATAGTGAATTAGTAAGCTCTTCAAAATGGAAACTACGTTAAGTGTGCGTGGCGAGAAATTGATTGTGATCGAAAAGTATACGTTTCGTAAGGATAAAGAACAATATTTGATGTTTCTTATACATAGATGCACAGTTAAAACTTGTAGAGCACCTATTGGCGACTCCAATTAAGGAAACCCAGCGTTGCCACCGCTGCAATCAGCTGATATAACGGGGAACAATGGCCCACTCGATGGAAAATTACAGAAACCTATGCGATAGTTTGGGTTCATGTCTTCTCTCAAAAGTTCATGACATTTGTCAAACTTAACGTCAACCTTACTTTTTGGTTAATGACAACAAACTGTGCAGTTTACTCGTAGTTCGTGATTATTAGTTAAAATCGAATTGTTTTTTAAACTTTTTGTGGGTTACGACATTGTAGCTATCATGTTTTAAACCCTTTTGACTCTTTTTAAATTTCTTGAGAAAATCCCTGCCTCTAGAAATGTGATTGAAGAGGGAGAACTTTTAAACGCCAAACCAAAGTTTACATATTCTGTAAACCACGATACACTTACAACGGTATGCTACGTTGTGACGTCACTTCGAGAAAAAATCTTAAATTTAGGCGCTTACCTGAGCAAATGAAATATGACAATGATATTTTAATAAACGTCAACTCAACACCTATCCGACAATAACTGACCTGTAATAATATTTTGACAAACGTCAACTCAACACACTACCCAACAATAAACTGACCTGTTCTTATGTACAAGGGGTGCAAGCGTCTAGTCGATTTAGGATTTTCCCTCGAAGTGACGTCATAGCGTAGCATACCGTTGTAAGTGTATCGTGCTGTAAACTTTGGCCAAACACATACTTAATTACGTGTGGAATTTTAGAAAAAACCGGTAAGTAATTTTACATTTTACGTTAATAGTACTAATAGTAGCCAATAGTAGCCATAACGCAAAGTGCAATTTAAGATAAGTTTTGGTAGCTGTCAATACACCGATTCCCACATTGTGCGAGTTAATCTTTGGGTAGTTTACCCTTGGAATTTTTAATTAACAAAATACGATTATGCGATATTATTAATACCAAAGGGATGAATATTGTGGTTATGATGAAAAAAGTTTGTTTGCAGGTTATTACTTGAAAAACATGTGGTCTTGCCAGCACTTTCTAAGGCAAACATATTTTGGTGTGAATGCCACCTTTTTTATGTTGTTCAAATAACTATACATATTACGTAACTTATTTTGGAATTCTTGTTTTAGATTCGTTCATTAAAATTTTGTCTCTATGTCTCCAAACATCTCTAAACTCTGCACCTCATGAAGTTGCTGGAACTTTTAAAATTATTCACGATCAGCTAGAAGTTAAGAATATGAGGTGTTCGTGTAAGGGAAAAAGTGTAAGCATATACCAGCATTTATGTTACATTGCACCAGGTTGTATAACTCATAATTAAATTGGGCATAACATTGAGGTTTTCCAGTGATTAAGAGATGGTAACAGTGGCGTACCGATTGGACATAACATTGAGGTTTTCCTGTGATTAAAAGATTATAACAGTGGCGATTGGGGCGGGGGTGAATTGGTATTATTTTACAAATAAGAATACTTTTTATTAGATGCACAATTTTAGTAGCTAGGGGCGCCATGAACTAGGGGCGGAGGGGGGCTGACTGCACCCTAGCCCCCAAGGTATGCCACTGAATATCAATCATTATTAATTATCTTAGTTTTTGTTTCTGTTTTAGATCTAATTTAACTGAAATGGAAGCGTTATCTTCTACTGACATTCAGTGTATATAGAACAAGAATAAGGGAGCTTCAATTTCCAGTTATATACCCCAGTCTATATTGAGTTTGGATGCATAAGGTAATTTATAAAAAATGAAAAACTACTTAAATTTAAGTTATATTTTTTATGTTAATATATAGGTTTGGCTCAATGGGTTAAATTTTTCTTTTTCTTTTTATTTAAAAACAAGTTACTGCTTATGGATTGTCATCAAGAAAGTATTAATATTCCATACAGGTTGTTAAAAAAAATTGATTTTGCTTAATATAGATACGTAGAATACTTACTTACATGTACTTAACCCCAAGCTAAAAAGCACCGCAAATATCTCTATTCACTTCAGATTTGTGCAGTATCTTTTAAACTAAATTCTCTACAGCATTATTTTTTAACCTTTTTAGAGTCGCGACCCCCGAAAAAGCCAAAAAATAAAGTAAAAAATTACGACCCCCTCCCTGTATATTTTAATGTTTATCACAGTTTTACATTACTAATGTGTAAAATTCATTATTTAATAAAAGGATTTTTGGTATACGTGCCTTATTTTCTTGACAGATTGCGATCCCCCCCCCCCCCTCAGCCCTCAGTTTAAGAAACGATGCTCCACAGAAATCATGTGTTTTTAAATTTACTGAAAATTTATCTAGTAAAAAAATTTTCATGGAAATTTGTTACTGAAAATATTTTTTCCTAATCATTTGCGTCTTGTAAAAACTAATATTTTAAAAAATTGGATTTCTATTTCTCTAGTTATTATGCAGATTGTGAAAAAAACCCTTGTTGGTCTCGAGTCAAAATTTGCAGCACTTATGCGTCAGTGAATTTATTTTAAAACTCCAAGTTGTCAAGCCTGAAAACAATTAGCCAGAGCAGTAGTTTTATAATTACCTAGAAATTTTTGACATTCATAATTATATCAAAACATCATTAAAAAGAGATCAGAAACATTTTTAATTGATTTGAAAAAATATTTTAGGTAAAAGCCTTTGAAGCCGCCAAGTGAAGAAAAACAAAAATAATTTAGTTTATTAGAATAGCAAATAAAACGCATATTAAACAAATATACATTCGTAGTCTTCAGTGTCATATTACACTATACACCCTCATGTCTCACTTAAAACGCCATGTTCCTTTTGTGAATGGAGGTGAAAGGTACAGATTTTTAGCTGTACTTGGGTTTCATATCATTGGCGTGATGTTTTACAAGGCTTGTAATATGGCCTTGAATTTGAGAATGACCAATTAGGACTTTAACAGCATAATAGTTGTATTTGGCACCCATACAACCATCTTCTGAAGTTTTATCATTCAGAATTAATAACAATTTATTGGAAAGAAAAAAAAAGGAGCTTCATCTTCAAAGTATGAAGATACAATTTTTTTATATTTAATTAAATGACAAAATTAATTACTTTCATATAGCATATCCTTGACAGTTCATGCTAAACAGGGTTTTTTTATTATTCAAAGAAGTTGCTTGCTGTTTATAAGGAATCCTGCTGGTTTCGAAAACCATGGTCAAACAATCTGTTACATGATCTACACTCTACAGGATAAAAAATTTAAAATATAAAAATATGTACCTACCTCATTACCAAAATTTGAACTTGCACTATATTATAGATAGGAAGCCAAGCAAATTAAATGTTACTCTGAACCAAGAAAAACTAAAAATAAATATTTAAAAAAATATACCTTCCGTGATAGAAAGTTCAACTATTTTTTTACTTCCCTTACCAGCGGAAGCATTTCATTTTTGATTTTTATTTCCTTTACAACAGAGTAACTTTTTGTCATATTTTAACATGTGATAAATGAACATTAAAAAACTAAGAGAAAATTTTAAAAAATATTAAAATGTTTATTTTGCATATATGTAAAGTATCCACAGATGGGGTTCACAAGAGGACCAAATATTTAATGATAAGACTAAATGTCATTAATAAAAGTTTTTACTTGCCGAAAAAATAAGATTGATTCCTTCATTCAGTGAGGAAATTGCTAGTTCAATTGGAACCACATTATATTCATGACTTTTTAGATACCTAATAGCACAGTTTAAAGAATATATTCTGTAAATTTTGCTAATAGGCTTTAAACATGTGAAATGTGTAATCAGATATTGTATATGTATATTTTTTCCTTTGATGCTGTTTGATGCGTTGTCTATCATGTATTGTAGCACAATTTTGAATAGACGAATTTATTATTATTATAACATTTTGCGTTAAAACTCTAAATAACGCATGTTTATTCTTGACACAATTCCTTGCTTTTTGCATTTTTGGAGCACCCTATACAAGGAATTAAAATTTTCTTATGGTGAATCTAATTTCTTTGGTGAGCAGAAACTTTCATTGATTGATATTGTATATAAAGGGTGTCTGGAAACGAATGCGACATATTTTAATAGTAGCTTCCTGGAGTCCAAATACACCGATTTAGACAAACTTATCTTAGTACAATTTTGCTCTGGTTTGTTAGGTGGGTAGGGTGTTGTCAATGCAGTGTAAAATAAAACACAAAGTTCTAAGGCCTATAACTGTTTAAGGAAGCATAACTATATGAAGATTATTAGATCTAAATTGGTCTATTTTTACTCCAGCAAGCTATACTTTATCTCATAATATAAACCTATTTTATGGCATTCCTAATTTTGAGCCAAGTAAGACTAAGTAAATTGTAGTTTTTTAACTATTTGACAAAAATTTTAGGACTGGATACATACAGGATCAGTAGGCTTACTATATGAGCCGAATTTTGTTGGACAGATCAGAAAATATCTTAACACTTTCTTGATCATAAAATTCACCTAGAGACCCACCAGACAAAAGAAATGATGTGCCAAAAAAGGTTGGCAGTTAATGGCAAACAAAGATTAAATTTAGAGTATAAAGAAATGAAGTCGTTCATTTTGCTGGGAAGTTCCTTGTATCTTAAAATTCAACACTAGAATAAACATTTTTTTTTAGAATAAGTACTGTATTTCAACAGATGATATGTCAACAGTTGTAAGCATAATGAATTACTCCTTGACTCGAGAATAACTATGTATGATGTGATTGTTACCTTTTACAATACAAATTAAATAACATAAAATACAAACTCCAGAACTACAACTGGTAATTCTGAGTTTTAAATTTTAAATGTAAAGTCTTTTATACATTTAGTACTAGTAGTAACATTCTTATTAAACAGTTGATAAACAACCTTTTATTATTAAAGGTTTGTATTTAGCTAAACAATTATATAATCCATTCAGAAAAATAAATTTAGTGAAGTGATTTGATTTTTTATAATAATGGTATAAGTCTAAAAAGAGAAAATCCGAGAACATACATATATTGAACTATAGAACTGCACAATATGAGTACATGTAAAAACAAAGTCTAAAAGAAAAAAGCAATGTATAACTTATCAAGGTAAGCTAATCTTTTTAAAACAAGAAAAGGTGCTTAGGGGGCTTCAACAAATGTATGGCAGTTTCCTTTGATGCTTCTGTACATTTGTCAGTCTTAACTCTAGGAACTTGAATCTGTGTTAACTATGGTCCTAGAAATTTTTCAAATAATCTACAAATAAAAACAAGAAACTGTTAATTTGATTAAATTTTTAAATACATTTAATGGTTACTGGTCATACAGCAGGTTGCACAAAACTTTTAATCAAGTAGTAAATTTAATTGACGTTTAAAGTCATCTTTGGCAATGATGTTAAAATGAGTGTTCTCACATTACAAGTGTCTAATTAGTTTAATTCGTGATTAAATTGTTTATGCAACCTGACGATAGTGGTGCATTTTTTGGAAAAACTTTTATTTGCCCTTTTTCTTAATCTAGAGTGAGGTTAATTTGACGTATTAAAGTACTACTTATTTTACTACTAGTAGTACTAGCTTTTGAATATATACAGGGTGTTACAAAAAGATGTTAAGAAATTTTAAGGGCAGTTTCTACATTTAAAAATATGAAAATAAGTTTATATAAACATGGATCCTTAAAACGCTTCTTTTTCGAGATACAGGGTGTTTAATATTTTCACACCTCAAGTATTCCGAAGAGTTAGGAGAAATATGCGAAGACGATTTAGAGCATGTATTGAAGCACGGAGCCATTTCCAGCATCTACTATAGGCTTAAATCAAAAAGCACAGTTTCCTGAACAAAAGATATTAAAAAACTCATTTTTATTATTTGTTTTTATTGTAAGAAATAAATTAATTTTTATCTCGAAAACGGTGCGTCAGAACAAAAAAGCTCAAGAGACAGTTCTCACGTAGAATTAGTTGGGCTTAAAGAAAACAATATCAATTTTGCAAAAAAAAACAGTGGCGTGCCATCTTTTTCGCTAAAAATAAAGACTTACTAGCACGCACGCCACTGATGCAAGTACTTTAGAAAATAAGATTTTGCACGTAAAGGTACCCTTTGATTACATACTGGCGTGTACCAAAATTCATGTCAATATCTTAACGCATTTTCGAAAAATTAAAAACAAACTTTTAAAAAGAAAATATTAAACACCCTGTATCTCGAAAAAGAAGCGTCTGAGGATCCATGTTTATATAACAGGGTTCCCACTTTTCTGGAAAGTCGGGGAATGTCAGGGGATTCAAAAGTGGTCAGGGAAAACTAGTTGAAAACCTGGCAAATTTGCCTTTTCCAGTTATAGATAAAAATAATTTCATTTCCCAAAAAAAATTATAAATAATCCGGGTGTGTCTTATCGATAAAAATAATTTCATTTCATAACCAAATTGAAAATAAGGCAATAAAAGTAGGTAATAAACCATCTATTAACTATAAAAAACAATTTTCTTGCGGTTAGCTTCCTTTTATTCTCGGAAATTGTGTTCAAGGAGACCTGGAAAGTCGGGAAATGTCAGGGAATTCGATTTAAAAATTTTGGTGGGAAGCCTGTAAAAGTTTTGGATATCTTGTCAATTTGACCCCGTCAACTTACTTTTAAATTTCCGCCAAACCAATGATCACACGACGTGTGTTAAAATAGATTTTTTTGGTTGTCGGACATGCAGAAATGAATCCCCAGTACAGTTTTTTTTTAAATATCAATAATAAAAATTTTCCCATATGTAGCCAACTTTATGGCGGACACTGTATGTATATATATATATATATATATATATATATATATATATATATATATATATATATATATATATATATATATATATATGTATATATATATATATATATATATATATATATATATATATATATATATATATATATATATATATATATATATATATATGTATATATATATATATATATATATATATATATATATATATATATATATATATATATATATATACATCACCCTATCATTTTTGCTTCCGAAAGGGGTCTAATCCCTATCATTTCTGCTACCGCTGCAAACTTGCTGCCGTATATCGGACGCAAGATTAACTTAGGCGTTTTTCTCGAACATGGCTATAAATTTTAAGTCCCACATCGTCGCAATGGCTGGTCCACAGTACCATACCTTACGTAAAGAAATAGTTCTTTGACAGTTTAAAGCATAAACTATTGGCGGGGAATAATAGCGGGACGAAATGGAAGTAAAAATGATCGAAAAATAAATGAAGACGTATAAATTTTAGTTGTAAAAATTTCCGATAGAGGCGCAAAATTATACATGCGTATATTAAAATTTTTACTGGTCGGTGGATTTTGCTACCAGAAACTTGGCAACGCTAAAGTATGGTAAAATTGTATTTAAATATTAGTTCTATAATTATGAAGTGTGCGTGACGCAGTGAACAGCATTTTCGCTAAGTGGTGTGCTTTTTAACCGTCTTCTCAAGAGGAGGTTATCAATTATTCGGCCCGCATGTGAGATTCTTTATATGTTCACGCATAATTCTTCAACGGACTTCTTCAACTTGGTTTGTCGATGAGTTTTTCCGAATGGTCTCGTTTTAAGTTTTTTTTTGCTGAAGTTATGATTTTTTTTTCATTAAAAAAATATACAGCATGTCTTCGAAATGGAGAAAAATTTATTATTGATTTTACGAAAAAAGTGTCTGTTTATAAAAAGTTCCGCATCGTGAGAAAATAGCATTGCTATTCAAAAATTTGATCTGGTACATACAGGGTGGCTCAAAAATAAAAAAGTCCTGATCGACGTGAAGCTAAGAAGACAAAATCGTTATTTAATGGTAAACTGCCACTGCAAATGTACAATTCAATAATATGTTTTTTTCATTAAAAAAATATGCAGTATGTCTTCAAAATGGAAAAAATTTTATTATTGATTTTACGAAAAAAGTGTCTGATTATAAAAAGTTCTGCATCGTAAAAAAACAGCATTGCCATTCAAAAATTTGATACGTACAGGGTGGCTCAAAAATGACATAGTCATAATCCACGTGAAGCTAAAAAGACAAAATCGTTATTTAAAGGAAAACTGCCACTACAAATGTACAATTCAATAATGTGTTTTTTTTTTCATTAAAAAATATACAGCATGTCTTCGAAATGGGAAAAAATTATCATTGATTTTACGAAAAAAGTGTCTGTTTATAAAATGTTCTGCATCGTGAGAAAATACCATTGCCATTCAAAAATTTGATCTAGTACATACAGGGTGGCTCAAAAATAAAAAAGTCCTGATCCACGTGAAGCTAAGAAGACAAAATCGTTATTTAAAGGTAAACTGCCACTGCAAATGTATAATTCGACAATGTTTTTTTTTCATTAGAAAAATATACAGCATGT
Source organism: Philopedon plagiatum (assembly GCA_963971165.1). Taxonomy (NCBI): domain Eukaryota; kingdom Metazoa; phylum Arthropoda; class Insecta; order Coleoptera; family Curculionidae; genus Philopedon; species Philopedon plagiatum. The sequence continues at coordinate 64,538,816 of OZ020189.1, read as the reverse complement.
CGCCGAAATGGAAAAATTCTTATTATTGATTTTACGAAAAAAGTGTCTGTTTATAAAAAGTTCTGCATCGCAAAAAAATAGCATTGCCATTCAAAAATTTGATCTAGTACGTACAGGGTGGTTCAAAAATGAAAAAGTCATAATCCAAGTGAAGCTAAAAAGACAAAATCGTTATTTAAAGGAAAACTTCCACTGCAAATGTACAATTCAATAATATTTTTTTTTCGTTAAAAAATATACAGCATGTCTTCAAAATGGAAAAAAAAATATTTATTTTACGAAAGAAGGGTCTGTTTATAAAAAGTTCTGCATCGTAAAAAAAACAGCATTGCCATTCAAAAATTTGATCTAGTATGTACAGGGTGGCTCAAAAATGGCAGTCATAATCCACGTGAAGCTAAAAAGACAAAATCATTATTTAAAGGAAAACTGCCACTGCATATGTACCTACAATTCAATAATATGTTTTTTTCCCTTAAAAAAATATACAGCATGTCTTCGAAATGGAAAAAAAATATTATTGATTTTACGAAAAAAGTGTCTCTTTATCAAAAATTCTGCATCGTTAGAAAATAGCATTGCTATTCAAAAATTTGATCTCGTATAAACAGGGTGACCCAAAAATAAAAAGTCCTAATTCATGTGAAGTTAAGAAGACAAAATCGATATTTAAAGGTAAACTGCCACTGCAAATGTACAATTCAATAATATGTATTTTTCATTCAAAAAATATACAGCATATCTTCGAAAAGGAAAAATTTTTATTATTGATTTTACGAAAAAAGTGTCTGATTATAAAAAGTTCTGCATCGTAAAAAAATAGCATTGCCATTCAAAAATTTGATCTAGTACGTACAGGGTGGCTCAACAATGAAATATTCATAATCCAAGTGAAGCTATAAAGACAAAATCGTGATTTAAAGGAAAACTGTCACTGCAAATGTACAATTCAATAATATTTATTTTCATTAAAAAATATACAGCATGTTTTCGAAATGGAAAAAATGTATTATTGATTTTAAGAATAAAGTACCTATCTGTTTATAAAAAGTTCTGCATCGTAAAAAACTAGTATTGCCATTCAAAAATTTGATCTAGTACGTACAGGGTGGCTCAAAAATGAAATAGTCATAATCCAAGTAAAGCTAAAAAGACAAAGCCGTTATTTAAAGGAAAACTGCCACTGCAAATGTACAATTCAATATGTTTTTTTTCATTAAAAAATATACAGCATGTCTTCTGCATCGTGAGGAAATAGCATTACTATTCAAAAATTTGATCTTGTATAAACAGGGTGGCTCAAAAATAAAAAAGTCCTAATCCACGTGAAGCTAAGAAGACAAAATCGTTATTTAAAGGTAAACTGCCACTGCAAATGTACAATTCAATAATATGTTTTCTTCATTAAAAAATATACAACATATCTTCGAAATGGAAAATTTTTTATTATTGATTTAACGAAAAAAGTGTATCTTTATAAAAAGTTCTGCATCGTGAGAAAATAGTATTGCTATTCAAAAATTTGATCTTATACTTACCGGGTGGCTCAAAAATGAAAATGTCATAATCCACGTGAAACGATTTAGCTCTAAAAACTAATAAAGGGGAGGAGGTGAGAGGGGATAAAACCGGAGCGACTGAGAATTTTTTGAAAATGTTGACTAATATGTCATTTTCGGGGTTATTGAGGTCAGAACTTTTTTTCTAGCAGGTGTTAAAAATTACCGTAGGGAGGGCGGGGGGGGGGTAATAAAAAGGGGCGGCTGGGAATTTGTCCAAAAATGTTAACTAATGGGCCATTTTCGGGATTACTGAGGTCAGAAAATCTGACTTTGTGTAACAGATGCTAAATAAAATTTACGGAGAAGGGAGGGGAGAGGGGATAAAAGGGCGGCTGAGAATTTCTCCAAAAATGTTAGCTTATTATTTTCAGAGTTATTGAGGTCAGAAAATCTAATCTTGTTGGAACTGATGTTTAAAAAATTAACGGGAAGGGGAGATATAAAGGAGCGAATGGGAATTTACCTAAAAATGTTAAGTAATATGTAAGGCTGCCCACTTGAATGCCACACCAGTGGCGCCCTTGGAAAAAATATGCGTCCGGTGAGCGGGCGTCCTTAAGAAAAATACGCGCCTAGGGAGCGGAAGACCTTAGGAATAACACGCGTCGGGGGAGGGAACGACCTTGAGGGAAATAAGCTTCTTTAAAACGGACGACCTTAGAAAAATACGCGTCTGGGGAGCGGACGACCTTGGGGAAATACGCATCTAGGGAAGCGGACAAGCTTGTAAAAATACGCGTCTGGGGAGCGGGCGATCTTGAGAAAAATACGCACCTGGGAAGTGGACGACCTTGATGAAAAGTCGCGTTTGAGGAACGGAGGACCCTGGGGAATAGACGCGTCTGGGGAACAAACGATCTTGGAAAAAAGTACGCGCATGGGGAGCGGACGACCTTGGGAAACGCGCCTGGAGAGCGGACGCCGTTAAGGAAAATACGCATCTAGGGAGCGGATGACCATGGAAAGAATTACGTGTTTGGGAACCGGAGGACCTTAGAGAAATGTGCGCCTGGGAAACTGACGACCTTGGGAAAATACGCGTCTGGGGAGCGGACGCCCTTTAAGAAAATACGCATCTAGGTTCCGGACGACCTTGGAAAAAGTACGCGTCTGGGGAACGGACGACTTTGGGGAAAAGGAGCTGGTGGGAATTTCTTCGAAAATGTTAACTAATATGTTATTTTCGAGGTTATTGAGGTCAGAAAATCTAATTTTGTGTAATGGATGTTAAGAATAACGTCGGGGTGGGGTGATATTAGGGCGCAACTGGGAACTTCTCCAAAAATGTTAACTAATCTGTCATTTACGGGGATATTTAGGTCAGAAATCTAATTTTGTTGAAACTTATTTTTAAAAAATTAACGACGGGGGGGGGTTTTAAAAAGGAGCAACTGGGAGATTATCTAAAAATGTTAATGTTGTTTTCGGGGTTATTGGGGTCAAAATATTTAATTTTGTCTAACATTTAAAAAAACTAACGGGGGGGGGGGGGGGGTATAAAAACGAGCGAATGGCAATTTCCCCAAAAATGTTAACTAATAAGTATGTCAATTGAGGTCAGAAAATCTAATTTTGTCTAACGAATGTGAAGAAAATGAACGGCACGGAACGGAATATTTCATAAGTTTTTAACGAAGACTTATTAACTATGACAGGAAAAAAACCTGTCAAAACGTACCTGATCAACTAGAAGATCCTAATTTAAACCATGCAGTACTAAATCTTAAACCTTCTTAGTGTATCTGAGCGTTAATGTTTAAACACGTGTTTTTTTTTCAGTTTTTAATAAATCAACCCCTAAGGGGGTATTAGAGTGGTATTTAAAGTTTGTAATGGAGAGTGGAAAGCTAGTTATTAAATAAAATAGCGATGCATGCCTGCATATCTTATTTGAATAGGTATACTGCAATTGCTGCAATACAAAACTACCGTTAAAGTGTCAAAAATCAATGGTGTTGTAAGTGGAGTGTAAAGTAGAAATAGAACAGTTTTACTGTACAGGGTGTAAGTTAGGAACAATGAAATTTTATTTTCTATTAGATACAACAGCCGCGTAAAATTTTCTTTTCTTGTTGGAGCTTTAAAAGTTTTAGTACTTTTAATTTTAAGGCTTTTTTATTACCAAAAAAAAACTATACCATTTTATATTTGTTTTTAAAATATAACAAGTAATCGATTTGGGATATAGTTTGTACTAGCCCATTTTAAAGGTATAATATCAAGAAATAATCGCACTTTCTTATGGCAATTACCACTTCATTATAAATGGAGGTTATTAATTTTAATTTGACATTTCTACACATCCTAAATTTATCTTTTCACGGAATATTTTTGCATTTTTAAAAATCATTTCTAATTTTAGTAATTTCAACTTTTTACTTCTCTCGGTAGAAAAAAATCACTTCCCGGGATTTTTTCAGATCTTTACGTGTTGAGGTCCCTATATCAGATGGTCTCCCATTTCCGTCGGTTTGTCTGTCCGTCTGTCTGTCGGATTGTCTGTTGGAGCGAACGCTTAAAACTGCTTGGCCAAAAAGAAAAGGAAAAATTTTGCATATGGACTACTTTTCAACCTGGCTTGGAACAGGCTGTATTTCCGGTGAAATATATACAGAGCACCTTCAAAATTAGTTTCTATTTTTTGTTGCTCAAACTCGAAAACGATTTATGTTACAGAAACTGTATTTTGTACATATAGTTGACATATAAATTGCAAAATTTTTTGGAGCTTAAGTTTAACAAAATGATTAAGTTTTATAGACGTTTTAGATACGTTTCCTGTGTAACATTTTCACCTATTTCGATTGATGCGGCTTTTCGAAAAAATAAAAACTTAAAAAATTATTTAACTAAAACTACATTTTGGAATTTATTTGTTAAATAAAAAAACTAGCTCGCCAGTTACTGTGGTCGACATTTTACATTATCTTTGTAGCATATTAAAAAGGTTTATTTCGGTTAGTAAATTTAACTGTACTTAACTGTTATTTAAATCGCTCTTTTCTTTATAAGTTGGCGAGAAAAATTAAAAATAAACTAACAGTATAAAATTTGGTTGTCTTATCTTAACACTTGCCAATTTAAACCCTTAATTATATAAACCTGAGCACTGAGCAAGGAGCAAGACCTTAATTGCCAAATTATACCTGTCTTATCAATAGTGATTCCAGCCAAAAAGCATTAAGAAGAAACTTGCTTGTGTCTGTCGACATTAAATATATCTGTTTTAGTTTTATTAGGTGGATAATTTTTGTTGGACGCCTTGTCATTTGAGCTAATCTGGTGACTTAACCCAAATAAAATAAACGAAAGTTATAATAAAAATAGGTTTTTATTATAATTCGCCATCTTATCTCCAGGTTCCAGCAAAACAACTCAAAATAAACTTAAATCATGGAATGAGGTAAGGAGAGTCCATGGCTCAAAACTCCTTTTTATAGCGATCTCATATGTAAAGAATGCGGAGAACTCTTGGTAAAAAAGCGCCATTCTGTGATAGCAATGTGTACATGTCAGTGCCATGTCAGTAAATTAAAATAAAAATTGTCAGCCTTGATCTATCACCTATATATTAATTATCACTTTTACCAAAAGGAGGGCAAATGTCTGACACCGTTACTGTTATGAAGAATTGAAATTTGTCGACGGCTAAGCATTCCTAATTTCACATAAAAATAAACTAAAAATAATATTATATTATATAAGCATGGAAAATACTTGCAATATTGTTATTCATATTACTATTCTTATCAATCTTTTTATTCTTCAATAAATTTTACAAATTAAGAAATAAGCAGTAAAAATGTTTATAATATTAATATTATTTTAACTTATATTTTCAACTTGCATTTTAGGTTAAAAAAATAAATTATAATTCAAAAAACTAAAAAACCCGCTTTTATGAGTAGCGCACTAAAAAGTTCAAAATAATTATTTTCCTTTGATAGTTACCTAACAGTAAACCGGGGTGCGTAGTGAGCAATTCGTGAGAAAAGTAAAGCAACTTACTCAATGCGCCTTCCTTTACTTCGCACACATGTATATCCCGGTTTTCTGTTAACTTGTAGAGCTATAAAACATTTGGTATTAAAATAGGAAATTAAATCTTAAAGCGTGGGGCGCACTTACATAATATAGCGGTAGCCACACATAAGTACCTAAAAGCGTGTTTTTTAGTTTATAAACTATATTTTTAACTTTTTAGTGCGCTACTAATAAAAAAGTGTTTTCAGTTTTTTAAACTATACCTAATTTATTTTTAACTTTTTAGTGCTCTACTGATAAAAACGTGTTTTTAGTATTTTAAACTATAATTTATTTTTAACTTTGTAGTGCGCTACTCATAAAAGCGGGTTCTTTTAGTTTTTTAGTGAATTAGTTTTGGAACATACACGAGGTCTCAAAAATAAAATTAATTTTTTTATTACCGATTTTACAAAAAAGTACCTATATCTTTATAAAAAGTTCTACATTGTAAAAGAAGCATGGTTATTCAAAAACTTGATGAAGGACAATACAGGGTGGCTCATAAAGCTGAAAGTCCCAATTTTACTGTAAATTTTTAGCCACCCTCTATTCCCTATAAAAATATTTAAACCATGCTCTTTTTTCACAATGTAGAATTTTTTATGAAGATATACTTTTTTTGTAACGGCGATTTTAAACAATTAATTTTACTTTTGGGACCTCCTGTATGTTCCAAGCATATCATAAAAAGAACTCTTGTATGTACATTTGCAGTGGCAGTCTACCTTTAAATAACGATTTTGCCTTTTTAGCTTCACGTGGATTATGACTTTTTCATTTTTGAACCACCCTGTACGTACTGGATCAAATTTCTGAATGGCAATGCTATTTTTTCACGATGCAGAACTTTCTGTAAAAATACACTTTTGTCGTAAAATCAATAATACATTTTTTTCCATTTCGGAGACATGCTGTATATATTTTTAATGAAAAAAACATATTATTAAATTGTACATTTGCAGTGGCAGTGTACCTTTAAATAAAGATTTTGTCTTTTTAGCTTCACATGGATTATGACTTTTTCATTTTTGAGCCACCCTGGACGTACTGGATCAAATTTCTGAATGGCAATGATATTTTTTCACGATGCAGAACTTTTTATAAAAATACACAATTTCGTAAAATCAATAATACATTTTTTCCATTTCGAAGACATGCTGTATATTTTTAATGAAAAAACGTATTATTAAATTGTACATTTGCAGTGGCAGTGTAATTTTAAATAAAGATTTTGTCTTTTTAGCTTCACGTGGATTATGACTTTTTCATTTTTGAGCCACCCTGTACGTACCTACTGGATCAAATTTCTGAATGGTAATGCTATTTTTTCACGATGCAGAACTTTTTATAAAAATACACTTTTTTCGTAAAATCAATAACAAAAATTTTTCCATTTCGAATACATACTGTATATATCTTTTAATGAAATGTCCCATTACAATGTTATAAGTCAAGCTAATAAAAGCATGTTAATAAAAGATCGATGGTTTTGTAATAGACTCATAGCACCTTGGTTATCTCATCCTGCTCTTGGCGTAAAGATTTACATGTCTTCATCATATTATGAGGAAACAATTAATTATACCTTTAAGTTATAAACAGCCCAGTCCCTCAAGCTGTTTCTGGTGACAGATTAGTCATACCTATCATTGGTTCAAAAGCGCTGTGTAATCTTTCCCACCTTCGGACTTTTCAAAATTCTGGCAACACGGCAGTAGTAAAAATGATAGAGAAGTGTCCAAATATTATACGGCTCGGCAGCAAAATGCGCCGACAAATGTACAAAATTATACGCCGGACGCAAATTTGATTATAATATGAAAGGAGTTGAAAATGCTGCATTATAAAATAAAAGGTATATTTTAGTTTTAAGAGATATTTAAAAGAAAAATTAGGAGCAATACAAAAAAAGGAAAAAAATCGATATACACTTGAAATACAAAGCCTAAAGCCTCTATTTCTAGGGGACGCAAAAATGATGGATTATGAAAGGACGCAGAAATGATGAAAGATGTATATATATATATATATATATATATATATATGTATATATATATATATATATATATATATATATATATATATATATATATATATATATATATATATATATATATATATATATATATATATATATATATATATATATATATATATATATATATATGTATATATATATATATATATATATATATATACAGGGTGATTGATGGTGAGTGGCCTATTAGAAGTTCTGGCGAACTAGTCAACGGATCACTTTGAAAATTTGGTAGTTTACATAAGTGGACATGACCTTTCTTTTAAAATTATTTTTGGCCTTGCGGTGTTGCCGCTTCTACTGAAAAGTATTAGCACCTATGATAATTTAAATGGAACACCCGGTATATTATATTTTTTTTAGAATCCCTGTTGGTTTGTTAATAAGTTTCGTTAACATATTCCTATGTCTATCTAGTATCGTTGTCGAGATAATAATTATTTTCTTCTTTTTTTCTCGGTAAACATGGTAGTCAATAAGGGCTGATATTTTTGAACTCATGACAGATAGGACACTAGAATTTGGTGGAGAGCTAGGTAATACCACGAGGCTATTCACTCGGTGTCCAAATCGTAGTTATATTTGTACAGGGTGTTTCAAAAATAAACATATTTTGATGGTTTGGAAAAATGATTAAAAGTACATTTTTTTAAATGGAACACCCTGTATTTTAACCGCGGTCCTAAAAGCTCTGTAAATTTCCTATCTTTCAATATATCATGTCCCTATACCTATCTCGAATAGTTTTTGACTTATTAGCATTTATTTGGACAATTTAACTATTACAGATAACATTCACGAGTTTTTAGGAAAATTTGAAAAGTAGCCTTTGGAAACTGTTGTTTTTAAATGGATGACACTTTTCTATTATTTATTCCGTTTCGTTGTCAGTTGGTTGCCGTACTTGAAAATTCTAATTTAAGGTTTTAAGAGAAATGGAAGAAAACAATAATTATTCAAAAACAGTACTTATGAATTTATTTGTTTTACATGGTCAGTGTGATAAGATCATTAGTCGTACTTGTAGAAAATTCAATGAAATGTATCCAAATTTGCCATCAATGAACAATAAGAAATTTAGACAAATTTTAAACAATTAGTAAATTCTTAAATGCTTAAAATTACTTAATCATATTTAAGTTGTAGTGTACATAATAATATTTTTTTGACTTCTAACAAAATTACCAAGAAAAAAGTAAAAAACATTTAATTAGTTTTTAATAAATGTTCAAAACGTTGGCCGTTGACATCTAAGCATTTTAAAATTCGCTTGTTTACACCATGTCCAGTAGCAAGTCTAAGTTCACCAGCATCCAAATTTTGAAATGCCCGATTCACCCGATCTTCTAACTCTTCCCTTGAATTTACCGGTGTCTTGTAAATAATATTCTTGAGAGTGCCCCAAAGGTAAAAATCCAGAGGTGTTAAATCTGGGGACCTTGCAGGCCAATTCCAAGGTCCCAAACGCCTGAACCAACGATCTTCAAACATTCTCTGTATTTCCGCACTAACTTCGTCAGTGCAGTGAGCGGGAGCCCCGTCCAATTGGTACCAGCAGCTGCGATACTGGGCGAGAGGAAGGTTGTCCACGAAATTTTCGACAAATGTAGTTAAAATTTCTAAGTATTTTCTGGAAGTTAAATTTTCATCATATATCAAATATTGAATTTTGTTGTCCATCATTACACAAAAAACATTAAATCGAAAATTTTCTTGAAATCCAGTATCTCTCGTTACATGAGGATTTTCCTTCGCCCAATAATGAATATTTTTCCTATTAAAAATTCCTTCGCGAGAAAATTTTGATTCATCAGTCCAAATGATTTTCCTTAAAAATTGTGGATCTTCCTGAATATGAACTAACAAGTTTTCGCAAAATAAAACTCTTTGTGGACAGTCCTCAGGCTTAAGACATTGAACTTTGGTATACTTATAATCATGCATATTATGTTTAGCCAATATTTTTTGCACGCAGAAATAGGTTAAGCCCAAATCTTCTTTGGCACATCTTATTGAAGCCTGCGGATAGGCATGAAAATAAGCCAAAACGTTAATTTCGTTGTCCTCACTAGATGTTACAGGTCTGGGTAAATTTCTGGGAACTTTCAAGGAAGAACCAAAATTTTTGAAATTGCTTTGAATTCGTCTAAATTTCTTATTGTTCATTGATGGCAAATTTGGATACATTTCATTGAATTTTCTACAAGTACGACTAATGATCTTATCACACTGACCATGTAAAACAAATAAATTCATAAGTACTGTATTTGAATAATTATTGTTTTCTTCCATTTCTCTTAAAACCTTAAATTAGAATTTTCAAGTACGGCAACCAACTGACAACGAAACGGAATAAATAATAGAAAAGTGTCATCCATTTAAAAACAACAGTTTCCAAAGGCTACTTTTCAAATTTTCCTAAAAACTCGTGAATGTTATCTGTAATAGTTAAATTGTCCAAATAAATGCTAATAAGTCAAAAACTATTCGAGATAGGTATAGGGACATGATATATTGAAAGATAGGAAATTTACAGAGCTTTTAGGACCGCGGTTAAAATACAGGGTGTTCCATTTAAAAAAATGTACTTTTAATCATTTTTCCAAACCATCAAAATATGTTTATTTTTGAAACACCCTGTACAAATATAACTACGATTTGGACACCGAGTGAATAGCCTCGTGGTATTACCTAGCTCTCCACCAAATTCTAGTGTCCTATCTGTCATGAGTTCAAAAATATCAGCCCTTATTGACTACCATGTTTTCCGAGAAAAAAAGAAGAAAATAATTATTATCTCGACAACGATACTAGATAGACATAGGAATATGTTAACGAAACTTATTAACAAACCAACAGGGATTCTAAAAAAAATATAATATACCGGGTGTTCCATTTAAATTATCATAGGTGCTAATACTTTTCAGTAGAAGCGGCAACACCGCAAGGCCAAAAATAATTTTAAAAGAAAGGTCATGTCCACTTATGTAAACTACCAAATTTTCAAAGTGATCCGTTGACTAGTTCGCCAGAACTTCTAATAGGCCACTCACCATCAATCACCCTGTATATATATATATATATATATATATATATATATATATATATATATATATATATATATATATATATATATACAGGGTGTTATGGAAATCATTTAATATATTGGAATGGGTGACTCCTGGGGTAGCCTACAGACATATCCAATACTTTTTTTTGCTTAAATCGAACATTTTAAAAATTTTTAAAAATACCCTAAAACCAGTCTATATTCGACGCACCTGGCTAAGCGAGCACGTGGCTCGATATAGCGTTTGACAGAAAATTACGCGCGAAAAACTTAAAACAATTGAATTTTTTGAAACGTTGCCAGACATAATTATAAATCTTTAAGAATACTTAATTTATTTTCTGTTATTAACCGTAATTTAAGACAAAAAAAAAATAGTAAAAAGGCCACTGCAAAATCAATCCTTTTTGTCAGTAGCCTTAATTTTAAGTAATATTTAAGACACCCTATAGGTATTACGTTATTAAAGATATAAGCCGTTATTCCTACTTACTAGCTTAAACTTTCTGCAAAGGAAAAGTTAAAAATCGAAACGAAAATACTAATTGAGCACAACTACATAGTACTTACTTCAAAAGTATAACCAGATCCGCTACCATCCGTTACCATAATACGTAAATATTATTAGTGTTTTAAATTAAATTTAATTTTCAGCCCTATTACGCTACTCACTCAAAGAAACTAGATAAATCTGATCAAAATATTGGTTAAAACGGATCGACGAAGACCATTTTCTAGGTAGTGAAAAGAAATTACATTATTTAAAACTTTAAACGAAAAAAAATTGAAAGCATTCGTTGGATGGTCGTTATTCTGTTGAAAACTTAAATATGGCGCACGCACGGCTCTTTGATTAAGAAATCCTTTTTTTTTCGAATCTTTCGATCTCCTTTCATCATGAAACATGTATCTTGTCTCTTTGTCACTTCCTGTACTTGATAACTTCCTGAAAGTTGCAGGGCGGGTATTTTGAAAAGGAAAATATGTAAATTGCCATATTTTGGCGTTTACCAAGCAACGAAATTTTGGTAACCTGGTATAGGTCAGTCTCTCTTCAACGATATGGAAATAAGAGATAGAAAAATAACCACGTCGTAACCTGAGCCGTGTTGGATTGACAAAACTAGATCGATCCGTAGCAGTTTACGAACTTTAAGGAAATACGTAATTGAATCAAGAATGGTAGTAGAAAGAGATAGAATAGCATTGGAGTGTCGTAAAGTGATCCGGATCGATCCAATATTTGTCAATCGAATACGCCCCTGGTAAACGCCAAATGAGTAATGTGTCAAAATGAATTGAGGGAATCGATTGAAGGCTAACATCTGTATTTACGTTAACCTATATTCGTCGCTTTGGTTTATTTGCATCAATTTGCATTTTGCTCTCCTTTTTATAAAAGTGTTAAAACAATTCGTATTCGTTGGTTAAAACTGTGTTTGTTGCGATTGTAAGGTGTACTGTACGTTTATAAGAAATATTTATACGAAAATGCCAGTAACCTGTTGGGGAAGTCGCTTTTTATTCTGTACGTTCAGTCTTAAATCACAAGGTTTTAACCCATTTAAATGAATTATTAGGCAGACATAGGAATTGATGGTTAACTAGTATAATAAGAGACAATCCTAGACTCCAAATTCAGGAAGTTTCCAGTACATCTTTAATAACAGGTAAAACACTTTAAGAAACGTTTTCGTTTACATTTAACTCCCTCTCACAATTTTAAACCTTTATATACCTAAAGAATGCTTTTGTTAAACTTGTGTAGTTTTTGTTGAAAAGTTCACAGGAATTTTTTTTTTAGAATACAACTTCCACTGAGGTGACAGACCAGTCTGATACTATTAAAGATCCACACAATGAAAATTTCGATGAACAAAATAATGTTACAGGAGAAGCTTTACTTAGTCCGGAAACTGGAATCGATATTACAAATCAAATTATATTTAAAGTCCCTCCGCTTGCCCCATTAACTAAATTTCAAAGCCTTGCTTCAGATTGTAAAAGGACTGCTTCAAGTTCTCAATGCATTTCTGCAAGTTCTACTAATGTAGAATTCTCTAATGACAGTGGGGGAAAAATACAGGCAATAAAAACTTCAGGGAGTAAAAGAAAAATAGAAGGAAAGAAACCGCTATCTACAAAGTGTAAAAAAAATATGCCTTCGCAAAGAAGCACAAGAAGTGATGAAATGATTCTTCAGAGAATGCACCAATAAACTATCGGTGTTCTAAAGGACATAAATGAAAATTTGTCCAAGATGGCGACCACTAAAAGATATTTTAGAAAAAATTACCCAGTGTTTATGTTCTTCGAAACTAAACTTTCATGACTATGCTTAATTTTGTTTGTTTCTTTGTTTGTAAGGTTTTAAAAAAACTGATTATTTTTAAGCTAAATTCTATGACTATTCATGTTTTAGTGAATAATTTAGTTATTTATTTTTAATTAAGCCAAATTCCATGACTTAATTTGTTATGTTCTAGTAAATAATTGATATCTGTGAAGTTGGCCCCCCAAATGTAAAATTTATTAAAAATTAATGGAGTTCTGAGTTTCCTATGAAGAGTTCTAGAGTTCTTTTCACTTTTTATTAATAGTTTCGTTAAAATAAAAGTAAAAACACTGTTTTCAAAATGGGGTGCTAACTTCACGCAGCCCCCCATTGTTGGAAAAACAAAAGTTTGGCCACAGTGCTTAATAGTTCTAAAGGAGTTCTACAGTTCTTTTGTGATTTTCGAGGCCAGAACTCTTACCCAAAAAATTCTAATACCTACATGTTTTGTGCTTTTTGGGAAGGAAAAAATTCAACAACAAAATGACATGCATTTATGCAGAACTGTGGAACTATTGCAGAAGTATCGGGAACTCATGTATTAAACCAGAACCCTTCTTAAAAAAATTTTCATGGGGGGCCAACTTCACACTTTTTTAACTGTCAATAATTCAAGTAGTAAATTGAATTTTTTTTAAGAAGAGTTTTGGTTTAAGACTCATGAGTTCCCATTAGTGCTGCAATAGTTCTACAGTTCTGTAGAATTAGAATGGTATTTTTTTACAACTTAAATTTTTGATAGTTAAAAAAGTGTGAAGTTGGCACCCCATGAAATATTTTTTAACGAGAGTTCTGGTTTAATACTCATGAGTTCCCGTTACTTCTGCAATAGTTCCACAGTTCTGCATAAAGATAATGACATTTTGTTGTTGAATTTTTTCCTTCCCAAAAAGCACAAAACATGTAAGTATTAGAATTTTTTGGGTAAGAGTTCTGGCCTCGAAAATCACAAAAGAACTGTAGAACTCCTTTAGAACTATTAAGCACTGTGGCCAAACTTTTGTTTTTGCAACGTGAAGTTAGCACCCCATTTTGAAAACAGTGTTTTTACTTCTATTTTAACGGAACTATTAATAAAAAGTGAAAAGAACTCTAGAACTCTTCATAGGAAACTCAGAACTCCATTATATTTTAATAAATTTTACATTTGGGGGGCCAACTTCACAGACATAATAATTGAGTTCCTTTAGCTTTGTTTGCAAAAATTTAAACTATAAGAATATTTTTAATTAAAACCTGGACTAGCTAAATCAAGCTTATAAGCATTATTTTTAATGAAGCTAAATTCCATGGCTGTTATTTCTTTTTGTGTTTGTGAATAATTATGTATTTAGTTCCTTTATTTTTAAGGATGTAAATAGAAATATATACAGATGGTTGGGTTGGGTTGTTGGCGGTTCTGCTTATTTTTCACTTTTTTATGCATTTTTATAATACTAAGTGTCCCTTTGAAGTGCACAACGAACGAAAACTAAATTAGAATATGTTATGGTATAATACCTTTGCCTAAAGGAGTAATTACATATAAAAAAATTTAATGGTGGTTCATCGAACACTTCCATGTAAAATTATAAGAGGTATCAAAAGAAAAGTGTCAAAAAGGTGAAAAAATGGCTTTCATCGTCCCATCCTTTTACACCTAATTAAAATTAAAAAATATAATAATTTTAATCAAAAGATTAGGTATTTCCTATATTATTGATAAGTTAATAACTAAATAAATTCATAATATAAGAAATGGTTGTAATATGTAATACCTTAGCCAGAGTGTCAATAATTCTGATACAGAAGGACAGATACATAGAAAGAAACTGACGCTATAAATTTACAGTTATTTTACATGCATGTAATTATCATTATTTATACTTCAGTTTTACAGGAATTTTTTTAAACCAAATCGGACAATTTAACCAATACACCAGACATATTAAAAACCTACTGAAAATATTGATTAATTAGTTGCTGCCTAACTTGCCTAGCTACTCCTAAAACTGGATTATGATCATGTTCAACATCATCAATACCTAGCAAAGGACAAAGTCTATATTATGTTCAACTCCTGCACGGATGCATATATTATGCAGTACAACACAGGCATTTACAATAGTACCTATTCTTGCAGGACTATATCGAAGTTTCCTTTCTCCCATAACACACCGAAAAACTAACTTTACTTAGGCGTCCAATACATCTTTCCACCGTGCTTCGTGTAATTTTGTGAGACTGGTTATATCTGCCTTCTGGGGTTCCGGGGTCTGCATTTTCAACGGGGTAAGTAGCCATGGCTCCAGAGGGTATCCTGAGTCTCCTAACAACCAATCTGTACTTTCTCCTGAAAGTGAAAATTAAAAAAAAAATTAAAAATACTTCTAATATTTTCGCACAATTAACTTTTTATTTATAATAACATACAAAAACAGATTTTTTAACTTCAGAAAAATAAATATTTTTAGGTAAAACATATTATTAATCCGTAAATACTAACCCCTGTTGTACTTAAGCTCTAATAAATTTTTCACTGCAGATGCCCTCCATATAAAAGTATATTGGTTGAACTACAATATCTGGCATTGGTATTAATGATTTGTAGATCATAATTACAAATAATTTGGCAATTTTTTGAATGAAATCCTTGTAGATTAACATAAAGATGTTCATCTTCTGCAGATGACCTCAAATAGTCACTATTGCATTGGCGACTTCATATATGCATCTGCTTACTACTTGCTGACTTGTAGATAACAAGAATTCTTCAGTAATGCCCCGTTGATAATTGCCTGTGGCAAAGAACCTTAAAGCAATTAGAATTCTTATCTGTGTAGGTATTCTGGTTGACCTTAAGTATTTCTGCCTCTAAATGGTCCCCCAAATTATCAAACAGATATGCCACTAAGTCCTTGTTGAGACGAAATAATTCTATATACCTTGTGTCGTGTAGCGAAAAGGGATCACTTTCGTCTCTCATCACACGCTTTTGAACCCGATTTTCATACATACGTACATTGTTAAATTATTAAAAACAATAAACAAAATTCAGGACACAGAAATTGAGGTTATGGTTAAGACCACAGAAACCTCTTCTTTTTTGCTAAAAAAATATACGTTTTTAGAACGGACTATACAGAATTCTCTCTTTCTTTATCTAAGACAGTATTCTTTATCATATTATCTCCATTTTGCCTATAAAAGAAATGCTTATGGAGTACTTATAGCGTGTTCGGCAATGCAATCTTTTCCATGGTTTTGCTCGGAATTATTGACAGACACGTGATCGGTCGTACTGTTTACAATAATAGGTCATGTGACCGTCAAAAATTCCGAGCAAAACGATGGAAAAGATTGCATTGCCGAACGCGCTATTAGTATAAACGCGATCGCTTCGCTTCTCTATCTCCTTCGCTATCGCTATCTTAGTCCCAGTCCAGGTATTCTATTTCTTTTATAAGACGCTCCTCTCCGAGCGTCCAACTCGAACTCCCCCTTTTGGGGCGCATTCAGAATCGACGCCGGGTGTTCCCGGGTAAACAACCGACCGTTCAGAATCAGGCGGCCAGCCGTTGTTTCTTATGGCCGTGACGTCACTGACAAGTTAATTTTTACCCACCCGACGTCGATTCTGAATGCGCCCTTGAAATAAACAGGCATTTTATAAATCATTTTATTTTGGGTTGCCTACCTTTGTTATCTTCATTTTACTAGAAGTTATAAAAACATTAGTTTTGTTTTCACCAGTTTTCACATTTCGTAGGACGGATAGTAACGAGAAAAAAGCCTGGAATATTAATTTGTGTTTAAACTTTTGTCAGTTTTAATTACTAGTTGAGTGCTCTTTTTTTATTAATGCCTGTACTGTGTTGTTACCATTGAAACAGAATTTTGTATTTCAGTAGTTGCTAGTGCTACATAAATACTTTAATCTAAAACATTTTTAAAAGAAGTGTATTTTAAAGTCGGAGGATCAGAGGAGAGACTTGTTGTGCGTCGTTGGAAGCTCGTGGTAGTAAAAAACTTTGTCAGTTGTCACGCTTTTCGTTTTAAAAGTTATACAATGATGCATTTAAAACAGTTTTTGCACCAAAAAATCTTATGGAGTATTTTTATGTTTCCTGATACTAACATAGACTGTGAAAGGCTCTGGCAAAATTTAAAATCAGAAAATAAAATGGTATTGTAAAATTATTGGACTGATGAAGATTCGAATGACTATTTCAAAGTGGAAGAGGTTTACGGACGCAAAGTTTGTAATTAAGTTGTGAGAAATTTCGCATAAAAAATAAAGAACGATATAAATAAACCTTTTAATAAAAGCCGAATCTTCTGATAAATATGATTAAAAATAGGTAAATAAAAACAAGTACATGCCAAAGTATTACAATTTTTTTTGTTTTAAGCTAATTTTGAACTAATTTTTTTTTGTATAGGTACTCATAGGTTTGAACAGCTGTTTTTTGGATTTTTTTGTGTTGTAGTACTTTAACTTTTTGAAATTGAATGTTTTAAAAGAGTTAGTATGATTTCTTACTTTGAAGATAACAAAAATATTATTATTAGTTACATAAGAATAGTCTAGAGAGACTTGACAACGTCTCATGTTAAAACAAAAGAATTTTTTCTGTAACTGACGTTTCTCCTTGTTTTTTATATGGCCATGTATTTTTGAACAGTGGCTCGCAGTCACAAAAAAATAATTTTCGAGTGCCGATATCTACCTTTTTTGATCATGAAGCGCCATTTATGAATATTTTTATTCAATCTGAATTCATATCAGGAGTTACCCATTCCAATATATTAAATGATTTCCATAACACCCTGTATATATAACTGGAGTAAATTACTTCTGTTTTAAAAATATTCAAAGGTGTTATGAGTTGTTTCTTAGAATTAAAAATTTAACTGAAATTTCTAATTTGATGACAAAATGTTAAGAAAGTCGTTTTTGTATTATTTTTCTAATTTTTTAGTCTTTGCAGCAGTATGCCACTGGCTATCTTTTATTTTTACGCATTAGGATTATCACCCTACAGCAATCTGCGAATTAGAACTCTGTAGTTGATATGTAATTATATACATTTGCGTTTTTATTTTTTAGCCAAATATGACACCGCTTGTCTCGATAAGCTTTTACAAAAAAAAAATGTAAATTGTAACTAAATAAATAGGTAGGTACTGCTTTTAAAGTTTATAGCTTATCGACAGGACATAAAAATATGTTTATGAAAAGTTTATTTTAGTGTTTAATTTAAATTTACACAATTTTCTTCACAAAAGCTCATTGAAACAAGCGATGTCATAACTGTCCTAAAAAAAAATAAAAACACTGAGGTAAAGTAATATACCTACCGGAGGTTTCTAATTCGTTCACAAATAGTTGTAGAGTAACTAGTTCTAATGCGTGAAAATAAAAGATAGTCAGTGGCGTACTGAGTATAAAAATTAAGATTTTTTTTAAAACATCTAAGAATTTGTCCTCAAATTATAAATGTAAGATAATTAATTAATGCTAAGGAACTTAATAAAATTGTATAATACATTGTATATACAACCCAACCCAACCTGAACAACAGGGGTAGTTTGGCTCATAGTTTAGCCTCGATTCATTAACTTCTTATAATAAGTACATATGTTACAGGTAGAACCCTAAGTGCGGCTACACCTAAGTGTTGCCATTAGCAGTTGGCTAGTCCTAGGTGTAACGTATTACAAACCTCATTATAACTAGATACACCTAGGTCTGGCCAGTCACAGCCGGCTAGAACTAGGTGTACCAGCTAAGTGTCGGCTAATATTGAATGCGCGCGCTAGATGTAACCTATTTCTGGCTATACCTAGGTATCACCAGTCGCAGTAGTCTAGAACTAGGTTTAACCTTATTCTAATCGGCTACACGTAGGTGTAGCCAGTCACGGTTAGTGAGAACTATAATACATTACATATGTCTATGATTGGTCAGAACTAGGTGTATATACACTTGGTGTCCGCTAATATTTAGGACAAAACTCCCGTGACGCTTATTTTTCTCATAATTGTCTTTGGGTTGTTTAGAAAAATTGGACTGTTGAATTGAACAATATATGAGGTAAGAACCAGAAACTAATGTACAGTTGACATAATATTGATATTGATATAAAAATTTTAAAAAGGCCTAAACTCCTTTATCAAATCAACAGACTTAGAAACATAGTTAAACATCCCATCTTGACTTGTGTAAACACCATTGTGAGTCATAACATAACATGAATTATTTATTATTATTATAGCATACATTTTCAAAAGGGGGGTACCAACTAGTATCTTGAATATAACTGAAATTAGGCTCCAGGCTGCCACACAGATGCACTGAATGCAGGTCTTCCCAAAAACTAATTTTTCTTTGCAATTTTCTCACCTGTACGTGACATAAGGGAACCTTCCGCAGCATTTTACATAGATATTTGTTCTAAAAAAAATATTTGAAGCAGGCCACACAGGTAAAAAATAAGTAAAAATACAATCAGGTCTTTTCTAAAAACAGACAGCAGGGAACCTTTCGCCAAGACTAACGTTTTTTAAATTAAGTATGTAAAGCATTTTTTTTTTCAATTTTCTCACCTATTTACCAATATCCAATAGAAAAGGGACCTTGTGTGTACTGTGAATGAATTTCTGGCTTTGGAAATGAATTAATTAGGTATACTAAATGTATTTTTCTCGTCTTCCTCTTTAAAAATATGCTTTTAATAATAAACGAATACCTATATCAAGTGCTGAAAAAAATTCCTTCTTTCCTATGCATGTAACAAACCTGCACTTTTGAAAAAGACCTGCTTTTAGTGCACTTGGTGGCTGCCTCGAGGCATATTTCACCTACATACATTAACTCTAGTACATCTTAGTATTCAAGCAGCTTTGTTCGAGTAGCCTGAGGCTAAACTTTGCTATGCATGTCTTATTGGTGTGTACATATATGCAGAGTTTTATAAATAAAGAAAATTTATTATTACTTTTTGTAAATATCTACTTTGTAAAACTAAGTAAAAATACTTGATTCATAAAATTATATAGATACTAGTTTGTTTTCCCCGCTCACCTTTTCATAACCAAATTTCATACTTACCTACTGATGCTTCAGTTCTTGTATTTCTTAGCTTCACAAAAATTGTACTAAACAGAGATTATAGTGGTAATTTCTGGGAGCAACCCTTTTTAATTTTGCATGCCTAGCATAATTACCTAAAATGAACAAAATTTATAAATATAACAAAACTATTTTCAAAGACATGTAAAGTAAGGAGACTTGAAAATCCAAAATACCCACTAGATGATTTTAAAGTAGTTCAATGTTAATTAGGTTTATAAAGAAAATTGTATTTAATTTATTATTTAATAATAAATCACAAGTGGGTACCTACTTAAATTTTAGAATATTTATCAGCTACTGTTCCTTCATATTTACTATAACTCTTCCTATAACTCCAGTATCAATCCCCATGTAGGGACATTTTTACATTATTAAAGCAGTTTAAAAAAGAATCAACTATAGGTTAATTACCTATCTAATATAATAGTAATACTTTTATGGTCATCAAAACATTCAAAAATGAACACTGACAATATTATATTGTCTATCTATAATAGAAACCAAGTTATTATCTATATCTGCCAGTCATTAGGTTTGTTAAGGAGTACAAAAATGTAGATTTGCTTTTAAAAATAGAATTTTATAGTGCATAGAATCGTACTTTATATATTATGAGAATACGCAGAACATTGTAATACATTGCCCTCAACATTGCCTTTTAAAATGGTAAAAGTTACGTTTATTAACAAACACATTTTCACAATTCTTAACTAGTTAAAAATGATGAATTTACCTACCTCCATCAGAAGCAATGAATTAATCTCGTAGTGTAAAATGTAAGAAGTACACTGTCACTCATTTGTAGGAAAACCTTATTATATATTCCTCATATTTAGGTTTGTCTCCAGTATTGTCCATAGGTATTTTCTTCCATCATTAAGAATATGGTCACTCCATTTTTAGGGCTTTTTTTGATAAAAAGGGATGTGAGCTTACACTTACTCAAATTTCATTTAAATTACACACATTTGCACACTGTTTTGATTCGGTCGGTGGTTTGGTATTTTGAGGTTAAAAATCTTGCATTTTAAAAATGTAATAAGCGAAACTTATACCGAACTATTACACAGAAATATTAAGAGAACTGAGGAAATAGTCAATGCACAGTCTTTTACACGAGTAAATCGGATATTTATGCACAGGCATTGAAAAACACTAACCAGTTCGTCGAATGGCGGGACTACTAATCGACTTTCCCACTCGAGTTATACAAACATGATTTTTGGGTTTGATTGCTGTTTTTGTTACGTTTCTTCTTTATTTCTCAATATACTTTGGATTTTGTAACAAAAATTATAAAATAGGACTAATTCTGAGGTTTTAAAAATGGTATAAATAAACAACAAGAGGTAAACAAGCCCCGATATGCTAGTTACAAAAGTGGTCGCTAGAGGCGCGGCGACTTATCCGAGCCGACAAAATCCCAGATATATAGATGACAAAGTGTGAAGTAATATCAAAGAAAATAATAGCTATATTATTTTCTTTGGTAATATACAATGTCTAAATTGTGTGCTGGAACCGTTCCACGCGTCAACTCGAACTTCTCCGCCATCAGCTGATTGAACGGGGAAGCAGGGCTTACCTTGACGACAAAATTGACAAAGATGCCGAAAAATATTATTCTAAAGACAAAGACGAAACAAAAACATTCCCCGTTATAGTAGTTTAGCAAATCGGCTTATGAGGACGCCACGTTCTTAATTTGAGTGCCACGCATTTCATTGGAAAAACGAGAAAAAACGTTATAATATCCAAGAATTACAATGAATTGTTACACAAAAATAATAATATAACCTAGAAAACTGTTATGGTACACTATTTCATAACCTTGGGCGGATATTATGCCTGAACATCTACGAAACACTGAGCATAATTTACCGAACGACGGGGGCAAAAAACTGCTGTGTACACAAGGTATTTCAAAATGATTTTTGAGTTTTACTATTGTTTCTGTTGTACTTCGTAGTCATACTTATATTATACTTAAGCACTCCGAAAAAAACTTTTTAAATAATAGTAAATTCGACGTTTCAAAAATGCTACAAAAGTTATATAAAACGTAAACATTCCCCGTTATACTAGTACCAAAACGGCCGCTAGTTGGCCAGAACGGTGTTGCCGTCTCCCTAATTGGAGTCGCCAATATCCGTGGATAAGACAGAAGAGGTTCTACTCCAAGTAAATGGTCAGCATAACCATCCTTGCATTGAAAATTTGCAAGTGAAGAAACTACAAAATAGACTCAAAAGAAAAGCGACCGAAGACATATCTCTACACCCATCAAAAATGATTAATGTGGGCGTCAATGAGGTTTCAGTGTGTTCTACCGGTCTACCGGTCGAGAAGAAGTATACTGCCTTCATTACCACGATCACTGGAAGATGTCCACAGCGGATTGGATTTCTATAAATACATACCATACTAGTAAGGGCGAAAACTTTTTATTAATTAATAATTGGTAGGGGGAAGGGTGGTCGATTGAGCCGGGGGGTCCTATGAATCACTCGAAAATTCTCCTGTGGGGCAACTGGCAATATTGCACTTGTTTGCCTTTCATAGGTGTGGCTGGTAAATCAAATGTTCCAAGCAGGCTAGAAGTTGTTAGTGGCCATAGTTCACGTGCAGAAGAGAAGTGAATGTGCGACGAGCGTAAATGTAAGTTATTTCCTTTTAATTTATGGACTACTTTTGCACTTTACAATTAAATTTTTTCAAATAGCAAGGTCGTATTATTAAACATTAGCATATAGGCTACAAAATCAAGTAATTGAACTGTACTTAAATCTTACAATTTTTTTTTAACGTGTTGCCATAAATTTTAGGTTAACAGGGGTCTATTGAGTCCATACATGGGTGGACCATTGAGACATGGCTCATTGGACCCCACCTTTACTGGTGAGTATATTTTAATGATTTTTTTCAGGAAATTTCAATGCCGCGATTTAAAAAAAGAAAAACGGACAGATCATTGAATACAGATGCTGTTAAATCAGCGATACTGGCATATAGATCGGGAGTTTCTATTAGAAAAGCCGCGAAGGACCATGGAATTGATAAAGAAACATTGAGAAGGCATTTGAAAAAAGTTGGCCAAGCTGATGAAAAGTCTATGGTTATTTCACAGAACTATGGCTGGAATAAAATTTTTACAAGCGAGCAAGAAGAAGTTTTGGTTGAATATATCTTAAAATGTTGTGAAATGGGATACGGTTTTTCAAGAGATCAAGCCAGGCAACTTGCATATGAGATGGCTTTAAAAAATGATGTCAAAGTTCCTAATAATTGGAAAAAACTGCTACAGCTGGAATTGAGTGGTACAAAGCATTTTACAAAAGGCACCCGCAGCTTTCTTTAAGAAAACCTGAAGCTTGTAGTTTGAGCAGGGGAACCTCTTTTAATCAACATACAGTGGGAACTTTTTTCGATAATCTTGAAAAAGTTCTCAAACGTCATCCTAATTTCATGAATGATTCTAGAATTTTTAATTTAGATGAAACGGGTAACACTACCGTTCAGACGACTCATAAGGTATTGGCGACGAAAGGAGTTAGACAAGTGTCCCAAAACACTAGTGCTGAAAAGGGAACTCTGGTGACAACTTCTGCATCGTTTCTTCTCAAGGAATAAATTACCCTCCAGTAATGATTTTTCCCAGAGTCAATTTTAAAAATGTAATGACTACAAATTCATATCCCGGCACACTTGGACTTGCAGAGAAATCTGGATGGATAACTGCTGCAAATTTTCGGCATGTAATGAACCACTTCGTCAAAGTTACTAACAGTTCAACAACCAATCCATCTTTGCTTATTTATGACAATCACGAAAGTCACCTGTCTATAGATGTTCTCGACATAGCTAAGGAAAATGGGGTCACAGTTTTAACTCTGCCCCCACACACTTCTCAGAAGCTACAGCCGTTAGACGTTGGTGTCTTCGCTCCATTTCAGAACCACTACAGCAGAGCCGTTAGTAGCTGGATGTTTAAGAATCCTGGACAGACTGTTACAATTTATGAACTGGCTTCGTTCGTCCATGAGGCAATGAACAAAGCTATGACATCTGAAAATATCAGGGCTGGTTTCCGTGCAAGCGGGATATTTCCTTTTAATCGTGATATATTCTCGGATAAAGACTTTGCTCTTAGTGAAGTGACTGATAGACCAAATCCCCATAGTGATACTAAAGAGGCTGACGTTCAATCACCTCAAAATAAAAATTTACCAGGACCTTCTACAGAAGAAGGGATTGTCAAAGAAAACCAACATGCTTTGCTCGATATTACTGATGAAGTTAATAACGGTAGTGGCATAACCCAAGGTGACGCAATGGAAGCAGTATCAGATATCCAAGCTGCAAATGAAGCTTCTCCACCTCAAACTTCTATAGATAAGCCACAAAATATAAGAAAAAATTTTATAGCACCCATAGAATTCCGTGGCTATCCTAAGGCAAGAGAAAGGAAAACAACAAGAAAAGGAAGGAAAAAAGGAAGCACCATTATAGCGACAGATACGCCTGTTAAAAGAGAACTTGAGGAAGCACAAAATAGAAGAAAGGCTTCAAAAGTAGTAAAAAGAAAAATCGCCACTAAAAAAGTAATTAAGAAGAAGAAAACTAAGCCTTCTTTTCCAGAGTCGTCATCCTCAGACGAAGATGAGCAACTATCGGTTCATCCAGACACCAGTTGCGCAGGATGGGATGATATATCTGAAGATGAAGAAACTCTACCAAAGCTTGATAAAGGAGCATTTCCTCCTCTTAGAAATGACCCGCAGATCGACGACTTCGTGCTCGTTGAACTTTTCAATAAAAATGGCACTGGAATGTTTTATATTGGCAAAATTTTGTCTAATTCAGATGAAAATCATGAGTTCGAAATCAGCTATTCGCGCAGAAGCAACAAGTCTGCAGAAAAGTTTGTGTTCCCGACTATTCCTGACCTTGCTAGTCTAAGCATCGATGAAATAAAAATGATTTTGCCTAAACCAAATTCATTTGGTACGAAGAGACTATCTCGAATGTTTAGCTTTGACCTAGATTTTTCAAATCTTAAAATGGGTTAGTTTATTTAAATAATGAATTATGTTATAAAAGTTAATATTGTTTAAAATATAAAAAATAAAGTTTTATGTTGTTCTAAATATGAAAAATAAAGTTTTATATTGTTCTAAATATAAAAAATAAAGTGCATAGAACAATTTTCGTACTTATTACCCTGTACTTATTAAAAATTCTTCTGTTTTGAGCTGACTTTAGATATTGACTCATTGGTCCCCAGACCCAGACTCATTGACCCCCTTGTCCCGGGGTCCAATGAGACAGTTGTCATTTTTCAGTAGAATTCTCACAGCTGTCCCCTTAGGCATCATGTCAGCATTACTAATGTTAATATGAAGTTGTTAAAGAGATAAGAGGAAAATAATGAAACTATTGTAAGAGCTACAATCCTGAAAAAAAATGTGGCTCAATCGACCACCCTTCCCCCTACATGTAATTTTTGTCCAAAATATTTTATGATATTATTCACTATTTATACAGTCGAAAATGGGCATTATATCCCTTTACTTTTCATTGTGTTGCCAAATAAAAATTCAGAAACTTACACCAATGCATTTGAATTACTTCGTAATTATTGTAGTAGCAACACTTTGTGTTTAAATCCAAATGAAATTGCTTGGGATTTTTAAAAATAAATTCATGTTAGTATTAAGAAGGTACGCATGGCTACAAATTTGTATTATAGGATGTAGATTTCATTTAACACAGGCGTGGTTTAGGAAGGTACAAAGTTTAGGATTAGTAAGTGAATACAGAAATAAAGAATCTCAGATAGGTCAGTGGCTTAAATGGACATTTGGACTATTGTTTTTAGATAGCAATAATGTGGGAGAGTGTTTTATTAAAGACTTGTATTCCCTAATTCCACAAAATGAAAATGTTATAAAATATGCGGATTATTTAGTAGATAACTATATTTCTGACAATGCAACTTTTCCACCAAATATCTGGGCTTCTTGTACTAGTCGTACTGAAAGGACTACAAACGCGTGTGAATCTTTTCATAGCAAATTTAATGCAAGTTTTTATGTTGCGCATCCAGACAGTTTTAGGTTCATATATATGTGTTGAAGAATATTCAGTTAAATACCACAGTTAAAATCAACAGTGAACAGTGTTCACTTGCCCGTTTCTTGTAAAAACGCTAACTACAGTGAAACCTCTATAACTGAGATCTCAAGGGACCTAGGATTCTTTATCACTTATAGAGGCTTCTCATTTACCCAGTTTCCCAAATAGGCATGTTTAAAATGACGGTTGTCTTATTTATAGAGGGTCCCGCTAAGAGAGGTCGAAATGTACCGTTTTTCATTTATAGAGGTGAAAATGTTAATGAAAAATGTATATTTTATGTAATTTATCAGAGGCTGTTAATGAATTGCACTTTCGTTTCGACATTTTGTGCACTTTTATTCACTTGTTTATCATACAAAACCTTAGATAGTACTGAAAAATAGCGATGGGATATCTCGAATGAAAAATAATCGATCATTCGATTATTCAAATCACTCGAGATATCTCGAGAAGTCAGCGCGATCATTCGAATGATTTAGCCGAGATTATAATATAATAATAATCGCCTTTCGCCGCTTTGAATGACGAGACGAAGTACGAAATGATGCCGTCGCTGACTCGGCACTCGACGTTGCGTTACGATGCGATTGTCTCGGATGTGTTTTTCGTGCGAATGATTATTTATTTCGAATGATCCTTCGATATCGATCGAGCATTATTTCATCTCTCGACAACGCATAGCATGTTTTTAATATTGTCTGGGTCTCGGATGATTTTTGCATTCGAATGATTGTTTATTTCGAATGATCCTTCGATATCGATCGAGCATTATTTAATCTCTCGACAACGCATAGTGTTATTGCATGTTTTTATGATATATACTGGGTGTTAGTAAAGTATATGGCCAAACTTGAGGGTATTATTCCTTACTTAATTTTAAGACAAAACATAGGTCCTAAAAGACTTTGTTTTTAATACACAGGGTGTTGAATTTTTGTAAAAGGTTTTTCCTAAATAACTAGAGGACGCAAATTAGTATAAAGTTGAAATTTGGTGACAATTTGTAATGCATAAAGGGGAGTCATGCTAGTTGCCAAATTTGTTTAAAGAAGTGTTTTTGTTTTCATGGATCTCTTATTTTTTTTGGTATTTTTAACAAATTATACTAATAAAAAATGTTATGTATAACTTTACATTTTTTTGTTTTTATCAAAAACGGCCAATCCAAGCAAAAAAATTCAAGAGATGATTTTTGTGCAGTTTTATTTGCTATATTTTTTGATTCGAATGATTATTTTGAATGATCATTCGATTATTAAAATCATTCGAGAGCTAATATTTCGATTATTTAATTCATTCGATTATTCCCAACACTACTGAAAAACAAAGCACGTGCGGAAGAAATTCGAATGTTTGTAAGCAAACGTGTCGTAACCTGTCCAAACATGATAAATTGTCTTACTTACAGAGGTTATTGAGCTACAAAGTCCCAATTATAGAGGTAAACATCGAAAAAATCTAAGAATTCAAATCTCAATTAAAAAGGTTTCAAATTCCCAGTAACAGAGGTATTTCAATGCAAAAGTGTCGGGACTTCATTGTAATTATCAGTAGCAGAGGTTTCTCACATATCCAGGGCCCACCTAACCAGGTTTCACTGTATAAGGAACATCATGATTATACATATATCTAATTTAATTAGTTTATATAAAAATAATTCTCTCAGTAGGTTTAATTTTATAAAAAGTGTTTGTCATCAATATGATAAGAAATAAATCTGATTTTACTGTTAATATTATGTGTTTTATTATTTATTAATTACGTCGCCGGACGATATATCCTTAGGGAATACTTAAGAAAAATTAAACGTACATTTTCAGAGGAAAAACTTTCGACCAAATTTGATTGTTTTCGAATGTTTGTTGTCCTTTACAAAGAGTTACTGGTTAACCTAATGAGGCGCGCAAGTGACCCATACGCCAGTGAGCAACGTGCGCGTTGGAATTTAGCGTACCCTTAAAAATTTCTGACCGGGCGCGCAATTGGTATATGCCCAGAAACACAGTGGCGGCGCTAGGCGTCGGCGATGTCGGCGACCACCGACGGTCTCACGCCAATAGGGGCCTCGCAAAAACTCGCAAGTTAATACTAACCTATACCTAACATAGAATATTTTGGTACGAGTAGGTAGTATTTACCCAGAAACATCTGGCAACAAGGGTCTCGCAAAGCTCATGTCGCCGACATCCACATTTGGTCTTGCCCGGCCAATGTAGAAACATGATTTATTTCTCGCTGTAAATAATTAATGCTGAGGGCTCTGTGCCAACCCTAAGAGTGATTTTTAAAATGTTAAAATCTCGATACCTGACAGAATATTATAAAAATGTTTACTATTTTTAAGAACAAACGCTCTTCTCGTGGTAGCACCAGGGGGTGGCACCCAGTATAGTTTAATACTTTTTTATCTGGGAGAGCCCACGTGGACTTCAAACCTAAGTACTAACATACCGAGGGTGTCTGAAGAGAAGGGGATGCAATCTATTGGCACGAGATTTAAAAGATTGGCGGTTGGGAATGGAAGGGAAAATATCTGCCGGCAATTTTTTTCATAATCCAGAGACCGTTTGAATGAGCGAGAGAAGTGAGACCAGGCTTTTGTAGCTGGATAGTAACGGAATGCATATGTAACGCGCGTAGGTAAGGTCTTATTTGGTGACATATTGACATAAGGTCTTATTTGGTGATATATCTTATTTGGGTGACATAGAGACAGGTCCATATCCAGCATTGGTTTTTAGGGGGGGGGGGGGGGGCTAAGCAAAATCTTGAGGGGGGAATTAATGTTTTTTTCTACATTATAGTGTAGAAACGTCAAAAAGATGTAGAGACTTTTGCTTTTCCTTTTTTTCCAAGGAAAGTATCATTTAAAAAAAACATTTCTGTACGACGGATATATATTTTAAACTTTAAAGGAACTAAAAATAAGATACTCTATCATAAAATAAAAAATCTCTACTTGGTAACCCGTATTTAGAAAGGGCAACATGACTTTTATTTTAAAAATACGCGCTTTTGAAGAGCAAACGAAAAAGGTTATATATTTAAGAAACATTTTAAGCAAACTAAAATTTACTCTTTACTGTAACAACAAATAAATAAATAAAAAATAAATATTTAGGAACTCTCTTTTAGGTAACATTACTAACATAATAATATATGTGAAAAAACCTAGGCGAGTTCCTTAATAGCTATTTGTGTATTAAGAGCGCAAAGTGATATATTGCCGCTCTGAGCGAGAAGTTAGACACGCGACGCGTAGCGGAGCGCGGCTATCTCGCGAGAGCGGCAATGTCACTTTGCGCTCGAATTACACACATGATTTTTTCTACAACCGGTGTTTTTATAAAAATGTTTGGTAAAAATTGATAAACTTTGATAATCTCAAACTTGACACTTCATATTTCAAAAAGCGAGCATTACTTTACGTTACATATGTGTCTAGATAAAAATGTTTGTTAAAATAGTATTTGTGTCAAAAGTCGCAGATACGCTGGACGTTTCTTTATTATTATTAAGGTGTCCATGGTAACTAAGCGAGCGACAAAGTAACTTTGTCGCTCGGCGAGCGACAAAGTAAAACAAACGCTTGTTCCTCGAAAATGTCCAACTTTGCGCTTTCTTTTGAAAGCGCAAATTTGTACTTTTCGCTCGGTTGTAGAAAAAATATTTTTATAAAAACACCGGTTGTAGAAAAAATCATGTGTGTAATTCGAGCGCAAAGTGACATTGCCGCTCTCGCGAGATAGCCGCGCTCCGCTACGCGTCGCGCGTCTAACTTCTCGCTCAGAGCGGCAATATATCACTTTGCGCTCTTAATACACAAATAGCTATTTTCATTTATTTATTTGTTGGTAAAGTGTAAGTTTTAGTTTGTTTAAAATGTTTCTTAAATTCTTAAATATATTACTGTTTTGTATTTGTAGCCGCCTTCTGTTGGAGCTTTTTCGTTTGCCACCTTAAAGGGAGGACTTTTAAAATAATATTTTAAAAGTCCTCCCTCTTAGGGGAAATACGAAAAAGCGTCAACAGAAGGCGGTGAAGTGTTTGCCGCGCGTGGCGGCCCGATTTTCACGCTTTTATACTAGGTACGACACAAAGGCCGTGTGCCGTGTTTATACCACCGCTCGATCATGAGCTTTGCGGTTTAACACAGGCCGCAAAATAAATAATTTTATTATTATCCAACGTCGATATAAACACTTTCGATTAGAAATATACGTAAATTTTCTAGGGGGGCCCAGGCCAGCTCTAGGGGGGCTCAGCCCTCCCTGGCGCCCCCAGGCTACGAGCCTGCATAGAGAGTGTGTAAGGTGAAGAAAGAGAAGTATTAGCTGGCTCGGAAGAGAAAATCAAGCTTTTGGCTGCTGATGTGGCTATTGAAGTAATATGTTTGTGCCAGCTGAGATCGTGTTTCAAAGCGATGCCAACATTGAACGTTTCTTTGTTCTGTATGGCCCGGCCATTCATGTGGATGGGATAAGTGTTGCTAGATCTTTTGCGTGACAGAGAGAAGACTGGGTTTTGGTGGCGTTAAACTAATCAAGGTGTCGGGTGTGGTACCTCAGTCTACGAATAATTGGAGTGTATTTAAATTTAACGATGAACTACAACAGAAATAATAGTAAAATTCAAAAATGATTGTAAAATAACCTCAGCGTGTAGAAGTCTTTTGCCCGGTCATTCGGTGAATTACGGTTAGTATTTCTTTGATGCTCATGAGCAAATATACTTTTTGGGTTTTTAAAATAATATGCGTTGCCTGTTTCCTCAGTTCACTTAATATTTAGGTGTAATAGTTCAATATAATTGCGAATATTACAACGTTCATTAATAATTTAGTTTGATAACATAACCTCGTTGGCCAACCAGCAAAGATTTTGCAGAGTTGCCAACGTTTAATTTATTTCTTAAATTTGGATCGCCCATCGTGGGACTAAATCACCATAAACCGTCTCTAATAATGAGCGATGTTTGATCGCTATTTTGGGGGTGAATTTGATCAGAAAAATAAATTATTTTGGAGATAAGCTTTTCGAATGGAGTACTTTTGTATTTTGAAATAACAAAAAATTGCAGGATAAGTTCATTAGATGGAAGGGCCTTAGAACCTTTCTTGGGGACAGGCTGCACATAAGCAGTTTTTCAGCTCTCTGGAAAGATACCCTTGTCATAGGAGATCTGGAAAGGACGAGCTAAGATGGGTGCAAGTTCCGGAGAACATTTTTTTATAACAATAAAATTGTTGGTATGCAATCCTGGGCGGAGGACTTTTTGGTGTCAAGTGATAAAAGAATTTTATGAACTTGTTTGATCTTGTATTATGTTGGAAATTTTGTGGGGTACAGATGTAACGATTGGAAGAGCGAAATTCGCAGAATGAATAAGAGTGAAATTAGTAGCGAATTAATTGGCAAATAGTTTAGGTTTTCCTTTAGAGGTTGAGATGATTTCGTTGTCAGAAGTCAGGAGAGAAAAAGTGCTTCTACAGAAGTTTTTGGCAAGTGACCAGAAAGATTTGAACAGAAAAGCACGTTATTTTTTATGTGACTGTAAAGAGCATTTTTGTACTCTGAGATGGTTTAATTGTATTGATTTCTTGCCTCGGTGAAAATCTGACGATCTTCGAGTGTTGGAACCTAAAGAACCTTTTTGTGAGCCTGGCTTTATCACAGACCTTGAAGAACCAGGGCTCTTGATGGTGGATTTTAGGTTTCTTGCCTATATATGTGGAATGAAACTTTCAATAGCTACGTGAATTATATCTGTGACTGAGAATAAATTTTGGTGGGATCGAAAGTGGAAAAACCGACGGGGTTCCAAGGGAAAGCTAGGAAGAAGTTTCGAAGACCATCCCAGCCGGCAGAATTGTAGTGCCAGATCATGCGTTCATCATGAGGCCGTAATCTGAACGCCCAAGGGGACCCTTTCCTTACCACCTCAGGACCCTTTTCTTACCACCCGTGGTAAGAAAACAATCTAGTGGGTTTGGATTATGGATAGGTACGCAGGGAAAGTATGTTGGCTCCCTGATTAAATTGGTAAGCGAGTTGCTTATTGCGAAGTTTTCTGCCGCTTTGCCTTATGGGTCGATTTTTCTGGAACCTAGCTATTCCTTGCTATGGACGTTAAAGTCGCCTAGGACGATGACGATAATAATAAGAGGAGGGAAATTCAGAGATAAGATGGTCAATTTTTGCCAAGAGAAAGTCGAAGAACTCATTGTAGAAGTTGTCTGACGGAGAGCGGTAGATGCAACAGACAAATTTAGCGGAATATCTAAGCGTAAGTTTTAGCCAGAGAACATCGGGCTTGCCTGGTTCTAGATTCAGGAATTTAGTGCAAGGAAAACTGCTGCGAATGGCAGGCACATACCACACCATGAAGATGAAAAGATCATAGCCTGGAAACAGGAGATGATTGGTTAAGTAAGTTAGTTTCTTGCTAAGGGAGAAAGTATTATAATCATAAAATAATCACAATTACCTTTCCAGTTTACGAAACATATTGCCTTGTTGTCTGTCGTAAAAACTTAGGAATTTGACGGTACAAAATATTTGAATTTATCCGCAATTCTGACAAATGGGTCCAGTTGACATTAAAAAAAAAATTTCTTCCTTTTCGAATACAATGCATTTGATAAAAATAATAGATACCTACATCATACAAATAAAAGAAGATATGACACCGCGCAGGTAGGCGTGGCCATGTACGTCACTCCGTGAGTAATTCCGCCATATTTTGTAAACGAGACACGTCTTTGTTAAGATGGCGTTGTGTTTAAATTTATTTTTTGGTGTTTTTATATCACTTTTAAGAGTTTAAAAGTGAAAATGAGGTGTGTTGTGTATGATTGTGATGTGGACAATCGATGCAAGGGCTTTATGCCCGATTTTTATTTATTTAATCGTGTCTGAACCACAACCCGTAAGATTCATAATATCAACAATACATATAACTGTTCATATATCACTCCAGTGTCTGGCGCACATCACCGCATTTTCATTGCACGTCCATAGGTCCCGGAGGGTGCATGGAGCTTGTAGGGATTGGCACACCAGAAGGTGCTCCATTGTCTGGGCTTCTCCGCATTCACATGCCTCCTCTTCCGCATATCCCCACTTCAGGAGATTGTTCTTGCATCTCCCCATTTGGCACCGGAGTCGGTCAAGGGTTTTCCAGGTACCCCAGTCTAGGTCCGATCCTGCAGGAAGTTTTTCTTTTGGATTCCAGGTTGGGATGTCGTTGTCTGCTAAGCGCTGTTCCCATTTTGCCTCCTTGGTCGCAGTTTTAGAGGCTGTGAGGGGCTGTGTAGATTGTAGAAAGTTTCACCTTGATTTTAGTCTAGCCGCTGCCGGTACATGTTGATACAAGGGATGTCTGGAGTCGTCGCATTGCCTGCTTCGTTCGGCCATGGCTAGGGTTTCCCTCCGTATTTGCGGTGGTGCAATTCCAGCTAGCATGTAGAGTTGGTCAATGTTGGTGGGTTTTAGACATCCCGTTATTAATCTGCAGGTGTCATTCAGGACGGGATCCGGCCTATGGGCGTGTGCTGATCTCTCCCATACGGGGGATGCATATTCGGCTGCGGAATAGCACAGCGCGAGGGCCGAGGAGCGCAGGACGTTAGGGTTTGCTCCCCAGCGAGCATTAGTCAGTTTCCGAAGGATGCCGTTTCTGGTGTTGACTTTGGCCTTGGCCTTATCGATATGCTTTCTGTAGGTCAGAGAGCGGTCCAATGTAACCCCTAGATAAACTGGGTTTGGGCAATGTTGCAGTCTGACTGAGTTCCACTCTATTTGCAGTTCCCTTCTCGCCTGTCGGTTATTGAGGTGGAATAGGCATGTCTGCGTCTTCGCTGGGTTCGGGCGGAGCTGATTTGACCTATAATAGTCACTCAGCCTTGATAGGGATTCTGTTATGTGCTCCTCTATCTCTGCGATGTTTTTTGACTGGCAGGTGATAGCTACATCGTCGGCATAGATAAAGCTCCTTGTTGTTGGACCGGTTGGTTGGTCGTTGGTATACACATTAAAGAGCATGGGTGCTAGCACGCTACCTTGGGGAAGGTCATTCTTCTGGTTCCTCCAGCGGCTTCTTGTTCCTTGGAACTCTACATAGAATCTTCTGTTAGATAGCATTGTTTCTATCACTTTCGTCAACTGGTAATCTCCTGCCATTTTGAAAATTTTTTCCAGTAATATTTTATGATTTATAGTGTCATATGCCGCCGTTAGATCTATAAAGACGGCTCCCGTTTTTACCTTTCTTTCAAAGCCGTCCTCAATGTGTTGGGTGAGACTTAGTACCTGACCAGTACAGGATCTCCCAGGTCTGAATCCTGCTTGCTGGGAGATTAGATGGTTTTCTATTTGGGACCCATACTTGTTCAATATTAAGCGTTCATAGAGTTTGAACTGGGAGCACAACAGTGACACCGGGCGGTAGCTTTTGGCATCTTCCCGTGGTTTTCCCGGTTTATGGACGGCTACGACCTTAGCTTTTAACCACAATTTTGGTATTGTATTGTTGGTCCAGCAAGAGTTATACATTTGAAGAAGCCAGTTCAGGGCTAATGGGCCTAAGTTTATCAGGAACTCATTCAGGATGTCATCCGGGCCTGGGGCCTTCCTGGTCTTCAGAGACTTGATTGCAGTTTTCAGTTCTGTAATGGTAAAGTAAGCCATGTTAGATTGTCTAGGCTGTTGTGTCATCCTGAAGGTGGGGGTCACTTTCACATTTTGATCAGGCTTACCATTTAGGAGTAGCTGATGTGCGATTTCGTTGGCGGTGACGTTTACTAGGCGGTGACGTCTCCTAGCTGAATGGTTTCCGGGGAGAAGGGATTCCGATTGTAGTGTTCTAAATATTCCTCGTGTGTGCCTTTACTTTCGTTGGAGAAGCCGGGTATATAGTAAGTTCTACAGCCACGGGGAATGCACCGCCTCGCTGTCTTCTTGATTGCAGAGATGAAATTATCATAACTTCCTGAGGTCGGTGGGAGATCTCTAATTTCTTCGTCGATCTCTCCTGCAAATTTGTTCCAGTCGGCCTTTCTTAGATTAAACCGCCTTTTAAATGGGACCGTCTGTGGCATTATCACCGGTCTAAACCTCAGCATAATTGGCCGATGTTGGGAGTGAGGGATAGGGTCAATGACTGACTTGGTGAATGTTCCAGCCAGGGACCTGCTGGCGAAGATAAGGTCCGGGTTGTAGCCTCTCATCCATCTGCCACTATTAAAGGAAGCGAGCTGTTTCTGATCATGGATGAGGATCATGCCATTATCTTCGGCCCACCCCTCCAGGAGTTCTCCATCCTCGTTCATGTCACGATATCCCCAAGTTGTACTGTGGCTATTGAAGTCTCCAATTACCACATGTGGTTGGTTAAGATGTTGGGGGAATGAGAATCTCTCATTCGGTGGTTTGTATATTGAGGATATCGTTATGTTTCCAAGGTTAATCGTGATCAGCTCTATGTTGTTGAGTGTGGTGGCAAGTGCATTAGTTACTTTGACTCCTGGTTTTACAAATATTGCGCTTCCATATTGGTCATGAGGACATTCCTTCACTAGTGCCATTCCTGATATGTTTGGGCGGCGTTGTGTTGGCCCTCTGTGTGTCTCCTGGAGGCATAGGACGTCGCATGAATTCTCTTTACATAAGTTGGAGATTAAGTCTTGCTTAGTATTTGAAATGCCTTCAACATTGAGTGATATGATTGTCAAGCTTGGCTCTGAGAAGAGCCTTTCTTCCATCTTTCGGTTTGATCACTAACAAGTGTAGTTCAGTTTGTGGAAAGATCAGCCGGTACTCATGTACCGTTGCCCAGGGGACGCCCGAATGAACTATCGTGCATTCTTCGAGGAGGCTCTTTCCTGCCCGATATTAAAGTTTTTAACTTCCCCAAAGGCAAAGAAACACAAAATGTTTTGAAGCGTCTGTGCAAACGGGAAGATAAGTGTTATGTCAAAAAAGCTAGAATCCGTTCCAGACGTTTCGAAAAAAGTGATTATGATGGTAATTTCAAGCACGAATTGTGTCATGTCAGATGTGTTTAATGTTTTTACAAACTCGCTTCAATAAAAAAGTTTACTGTGGCAAACAATTGCTAAAAATCTCCACGGTAACGAATTGTCACAGATTGAATTTTTTTTCTTATTTATGTCAGATAAAGCCAAAGAACTTACGACAATATTCTACAATAGAAGGGTTCTTATAAATCATCCAGACTAGATTGCGCATTTGTCAAAGACGCTTTCTGTGGTCATAGTAATATTCGAATGAAAGGAAGCTAAAGTTAGTGAATATTACTACATGACTCTACGTTACTTCAAACCTAATTCTTGCAGTGGCTCCAGTAGACTCAAGTTGTCGCCCATTTGAAGATCGAAGCTCTGGAAGTGGTCCTCTACAACGATTTCTCTTGTCGCGCCGTCTCCTTCTCGACACCGACGGTAACGAAGATTGAACTTAGTAATTAATGTCAACTTGCCATTAAATAAAACCCTGGACTTGGTAACACAAATAGATATATTATCTGATTAAATGAAAATTTACTGTACAATGAAAGATATAACAATTGATAAAAAGATTATAATAATAATAAAGATATATAACAACAAAGAACCATTTAACGAACGTTAAATAATGAACTGAACAATGCTGAACAAGCGTTTACCATAAGACTCGAATTACGACACAAGATATAAAAACAAAAGTCATTGTTCTGTGATCTATTAATTCCCCAATTACTCATAAAAATAACGTTAAAAATTTACCCTTACAACCGTTACCCCGTGAAGTTATACAAGACCCCTTACTACATGTTCATTACGTTCTCACTCCCGCGCGAAACACGCGAACGCGTCTTTAAAGAAGTTACCGAACTTCCAGTAATTAGAAATCATTTCGACTGTCCCATTCAAAAGCTGACGGGGAACTGCCCTTCGACATTTTCCTTCGTACTACCTAAGGTCTCGCTTTAGCCCTTCGGTTACAGAGTCGGAGTATGCCGAATTTTATACAGTTTAGAATTGAATTAACTTGTTCTTTGTTTAATGGATGGTTTATCCATTGTATACAGGTTAAAACACTATACTAACCTATGCTAAGGCTCTTGAATACGTGATCGAAAAAAATCCTTTATGGTCACTTTCTAAAGGTAAAAAAATCACATCCAAAAAGCCTATACAGAAGGAGTTCGAACTTGATAAATCTAACAGTTACTTATATCCGTATTGACATTCCATCTTTTCCTATAAAGAAGAATATTCGTTAATTCGCGATAATTAGTAAATCGACAGAACATTTCTAGATACGTCCCTGTATTCCTTTACCTAGCCGAGAAACGGGGTTTTATTAACCACGTTTCTATTTTGCCGTAAACTGACCCCTTTTTACAATGGGGAAATATAAATATTGGTTCTAATTTTCAATACTGGGTATTAAGCCACTTTTAAATTTTATGGCATCGTTGATGACAACACATTTAAGCCATTGTGAAGTGTCGAATCTAAGGTCAAAATGTTAAACAGTGCCCAAGCATAGGTTGGAATGTTACCGTATTTGGCTTATTTCAAATAATAGTTAGTTAAATAAGATCAAAAATGATTGTACGTTGTTTGTTAGATAAATATATAGTATTGGAAGTCACATAACAGAATATAAGTTTTCTAAAATTCCTCTTTTCCTATCTCTAAAATAAAAGGCAAAGTTGCAAAGAAGCTAAAATCATAGGAAAAAAATATCGATGTTAATTAATATTATCGAACAAAATAACATCGATATAAACGCCGAAAATCGAAACCGAAGTATCGATATCGATGTTTTTCATCGTCGACACATCATGCCATAGGCGTTTCTAGGTGGAGGCTTGGGGGGCTAAGCCCCCCAAATCTCGGATTAGCCCCCCCAAATCCAACTGAGTGGCCTAGTATATGTATAGCCAAATATGTAAACCGGGGGCTTAAGCCCCCCCAAATATGTAAACCGGGGGCTTAAGCCTCCCCAAAAATAGAGGTCTAGAACCGCCTATGCCCCTAGCCCTACATGTTGGAATGTTACTATTGCGGCGTGTTGTTGTGCGGTGCTCCTGTTTTGTGTACTATTTCAAAAACACATGCACATGCATGCGTTTGAGAATGCGTACACATACATGCGCTTTATTTTCAGTTATGCAAAATAAGTTTACCTCAATCATTCAAACACTTCCAATGTGGTGATCGAATTTATCGTGCAAATATTTTAGAAAAAAATGATATAAAGAGATGGATAGAAGAGTATAGTGCAGTTACATGTACGAACTGGAATGTTAAGTCACCAAAAAATGATTATACTCGATTCAAATGCAGGTAGGTACTTTTGCTGGCATTCTTTGCAAACTACCAAAGAAGTTTCACTTCTATCGAGTGCACTAAGTTGCACACGCCTATTTTTATTTCTTCTCGTCTTTTGTGTTTTTATAAAGTGTGTGGTTAGGTTTATTATTAGAACATACATTTTAGATCTGTTTTGTATGCCATCATAGTGCTTACAAAAGAGTGGATCAAGGAAATAATAAAAAAGGAAAGTCCGAAAACTGCTTTTGCATGGCTTCAATTGATATTTTAATTAAATTAAACACTGCAGACACCAAGAAAAAACAAATATGTTAAGGTATATACTTCCAGAATCTTCAACTCCAATTTTTCAGGTTTTAATAATATAATTTAATTAATAATTTAATAATATCTCAATTTGTATATTTTTTGGTAGGATGGATTTCCCGCAATTATTATGATAAATAATAATCACAATCATGCAGTGAATGTCGCGGAATCGCTATCATTTTTACGGCCTAATAAAGAAACAAGGCAAATCTTTGAAGGATACTTCGATGATGATATGGGCATTAGAGAAGCCATAAACTTTCGTGAATCGAAACCTGAACCGGAATTTCCTTTAGGCAGCGTAGAACTTGCAAATGCTTCAATAAATCCAAAATATCGAACTGTACAGTTTTGGCATGATGTATGGCGGAACAGTAATTTGGGTCCGCGTTTTGGAAAAGGCATAATCGAGGTAGGTAGTTAATACGCATTTTTGCAAATAATAGTATTGTGCCAATGTATATTTTTTCGCAGAAATTATAAGAAAAACAGGAGGCATATTCCGAAAAAGGGTTTATCGTAAGATTTCAGGAAGATCCCTTTGCTATCCTTATTATGACTAACATAATGCAAAGAGCTCATATGTGGCCATTTTCTAGTGATATTGCATTCGTTGATAGTACAACATCTTGTGATGCTGCACATCATTCAGTGACTTTCATATTAACACCCTGTGATATTGGAGCTGTGCCATTAGCTGTTTTTATAAGCAAAGGTCAGACAATCAAAGATTACACTGCAGCATTTCAAGTTTTGAAAAAAGATTTCAAGAATGCATTTGGTGATCATGGATATCCAGAAATATTTATTACTGATGATAGCGACGCAGAAAGGAAGGCGCTTACAAATGTTTGGCCCCTAAGTACACCGTTATTATGTCGATTTCATGTTTGCCAGTCAATATGGCGTTGGCTATGGGAAATCAAAAATGGCGTCCTGGATAATCATCGGCCCATTTTATACAAATGTTTTCAAACTATTTTGATTGCACAATCTTTTGATGGCGCAACCAAAGCATTTGATATTGCTACAGCTAAGAACGAAGAGAATGAAGAAGCAGATTCGCAAATTAGGAGTGTCGTTCTCAAATATCCAAATTGGGTTACTTACTTGGAGGATTACTGGGATCGGGAAGAATTATTATTATGGTGCTTCTTGGCATTTAGAGACGCCACAACTCATGGCTACCAAACAAACAACTTCAGCGAGGTTAATGTTAGATTATACAAAGACATTGTTTTATCACGGAATAAAGCATACATGCTATTGCCTGGTTGATTTTACATGTACTGTATGGAGCAGCACTATCTTAGTCGGCTTAGAACTTTTGTTCACGGACGAAATGCAGCACCACGCCTATTTCTTCAAAAGCAACTTGCAAAAGCTTCTTACGTCAAAAAGGACCATACAAAAAAAATGTCAAACACCTTATACAAAGTTGTAAGTGAAAAAAATTCTAAAATGTTTTATGAAGTTGACTGTGATGCTGGATT
This sequence comes from Philopedon plagiatum, assembly GCA_963971165.1. NCBI lineage: Eukaryota > Metazoa > Arthropoda > Insecta > Coleoptera > Curculionidae > Philopedon > Philopedon plagiatum. The sequence goes on along the minus strand of OZ020189.1, from coordinate 64,498,385 downwards.
CTGTAGCTGTGTGCATGGTAGATTAGGAAATTTTGTAAGCATCAGGCCGCAATATATTTCTACTATGATAAATCACTACCAAGTGCGCCAGCGGTAAGTGCCCAATCATATTACGCAATGGCAAAATTGGCATTTGGTGAAAATGTTCAGCCTGCATCATTTTATATGCCAATGAAACTGCAAGAATTATCAGAAGACCTAGGTGAAAAATCAGTTCATAATGTGAATGGTAATATTGTTCCAGAAAATGTAATTAAATGCGAAAGCATTCCTGATAGTAATGATGCAAGTACTGTACAGTACTGAATAAAGCTATTCAGCGGCTGGAAACCATAAAAACTCGAACTTCTTGGGAAAGTTTCCTAACCACTGCTGGTAGTTGTCTGCCACTACGACATTGGCATAATGCGCATATTAAGGTACAGACAACATCCATCAGTAGACGGCGCCCAGGAATTACCAAAGGTAGTAAACGATTACCCACTGGTCGCCCAGTACGCGGTGAATCTGGAAAAAATGGTAAAAAACGAAAAGAAAATTTAGCTTTAGCAGTCAAGTGCAATCAACCTAACGCCAAGTCACATGGCATGGGGCATTAGGTATGCCAATAATTGTAAGATATGTCTAAGATTTCTAAAATGTTTTGTTTAAATACATGCTTATTTCTTAGCAAAAATAAATACATTTTATTTGTGTTTTAATTTGTTGATTCAGCGTTCCACGCTGGCTGCTTTACTGCAACAGTCCAACCTGGGCACTGTTTAACATTTTGACCTTAGATTCGACACTTCACGCTGACTGATTTACTGCAACATTCCAACCTGCGCTTGGGCACTGTTCAACATTTTTGATTCAGCACTTCACCCTTATTGGTCTAATATTTAAAATAAACCAATCAAATTTGCACAGGTGCCGAAACCTATACCATTATGTTTAAATGCGTACCGTACACACTATAATCTATAATGATTTCTGCTGAAAACCATTAGCTACAATCTACAGCTACAAATGTACTACTTTTAATCTGCGTAAAGGCGCGCTTCCTATGGAACGGCTGACGCTCGCGGCTGCCGCACAGCGTCTGACGCCTAGTACTGCTCATGTGACAATTTAATGTATCCGTTTCTTTTCGAGCGTCAGACGCAAGCTTCAACGTCAATGGATTACTGGCGTCAGCCGGCCGCTGAGCCGCAGCCGCGAGCGTCAGCCGCCCCATAGGAAATGCACCTTAAGACCACTGGTACTACATGAGATACTTAGATGTTCTTCAATCCATTTTTTTTCAACTCCCAAGAAAACTCACTCCTGCTGTCTTCTCACCTCTACATCCTCAATTTTCATGTGGCTACAAAACTTACAAGATCTTAAACGATAGTGCTTTCCTAAACCAAATTTCCCTGACTTATTCGTCCCTCGTATATTTTCTACTGAAAATATTGTCTCTCTTTGCTGTATAGGTGTCTCGTCTTATTTTTTTCCTCAAAACTATTGTTTCTCAGATTACAGTAATAAAATAAACTTGTAATTCTTCCGAATTACATACGTGTTGCAATACACAAACACTCGTAATTCCTCTCGAACTACGCATCTCGTTACATACGTGTTACAATACACAAACATTCGTTTCCTCTTGAACTACGCACCTCGGGAATGGGCTACTGACATATTACAACAAAATATGTTCCACTGCTCATTCACAGATCAACTTCCGCTCGTAAGATTTTTGGCTTACGTACGTCATGCACGTGGAGAGTCACTTACGGCGGACTCCCATCAGATTTCGCTACAACTTACTCCGATTTATAAGGAGGGTGGAATAATCATGACTGAGGTATTGTAAATCCTAAGTTTGAGTCTAACTTTGTACGTACTGTCTTAATTACGGTTAATGGGTTAAATTGTCAAGTCATACGTATGCAGACCTTCGAATGTGAAGGTTAGTAATCGTGGTATCTGGACGTCTCCACACGACTACAACCATGTGAATCTTACTTTCCATGATTCCACGCAGTCGAAACACTCTTGGGGGCCAGCCAAATAGTCTAAGACTGGTGAAGAAAAAAAACTATTTCAAACCAAGTAGTTAACTCTCAAACTTTTCCGGTCTCCTGGGTCTTTTCTAGTCATTTTTAGACTTTAACAGTTCCCCGAGGATTTTGAACAGAGGGTAAGTCAAATCGAACCAGGCTAGTATACTTAACTCGTACAGGACTGACGTCAACTTTCTGGCGATATGGGCCAGTGTACTCTCTTTCACTTGATCCCTTCGCGGCGAAGGGATTCAAATTCACAAATTTGTATTGGTTTGGGCGAAGGCTTCGCCCAAACCAATACAAATTTGTGAATTCACTTATATCAACCATTACCCGCATACTGTACAATATCGTGCCTTGCACCCATACTGTAAGCTTAGCTCTTGTTAAGTACACCGCTCTCACCTCCGTGAAAGACGCTAGTTCAATAACATCGTCGCCGTGGTTGGCAACGCGGTAGTGTCGTCTAGATGGCCATTCCACGAGTCGAAATCATATCCATATAAGTCCAATCAAAAATCAAAAAGAAACTTTTTCCAATCCCGATATATGCCAAATCAACTTTTCAAAAAAAATTCGGAACTAAATAATGGAGATAACCATATTTATATCACTGAGAAACACACAAAAACTGTATAAAAACTCTACTACTGTAGGCATTCAATGAAAAGAACACTCGGTATAAAACATTATCAAAGGAAAACATATTCTCACTAGCTGATAAAAAAAACTAAACTTGATGACCAATAACAGTCCAAAACAAATTATTCTTATATTCCTGATATTTTAAACAAAATGTTTTCCTTACTACGTTTGCTTACTACTCTGCTGTCATCTTTACTCGTTCTCTAGACTATCTGTTAAATCTCCTGCTAAAAAAAACTCATTAACTAAACAAAAGAACTCTACTTCACGGACTTCTCTTCTATGGATATACTTCATTTAACGACTGGCTTAAGCACACTAGCTTTTAGCCTACTTCATGTAACCTATTCGCTCAAGCACTCGATGTTTGTCGCGACACCAACATAATATGCGTCAAAATTGTATGCAAAACTAACAATGCACTTCTACCCAAACCCATAGCTTGTTATTTTATTGCACTATCTCTGCCACGTACAAGCTACTATTTATTACACCTAACAGACTTGACGAATACAAAATCATATCAACTTCTAACTTCCCTCGTATACACTTCTCTGTATACCTTACTACTTTACATTCCCAAAATTTAACTGTCAGTCAAAACCAACATCTACAAAAATTTATAGCTTCTACAATACGTTAAAACAAAACATTACACATTAAAACAAATTACCTGTAGTTCCTACGTTATTTTGACATTAACGCTCAGATTCACTAAGAAAGTTTAAGATTTAGTACTGGTTTAAATTAAGATCTTATAGTTAACCAGTTATGTTTTGACAGGTTTTTGTCCTGTCATTGTTAATAAGTCGCCATCAAAAACTTATGAATTATTGTGATATTTCAGCGATTTACTTGATTTCCAAATGATTTTCATCTTGGAACGAGTTGCCGTAATGAATTTAGTTCGATTATTGTTGAAAGTACGTACTAAAATTGTCCTTTTCTTGATAAATTTGCGAAAAAGTTCAGAAATAAGTTCATAGTATAAAACTTAGTTGTCTTATTCTTACACTTGTCAGTTTAAAACTTTTGGTTTTCAAATTAGACCGGACTAGCGTTGGAGAATTTGGCTGTAACAGCCAGATTCTCCAACGCTAGTCCGGTCTAATTTGACAACCAAAAGTTTTAAACTGACAAGTGTAAGAGTAAGACAACTAAGTTTTATATTGTGAACTTATTTCTGAGGTTTTTCGCAAATTTATCAAGAAAAGGACAATTTTGGTACGTACTTTCAACAATAATAGAACTAAATTCATTACAGCAACTCGTTCCAAGATGAAAATCATTTGGAAACCAAGTAAATCGCTGAAATATCAGAATAATTCATAAGATTTTAATGACGACTTATTAACAATGACAGGACAAAAACCTGTCAAAACATAACTGATCGACTATAAGATCTTAATTTAAACCAGTACTAAATCTTAAACTTTCTTAGTGAATCTGAACGTAAATGTTTAGCGTTTACCTCGATAATCCAATATGTCGCTTTACTTTTTAGTTATATCCCTTTACCTCATATGTAACCTATTATTTCTTTAGCTTCGATTAAAATTCCGTATGAATTTAAACACCTTTGTTCTTTTCTGTCATTGGTCAATAAACTATACATATGGTATTCTCTAAACTTGAATTATTTCTGACCTAGATTTATATGTACCTGAATGAACTTCCGCTAAACATATCGCTCTAATTATGTTCAAAGATCTAAAACATAAAAACATAATGGCCGTTGTGGATAAGGTGCTGTTTATTCGTTTAAACACATTTAATTATTCGATTAAGGAACAGAACTTAGAAAAACCCAATATAAAACCCAAACCCAATATAATACCTGCTATAGTCACGTTTCCAGATAGGTACCATTATATTAAAGCAAAACTTTATGTCAATAAAGTGCTAGACTGGTTTATGGCTTACGTAGCCAGCCCGAAATATTTTCACAATAAAAAAAATTAGCTAAAATAAGCTCTCTCTAAACATTATGATCCCAATTAAATAGAACCCCTATAAAAGCAAATTGTCCCCATCTAGCATTCTATCTCCACAAACAAACCCTTTTTGTTGTGCATGTGCTTAATATTTAATAGAAAAGCAGGCTACATCTACCTAAATAAGCAAAATCTAAGAAATATCGTAATAACATCTTCTACCAAGATTCCTCTATAAAACCTTTTAGGATCTTTTTTCTGAACTTACCGTTTACAATTTTATGTATACAAACAAACACTTTTGTAGGATTGTACATACCCATTCTCAAGTAAATGAAATAAATAGTTTTCAAATTACGAATTAAAATAGCGCCAAATCAACTGATTAAAAACAAACCTTATAAGCGCAAAAACACAAATGCAATCAAAAAATGTATTACCTGAAAGAAAATAATTAAGAATTATTTAAATTAACCAAGTACACAAATTACAATGTCTCAATAGTAATAATAAAGTGGGCGCCTGGACGCTATGTTTACCTGAACTTGCAAAATGTAAGCGCTTGCAAAGGATAAAGCATTATACCTGATTATAAAATAAATTATTTTACTGCACTTTAAATTCCTTTAAAGCGCCAAATATTCGCTTTACCATCTTATAGCGAACAAACTAAATCAACACGGTAAAGTTGATTAAAACATGAATCTTAGAAAAATTCAATCACAAATATAATCCCAAACAAATTCCTTACTTTTATGGACAAAACAAAAACATTCCTCCAGAATATGGCATCTTTTGATTCTCTGGGTTGTGGCTTCAGCTGCTATGATGTATGGCGTCTCGCGTCGACTATCTCGATTTCGTCTGGCTGATGCAATTCCAAATGCTTTTTCTGAATTAAAAATTCTAACCTGTTAAATAAAAAACTACTTATGTGGCCTATGGACTCCACTGTCTCTCTCTGTTTCTCCATTGTCTGCGATTGGTTCTAACGTTGCCAAACAGGTATTCCACATAAGCTCGAACACCACGTTTCCAATTATCTCCAAATAAACCAACAAAATACCTCCGTGAAAACAATATTTACCACAATTCCTCATAAAATTAAAATTGCAAATAATTTCAAATATTTCCGCTAAAATATTGTTTTGTTAACACAATAACATTTTTAAAATCACATTGTATATACGAAAATATAGCATATAATATAATTTTCCTGGTATATTATATCAAATCACAAAAACTCTACATAAAGTTCAACCTCTGTATTTCAATTAAATATAATAACATTACTTTAATACGGTCTGCACAAAGTTACCGCATTACAAGGAGTTCCACCCGTTAGTTATAAATCAAATCTAATAAAAGTTGTGTCTCTGACCCCTAATTTATTCTCTTTTAACAAATAATTCTTCCCTTAAACTTTAAATCCCCTAAAAACGGATTTTTCCCAAAAAAAAATTCGCGTCAAACACATCTTTTATTAGTGTTAGTATCTACAAATTTCATGCAATTTCTTCTCTCTTCAGCGATCTTCGTGCTTCGGCTTCGGCTTCGGCTTCGTCTACCTGAAAATCCCTATCTTTTCTCCTCAATAAAACGTTTGAATATACGAACGCAATTTATCCTAATAAACTTTTAACACTTGTCGGACGTTCTTTTAAATTTTACAGAAATAAGTTAAGATTAACTCTTTACCATTAAAATAAAACTATAGCGCATTTATTTAAGTATAATTTTATCACAAAAATCAAAATTTCCTTTACTGATATTAAAACAAAATTAAAAATACACGAATTTAGGTTTTTCTTATCAATTGGAAGGATCGCAACAATATAGAATAAAGCTGCTAGTGTACACCACAAAGTTTAGCAAAACAATGTTAGAACAAACTCAACTAATTACCAGTTCAGAAATTAAAGGACTCTAAAGAAAAAACTTTTACTCTTTTATCACAGCTTTTCAAGACAGAAAAAAGTAGTTTTAACGACAACTTATTGAAATATTCTTAAAAACAGCTATGTAGAATGTAATAGTACTGCTATAACAAATGAAATGCACATATTTTCACTTTAAAAATAAATGTAAACACAAATAACTGAAAAACAAAACAAGAAAGTGCTTTAAATTAATCTGTGATAATTTAATATTCTGGCACAACAAAATACAGCGCCCAACAAAAAAAAACATTAAATCAATTGAAATTTTCTTTATAGTTCGAAATTTCTGTGCAATTCTACTAAAATTACTTAAAAACAATGAAATTACGTTAAATTCTTAGAAAACAAAATCACTTGTCTCTAAACACAGTTAAGTGAAAATTTCTCGACAAATTGGCAATTAAGTAATATGAAAAAATCTCTAAATCTACAAAATATGAAAAAAAACAATAAAATATCGCAACAAAATACACCAAAACATGTCTTTACACGAAAAAAAAAACTAGAAAATTCATTCCTATCGTCTCTCAAGGCTTTAAACTAACCCCTTATGGCCTTGTATCCTTACTCTCTATATTAACACAAATTAAGCTCTTAAAAACGCGTTATGAACACAAAAAACAATTTAGTTACTGCTCGTTAAATGATATATGTAACTCATAAAAAATTGACTGACTTTAAGCACTTGATATTCTCTCTCTAGCGCAATTACTTTTACAAAGAAAATCTAGACAATTTAATAAATCTTGAATACCTACGTCGCAAGTTATCCGCGAATAATGATAAAAGACGTATTAAAATTACCTACAGACCTGACACCAATTTTCTATAGTCACAGATTGAATTGTTTTTCTTATTTATGTCAGATAAAGCCAAAGAACCTATGACAATATTCTACAATAGAAGGGTTCTTATAAATCATCCAGACTAGATTGCGCATTTGTCAAAGACGCTTTCTGTGGTCATAGTAATATTTGAATGAAAGGAAGCTAAAGTTAGTGAATATTACTACATGACTTTACGTTACTTCAAACCTAATTCTTGCAAAGGCTCTAGTAGACTCAAGTTGTCGCCCATTTGAAGATCGAAGCTCTGGAAGTGGTCCTCTACAACGATTTCTCTTGTGGCGCCGTCGCCTTCTCGACACCGACGGTAACGAAGATTGAACTTAGTAATTAATGTCAACTTGCCATTAAATAAAACCCTGGACTTGGTAACACAAATAATTATTATATTATCTGATTAAATGAAAATTTACTGTACAATGAAAGATATAACAATTGATAAAAAGATTATAATAATCATAAAGATATAAAACAACAAAGAACCATTTAAAGAACGTTGAATAATGAACTGAACAATGTTGGACAAGCGTTTACCATAAGACTCGAATTACACAAAATATAAAAATCAAAATCATTGTTCTGTGATCTATTAATTCCCCAATTACTCATAAAAATAACGTTAAAAATTTACCCTTACAACCGTTACCCCTTACTACATGTTCATTAAGTTCTCACTCCCGCGCGAACGCGTCTTTAAAGAAGTTACCAAACTTCCAGTTATTAGAAATCATTTCGACTGTCCCATTCAAAAGCCGACGGGGAACTGCCCTTCGACATTTTCCTTCGTACTACCTAAGGTCTCGCTTTAGCCCTTCGGCAACAGAGTGGGAGTATGCCGAATTTTATACAGTTTAAAATTGAATTAAATTGTTATTTGGGTAATGGATGGTTTATCCATTGTATACAGGTTAAAACACTATACTAATCTATGCTAAGGCTCTTGAATACGTGATCGAAAAAAATCCTTTATGGTCACTTTCTAAAGGTAAAAAAATCACATCCAAAAAGCCTATACAGAAGGAATTCGAACTTGATAAATCTAACAGTTACTTATATCCGTATTGACATCCCATCTTTTCCTATAAAGAAAAATATTAGTTAATTGGCGATAATTAGTAAATCGACAGAACGTTTCTAGATCCCTGTATTCCTTTACCTAGCCGAGAAACGGGGTTTTATTACCACGTTTCTATTTTGCCGTAAACTGACCCCTTTTTACAATGGGGAAATATAAATATTGGTTCTAATTTTCAATACTGGGTATTAATTAAGAAAGCCCCTTTTAAATTTTATGGCATCTTTGATGGCAACACATTTAAAGGTTCTCAAGAAGTAGCTGTTAACTAATCTCCCTAAAATGATTTCAAAGCAAACCTTTTCGCTCTCTTAATTTTATGGCTTTTCTTAAATTATGTTAGTCTCTAGCGTTATCTAATATTTTAATATATATGTACAGGGTTATTCATTATATTTTGACTCCCACCTACAGCTCTTATTACGAGTTATAGAAAAAAACTTTAAATACAAAAGTTTTAGGGTTTTTCACGTAGTATCTTTTGGTAATAGCGGAAATAAAAAATCGACTTTACAACATTGAAAAAATTAATTGAGTCATATTTTTTTAAATGGAACACCCTATATATGATTAGCTCAAATGAAAGATCTCTTTGTTCTGATTTCCGATATATATAATTTGTTGGCATTTGGTTCAGCCATTTTTAAAAGTGAGTTTAAAAAAAATACTTTATTATTGCAAACGTCGATGTTGTCGAGGCAACTTGATTATATTAAATCAACAAACTTTAATAACTGATGATCTCCCATTGTGGAAAAATAAGTTATAAACTCAAATATTTCAAAAGTGGCTGAAGCAAACGCCAACAAATTATATATATTTGAAATCAGAACAAAGAGCTCTTTCATTTGAGCTAATAATATACAGGGTGTTCTATTTAAAAAAATATGACTCAATTAATTTTTTCAATGTTGTAAAGTCGATTTTTTATTTCCGCTATTACCAAAAGATACTACATGAAAAACCGTAAAACTTTTGTATTTAAAGTTTTTTTCTATAACTTGTAATAGGAGCTGTAGGTGGGAGTCAAAATATAATGAATGACCCTGTACACGTTCTGTCACAGAATCACCAGACTTTAATCGATAAAATACGACAAAGACACTGAAAAAGGCTATTTTCTTAAAAAATAATTTCTTGGTTTTAAATTCATACATTTAGATATTTTTGTCTTGTTTAGAATAATTTTTGGCATTTTAAGATTTTTTAAATTTGAAAAATCAAAGAATATAAAAATACAATAATTTTTATTAATTTACTATTTAAAATGTAAAAAACCCAAAAAAAAACTACCCTAAAAAAATTGTTTCCGTCGCAAACATACAGATGTTATTCACCGCAAAAAATATTTGACAAATTATAGGAACAAACAAAATTCTTATTTATAACAAATTTTCGGAAGACCCTGTAGGTATATATTTTAATAAGAATATGCCTCTAAATAAAAATTATTATCCTAATTATTAGGCATAGTTTTATTTTATAAATTTATTTTCCTTTTCTTTTCACGTAAATAAATACATAGAACGCAATGGGCAGGCAATTTATTCCTTTATTTACATGATTATTTTAAATCATATACTTTAAAAGTATTATATGCAGGAGGCAAAGTATATTGCCAATAGAATTTATACAAAATCGCCTTTAACTAACGTAAACTGTATATTGCGCGTTACAAACACAGTTCAGACAACGCGTAAACGCGAATCAGTTTGTCAACTCCTGCGAATTTCATTCATAAACGTGAAGCACAAAATTGTTTTTTATAGCTGTCTGCCTATCTCGAGTGTGCGCAGTAAGAGCCACGTGAGAGCCGAAATATCGGCAAATGGTTCAATTTACGACGTATGTCCTACGATTAGGCAGAACCGGATTACTACAGTTAGAGCAAGAAAAATATTTCACTTACGTCGTATCCGTATCGTAAGCATTTCTTGCAGCGCTGCCAATTCTCGATAACCCTAAACCCGAAGAATTTTGTGAGTAATATTGGAGAAATAACACAATCAGAGTAAAAATTATATTTTTAGGTTTTTTTAGACTATAAACTAATGTATTACTATTCTTGTTACAATAAAACTACCTTTTTACAGCCTAAATTAACTAAGCGGAAGAGTAACCCATCAATATATTAACGGAACCAGTTGGTTCAGTCAGCGTTAACTGTTATGGTCTATACGTAGTACAAACTCTGAAGATTTATGATTTGTATGATTTTTATTTAAACTTTAACAATTAACTATTTCTATTACATTTTTCTTTATATCAAGTAATTAAAGTGTCTTTTTTGTTAGTTGACAACGTTGACATCCGTCGTTGCTATAGATTTGCGTATATTCAAATTGTAGCTAAGGTTGTTCAAACGTGATGTTAAGGTCGTCTAAACATACTGCCCGCCTTGAAATCCATACGGTTTCAACGTTCTATGATTCATCATTAGGTAAGATGCACAGCTTTACAACAGGTCGCTTAAAGATGGAGGTTGCAGTTTTAATGGTAGCAGCCCTAACCACGCCATCAGAGCCAGGATAAACTTCGTTTACAACACCCAATTGCCATTTAAGTGGTGGTAGCCCATCTTCTTTTACCAGTACAACAGAGCCCGGTTTTAGCAGATTGGGAAAGCTTTGTTTCCATTTAGTTCGCTGTTGCAATTCAGAAAAGTATTCCTTGGACCAGCGTGCCCAAAAATGCTGAACCATCCTTTGCAGCCTCTTGAACCTTGAAAGTCGATTCTCAGGAATGTGAACGTAGTCTTCAAATCAAATCAAAATATTCTTTATTAGTCAAAGAACAAAAAATTCTTACTGACAAAGATGAAACATAAAATACAAAAAATATAAAATTAGATACAAAAAATAAACATTAAAATTGAAATTAAAAAACATACATCAAAATTAAAAAATAAAAAATTCATGATGAGATAAAAAAAAATGCAATGTGTTTGGGTTGGATTAGAAAGATTTGGGTAGAAAGTTATAGTCACTTGAATTTTTTTTTTAATTAATACTATAACTATAACTTTCTACTAACATATTGTTTTCTTTAAAATTTACAAACTTTTGACAAAATGATGCAAAATTTGTTTAGAAGAAATAATAGATAAAATTCCTATGCGAATTCACCTTTTCCCCAGGGGGGTCAAAGCAAAAATTCAACCTTTTTCGCAAATTACAAACTATTCCCTTCTTTACTAAAACATTCCTAGCAGGCTCACTATCAAATACCCTGAACTTGGCATGGGTTCCCTAAGTAACAGTAACTACGGGTTGATAACAATTTCAAGCCATTTGTTTGTATCTTTTTTTTAAACAGTAAAAATAAAGCTTAACATTATCAGTCCAAAGACTAAAATTTATCAGCATAAAATTCCTCCAGACTGTAGTATGCCCTTGATTTTAAGAGATTCTTGACAGATCTACCAAACATTTTCAAACTATTAACAGACTTAAGACGGAGCGGTAAGTGACTATACATGTTAATGCTTTCATACATTACTGAATTCTTTGTTGTTTCACTCCTCGGAATAGGTACTGGCAAATTCATTCCATTACGTGTATAAAAGTAGTTAGGCTGCACTGAATTCCCATATCTTTTGTGAATCAACAAAACGGTCTCCAGAATAAAAAGACTCAAAATTCCCTGTTGCATAAATAAGGGTCTACAATGTTCCCTAGCCTTTGCCCTACATATATACCTCAATGCCCTTTTTTGTATCACAAAAACAGATTGGAACAACCTTTTACAGCAAAAACCCCAAAAAGCAATCCCGTATCTCAAATGAGACTCAATGAGCGAATAATATGCCGATCTTGCCATACATAATCCCAATTCGTTACTAACTATGCGAACAGCATAACTTCCCATGCTATTTTCCGATTCAGACACAAAATATGGTCTTTAAATTTCAGTTCAGAATCAATATAAAGGCCCAAAAACTTAGCAGTCCTCTTATTTACTATAAAATGATTCCCCACGTTAATGTCTCGCAAAATGAATTTAAATGAGACAACACCCGTTTTATTAACATTAAGGCAAAGATGATTTGCATCGCACCAGTCCTTTACACGTTGGAGGTCCTCAGAAATAATAGTCTGCAATTCCTCGGAATCTTCTCCAATCCATAGGATGGTGGTATCGTCAGCAAAGAGGGTAAATTTACCACGAATACCAAGAGAGGCAAGGTCATTCAAGTACAATAAAAAAAGAACAGGTCCAAGAACCGAACCCTGAGGAACACCGTGCTGCACACTCATCTCATCAGACAAGCCGTTGGCCGTGCACACAACCTGACTTCTGCCCGACAAATATGACTGAAACCAGTCATAAGCCAATCCTCTAAAGCCATATCGATAAAGTTTCTCCAGCAGTATTCCATGATTAACACAGTCAAATGCCTTCGAAAAATCACAGAACACTGCTGCAGCCACACTACCCCCATTTAGGCCAACATAAACACTCTCCCAGAGATCAAACATGGCATCGCTTGTATTCTTACGGGTCTGGAAACCGAACTGGCACCCGACCAATATATTATGGCTAGACATAAAGGCGACCATTCGAATTTTAATAAGCTTTTCGATTATTTTTGACAATGTTGGTAGTAATGAAATTGGACGGAAATCAGCCGGATTTTCAAGGTCACCACCCTTAAACAATGGAACCACAGCCGCTGTCTTTAAACTCGCAGGAAATCCACCAAGATCGAAAGAATTGTTGATTGCCTCCACCAGCACCCGAAGTGCCTGCTCCGGCAAGGCTTCAAACACCCTAAGGGAGACGCCATCAATACCAGAGGACCATTTATTTTTAATTTCTCCAAAGACATGTCTAAGTTCAGTGATATCTGTATGTATTAAGCAAAATGTATTAACTATAGATACATTACTCATATATGATATAAGATCTACATGAGAAGACAAGTTAGAAGTTAGATTTTCAGCAACCGAACAATAAAATGAATTTAAGATGTTAGTGTCTAGTTCAGCTTGATTTTTTGATGTGTTGGATTTTCCTCGCAAATTATTAACTATACGCCAACTTTCTTTAGTTTTATTTTGGGCCTTAGCCATTCGTGAAGTGTAATACAAATTTTTTGCCGCTCTAATAACACGTCTATAAATAGCTCTATACCTACTAAAGTAATTTAAAAAATACTGGCTTGAAGTAAACTTTCTTAATCTGTGCAAGCATCTTAAATTTATTGAAGAATTCTTTATACCGGGTGTGATCCAGGGCTTTTTTGTTTTTGGTTTTATTTTGCAAATGGGAAAGCTTTTCCTAAAAGTTTCAGTTACGATAGCATTAAATTTATCTAGTGGCTCATGTGCTTGTAATATAGCATGCCAATTTATTTTTTCAGATTCTTGTTGAAACTTTTTAAAATTTTTTGAACTGTATATTCTCCCAAGTCTAAAAGTCTTCAGATTTATTCTTTGATTAACAAAAAAAGGTGAGATTACAGCCTCGTGATCTGACAGTCCCGAAGGTATCACGGCAGTATTGTTTCTAAGTAAGTCAGAAAAATTTGAACAGACATAATCAATAACTGTTTTCGAGTATTCTGAGATACGGGTAGGCTGCTCAACAAGCATGTGCATATTAAAAGTAGTTAATAAATTTTTTAAGGTTTGTGTATCAGGCGATCCATCATTGTCGTAATTAATATTTAGATCGCCAGCCAACAAAATTCTAGAACTAATCGGTAGATCTGTCAAAATCAACTCCAACCTTTCCATAAAGATCTTTACACTTCCACCTGGAGGCCTGTACAAGCACAACACATACAAACATTCCCTCTTAATATAAACCAGTGAAAATTCAAACTGTCCCTCAATTAATAAACAATCATATTTATCAACATTAATGATAGAAAACGATTCAAATAGTTTTTCTTTTAAGAGTATCATTGTACCCCCATGTTCAAGTTCCCTTCGACAAAAAATGGATACGATTTTGTAATTAGGAATAAAACAAGGCTCGTCCGGCTTCAGCCAATGTTCCGTTAATAATAAAAAACTAGGCGAATTCTGAGTTTCAAGAAACACCGAAAGTTCATCGATTTTATTGCGCACTGACTGAATATTCAGTAGACATAAAGAAACACAGTCTTTAGTGTCATTTTCCATTATAGAGGATTTCCTAAAAAAGGGTACGAATTTACCACCGGTGCATTTTGAGTGATCGGCAGTTCATCTCCTTTTGTCGAAGAGGCTTCTAGAACATTTACATTAACTTGCCTTAAATTAGTTACCAGTTTTTTAGAAGGAAAATTTAACAATGCATTTCTAAAGAAAATCGACAACTTATGTAACCCTCCCCTGCTCAAGTATATGCCAGTCCCAAGAAAATCCCTCAACGAAAATCGATTGCTAAGGTCAAGAATGTCGATATTTATTGAAAAGTGTTCAAGGTTTTTTGCAACGTTATAAATTTTGGAATTTACGGTTTCAATAGTACTATACAAATTTTCAGAATTATAATTAACAGGCAAGGTACACAAAATCAAGTTTGTATAGAAACACTTATTGGTTAAAAGAGTAATATCATTTGTTCGAATATTTAAATCATTGCAGCCTGCCAAAACAATCACGAAGGCATTAAATGTGAAATCCTCGATAAAACAGTCAATACTGGAAATGACCTCTCCAAACTTCGCATAGGGTTTACTAACAGTCTGGACGCTAAGCCCATCACCAAGTGCTTTCGTCAAAGGACCATAAAGCTTTCTGCCGTAGTCATCAGTCAATAAAAGAACTCTATTGCCTTTTTCCATTTCAGCACCCGGTGTCCTTCTTCCTGCGCCCTGAATACCAGTCTGAGTTTCCCTGTCAATGAATGTCTTCTGTTTTTTGGTTAATGTGGAAGTTTTAGTATTTGGTGTTTCTTTTAGATTAAACAACTCATAATTAACTCTTTTTAAGTCTTTAATATACATGTCATTTTCTTTGGAGAGTGTTTCAATACTTGTTAGCATATTCTCCTTCAAGATTTTCATTTCGCTATAATTATCCTCAAGACTAGTCACTTTACTCTCTAGTTCCTGGATATTATCCATTAGTACTCTATTTTTATTCATAAGCTTTAGAATTTCGCTATTCAACATTGATATTTCATTCTTCTGTTCATTTATTTTATCTTCGAATCCCTGCTCTGCAGTAAAAACGATGTCCTCAAAATCTTCGGTTCTTCTTTTTAGTCTTGTAATGTACTAAGTAGCCTTTTCGTTATTTTCAACGGAGAGCCTGTTAAGCTCATCTTGAATTTCTTGAACTTTCTCATCACAGTTGTCTTGCAATTTAGCTATCTGTAAATCTTTTTTCCTTGTTTCAATCTTTAATTTTGTTGAGAATATCTCTCTAGCTTAATTATTTCAATAGGTATTATTATATTGTATCTGTGGCGACATCTAGTGGTGAGTCATTGTATTGTAGAAGTTGTGACGTCAGTGTTAGCCATCTTTCTTAAAACAAATAGTTGAATACATGTCGATGTAGAAGCTACACGTGTTTTTCTTTCCCCCGATATTTTTCCAAATAATAAAAGGTTATGGGCCCAGGCTTACGCCAAGTGAGACCTATATCGTGCAAGGAAGTCGAAAACACAGTTGTGTAGTTACAAACGGTATTCGCGTGAAAAATGGCCGTGAATTATTTAACGAGTGTGCCAAAATTGCTTGGTCGGGAAAACTATGACGAATGGTCGTTTGCAGTTGAAAATGTGCTAGTGCTTGAAGGACTAAGCAAGTGCATCGAAGGAACAGAGCAAGATACGACATTAGTGGCCAAGGCAAAAGCGAAATTGGTATTGACTGTGGATCCAGTTTTATATCCACACGT
Organism: Philopedon plagiatum; assembly: GCA_963971165.1. Taxonomy (NCBI): domain Eukaryota; kingdom Metazoa; phylum Arthropoda; class Insecta; order Coleoptera; family Curculionidae; genus Philopedon; species Philopedon plagiatum. Next base: position 64,482,075 of record OZ020189.1, on the reverse strand, counting down.
AAAAGATGCCACAACGGCGAAGGAGGTGTGGACAAGTTTAAAAAGCTTATATGATGATAGTGGTTTCACAAGAAAAATAGACCTTTTAAGAACCCTCATATCAGCCAGATTAGAGAATCATGATTCGATGGGGTCGTACATCAACCAAGTAGTCGAAACGGCCCAGAAACTGAGAAGAACCGGATTCAAAATAGATGAAGAATGGGTGGGGTCGTTATTATTGGCAGGCCTTCCAGAAAAATTCGCGCCGATGATAATGGCCGTTGAACACAGTGGTCTGCAAATTACCACAGATTCCATAAAAACTAAGTTGCTAGATATGCGAATAGATGGCGCCAACAGCAGTGGCGCGTTTGCAGCGAACTTCAGAAACCAATCGAAATGGGGCGGGCCGAGCTCCGGTAGGTTCTCAAGAGATGGCGCAAATGGCTCCAAAACTGACAGAAGTAATTCAGATTATGGTTATACCAACAAAAACAATCGAGACAAAGACAAAAATAAAATCATTTGTTTTAAATGCAGACAACCAGGTCATTACAGGACCAAATGTCCAAACAAAAACGATGAGAGTGGTTTTAGTGCAGTTTTCACTACTGGACAGTTTGAAAATACGGACTGGTACGTTGACAGTGGGGCCAGTGTTCATTTAACCGCGAGAAAAGACTGGTTATTGAATGAATGTAGTCCAGATTTCTCGGAAATTGTTGTAGCGAATAAAACAAAAATTCCAGTAAAATCTGCAGGTGATATTCAACTAAAAACAACCGCATGTAATGTTCTGTTAAGTAATGTACAATATGTTCCTGATTTAACCACAAATTTATTGTCAGTTTGTCAGCTAATCAAGAAAGGAAACAAAGTTAGTTTCAATGAGAGTGGTTGTAACATTTTCAATTCACAAAGCAAGTTGGTGGCAACGGCAAGTTTAGAGAACAATGTATATAAGCTAAATCTACAGCAAGGTGCAAGTTTTTTAACAGAAGCTGTCAGCTGTGAAACTTGGCATCGTAGGTTAGGTCATTTAAACAGTGCCTATATGAATAAGATGTCTGATCTAGTGGATGGCATTTCTTACAATGGACAAGCCAACATTGATAAGCAAAACTGTGAAATTTGTTGTCAAGGTAAGCAGACTCGTTTACCATTTCCTAAGAAAGGCAGTAGAGCTAATGAAGTGCTAGAAATTATCCACAGTGACATTTGTGGCCCAATGGAGACAACTTCTGTAGGAGGAGCAAAGTATTTTATAACGTTCATAGATGACTACACCAGAATGTGCTTTATATATTTTCTGAAAACTTAAGATGAAATGCAAGAAAAATTTCAGGAATTCCAAAGATTAGTCGAGAGGCAACAGAACAAGAAAATAAAGATTTTGAGATCAGATAACGGTGGTGAGTACATAAGTAAGGAATTTGAAAGTTATTTAAAAGGAAATGGTATACAGCACCAAACAACAAATAGCTATACCCCTGAACAGAATGGGATGGCAGAGCGTTTTAACCGCACTATAGTAGAGAGAGCCAAATGTATGATGTTTGATGCTGGTGCCAGTAAGTTTCTGTGGGCTGAAGCTTGTAACACAGCCTGTTATCTCAAAAATCGGTCTATGTCAGCAGGTGTCTCAAAAACTCCATATGAGCTCTGGAGAGGCAAAAAACCAAACCTAGGTCACATAACAATATTTGGCAGTGTTGCCATGGTACATGTGCCTAAAGTCAATAGAAAAAAGTTTGACAGAAAGGCAGAAAAACACATACTAGTGGGATTTGATGAAAACACCAAAGGTTTCAGATGCTGTAATCCAATAATAAAAAAGGTAATCATCAGCAGAGATGTTACTATAATGGAAAATACTAAAGGAACTAGTGTGGTTCTTGTCGAAGAAAAACGAGATCCAGTGGGGGCAGAAAATAAAACAAGTTTAGAGCCTAACGACGTTCAGACAGAAAGTCTGACAGATGATTCAATCCTTGAAGACTCAATAGATAAAGAAAAAGGCAATGACAGTGACTATGTTCCAGACGAAGAGCTAGAAATGACAGAGAGTATAAGACGTTCAGAGAGGCAGCCAAAGAAAAAACAGTTTGATGATTATGTTACCTACTTGAGTGCGAATATTGAGACAGTGCCACCTGATACTCCAAAAACTTACTTAGAAGCTGTTTCAAGGCCAGATGGGCAGAGATGGAAACAAGCGATGATGGAGGAGCTCAGTTCGTTTGAGGAAAATGAAACATGGGAACTTGTGAGCCTGCCAGACCAAGGAACAATCGTCGAATGTAAGTGGGTGTTTAAAATCAAGTGTAATAGTGATGGTGAGCGAAGTTATAGAGCGCGTTTAGTGGCTAAAGGTTATACGCAAAGAGAGGGTATAGATTATACAGAAACATTCGCGACAGTGGTGCGTCATTCCACTTTAAGAATGTTAGTAGCCTTAGCTGTAAGTCTTGATCTGAAGATTGTACACTTGGATGTAAAAACAGCGTTTCTTAACGGGGTACTTAAGGAAAGCGTTTACATGAGGCAACCTGATGGTTTTGTTGAAAAGGGTTGTGCAGACATGGTTTATAAATTAAATAAGGCAGTTTACGGTTTGAAACAGTCAAGTCGAGCCTGGAATGAAAGGGTTGACAAAGCTTTGCTTGATATAAAATATGAAAAATCAAAGTATGAGCCATGTTTATATATCAAGAAAGGCAACAATCTGTTAACTGTAGTAACCCTGTATGTAGACGATTTCTTTGTTTTCTCTAATGACCCCAAAGAAATGAAACTTTTAGAGGAAAATTTAAGTTCTAATTTTAAGATTAAGAATTTAGGGGAGGCAAAGCAATGTCTGGGAGTGAGAATATTAAGAGATTATGAAAATAGTGTTATAACTCTGGATCAAGAAAATTACATTGATGAGATTTTAAGAAGGTACAATATGTCAGAATGTAAAAGTGTGTCATGTCCATTGGACCCTAGCCTAGATTTAAATAATGTTGAAGGTAAAATCTGTGATGATAGCTTGCCTTATCAAGGTTTAATAGGGAGCCTAATGTACTTGGCAGTCCTCACCCGGCCTGACATTGCTTATGCGGTTAGTTTTCTTAGTCAGTACAATAATTGTTACACACATTTACACTGGCAAAGTGCTAAGAGGGTGTTACGGTATCTTAAAGGGACCAAAAATTTTAAATTAAAATTTAATAAAGGCAGTTCTGAACTACAAGGCTATGCTGATGCAGACTGGTCCAATGATACAAAGGATAGGAGATCCTATACTGGTTTTGTCTTCACATTGTCCGGTACAGCTGTTAGCTGGGAAAGCCAGAAACAGAAAACGGTAGCACTCTCAAGCACGGAGGCTGAATATATGGCGTTGAGTGATGCTTCTAAGGAAGCAATTTACTTAAAAAATCTGTTGTCAGAATTAGTAGCTTATAAGAATGCAGTGATAGTGTTTAATGACAATCAGAGTGCCAGGAAGTTAGCGTTAAATCCAGTGTTTCACAAGCGCTCAAAGCACATTGACGTCAGACATCATTTCGTTAGGGAAGCTGTGCAAAATAATAAGATTGATGTTGATTATATCCCAACAAGTGAAATGATAGCTGACATCTTAACAAAAGCTTTACCTGTGAATAAGCATACTATGTTAGTAGATAGGTTATGTTTGATTGGGACAAATTAAGCTCTCGAGATAGTGGGGGTGTTGAGAATATCTCTCTAGCTTAATTATTTCAATAGGTATTATTATATTGTATCTGTGGCGACATCTAGTGGTGAGTCATTGTATTGTAGAAGTTGTGACGTCAGTGTTAGCCATCTTTCTTAAAACAAATAGTTGAATACATGTCGATGTAGAAGCTACACGTGTTTTTCTTTCCCCCGATATTTTTCCAAATAATAAAAAATTTGTCAAGTTGTTCCATAACATTTTTTAGTTTGGGTAATTGCTTTATGTAGCGTTTACAATCAGAGCAATAAAAAAGTAGAGTTTTCTTTGCTAGGCTGAAGACCGAAAGCTCCGTAGCCGTTATCTTGACACAATCTTTACAAAATACTTCTTTGCAAGAATCACACGAGGCAGCAATAGTTTCATCTTCTTTCTGCTTATTTTTGTTAGTACAAATTTTTTGACATTTCGAACAATTTCTTCGTCCGGGATAGTGGTTAGTCGTTGCCCAATCAAGAAGTGTGCGGGGGTTAAAGGTTGAGGATCTGAAGGATCATGGCTGAGAGGAGATATAGGTCTCGAATTTAAAATAGCTTCGATTTGTGAGAGGACTGTATAATATTCTTCAAAGGTAAGTGAATTTGTACCTATTAAGGTGAAACTTTGTGGATTTTACTCCAGCTTCCCAGAGGCCCCCGAAGTGTGGAGCTCTAGGTGGAATCAGGTGCCACTTGACACCGTCACAACTGAGTCGCGAATGAATTTCATCTTTATTTTTAAGCAAAAGCCTTTCAATTTCATTTTTCGCCCCAACTAAGTTAGTTCCGTGATCTGAATATATGTCAGAACTTATTCCGCGTCTAGAAAAAATCGCCTTAACGCAGCAAAAAATGCATTAGTGGACAAGTCTCCGACAAGCTCAAGATGTATCGCTCTTGTTGATAAGCATACAAACAGACAGACCCATGCCTTTACTGTTTTATAATTCCTTGCTAGTCTATCATTTATTAATACCGGGCCCATAAAATCGATACCAGTAAATAAAAAAGGTCTGCTTGGTGTTACGCGGTGTTTCGGTAAGTTACCCATAATATGTTGAATGCCAGAAGTATCAAAACGAAAGCACTTAGTGCAAGATCTAACCACCTTTTTTACTAAGTTTCTGCCAGCAAGAGACCAATAATGATTCCTTATAGAGGCCAGAAGATTTTGAGAACCAGCATGCAATAGTCTAATATGCTCATATTGCGCAATTAACAATGTTAACCTATGTTTTGCCGGCAAGATGGCAGGATGTTTTTTATGTTCTACAAATTCAGAATGTCTCAACCTACCTCCTATCTCAAAATTCCCTGTCCATCCATAAATGGATTTAGCATTGTTAATGAACTTTTATTTGAGACTTTATTGGTTTTAGACAAACTGCGTATTTCTTCTTTAAATTCCTGATATTGCGCCATTTTATCAGTTGCAATAAACCGTTCCTTAATTCATTGCAAGTGAGAAAACCACTCTGTCTCATGCTTCTAGATACTTTACAGTTATTTATAAACCTAAGGCAATATGCCAGAACCCTTTGCAATTTACTCAGAGAAGAAAACCTATTAAAAATATCATAATCATTTATGTTAGATATCAGCGCAATTGACTTTGTGCGCACTTCAGGCAATTCTGTATTGTCAAGATGGACTGCGGTTATTGGCCACAAGTCATCAGACATAGAAAGCCAAGGGGGGCATGCCACCAAAGATAATTAGAAATAAGACTTCCTGGACTGAGGCCTCGAGGTAAGTGATCAGCAGGATTTTCATTGGTCTTTATATAATTCCACTCATCAGGTTTAGTGAGAGATTGTATTTGTGCAATCCTATTTGCAACAAATATTTTAAAATCTAGAGAATGAGATTTAATCCATGCTACTGCAATTGTAGAATCACACCAGTAATATGTTTTTTCAAATGGAATATTTAAAGAGTTTTTTACTTTATTAGCAAGCTCAACAAGAAGGAGCGCCCCACACAGTTCAAGCCGCGGTATAGTTACCACTTTTAGTGGAGCTACTCTTGTTTTAGCACAAAGTAAACTGACATGACAGTCTCCTGCACTGTCAATCGAGCGAATAAAAATACAAGCCCCGTATGCTACCTCACTAGCATCCGAGAAGCCATGAAGCTCAACAGAAATAGGATTTTTAATAAGAATAGTCCTAGGAACCTTTAAATCATTCAAGTCAACCAATTGGTTGTATAATGTTCTCCATTTGCTTAATACATCCAAAGGTACAGATTCGTCCCAAGACAACTTAAGCTGCCAGAGCCTTTGAATAATAATTTTTGCTGTAATCACCACTGGTGCAATAAGACCTAAGGGATCAAAAATTTGTGCTATGCATGACAAAATATTTCTTTTAGTGACTGGCCCTTCCATGGTCATTTGACGAATTGAATATTTGAAAGTAGCATTCTTTGAGTCCCAATAAAGACCCAAAGATTTATTCTCACCAGACTCACCAAAATGAACGGAAGTATTTTTTGAATTTGGATCCGTTGACAAGACTGCAGGCTCATTTGAATGAAATTTACGAAGATCAAATCCTCCTGACAAAAGAATTTGAGTAATTTGAGTTTTAATATTTTTGACCTCATCGATAGTATTGCCTCCAGTACAAAGATCATCAACATAAAAATCTTTAGCAATTATTTGACTTATTAAGGGATTAGATTGCTTACATTGCACAGAAAGTTCCATAAGACACCTTGTAGCCAAGTAAGCTGCTGAACCAGTGCCATAGGTAAGTGTGTTTAGTTGATAAGTTTTTATTTCACAGGATGGATCAGAGCGCCACAATATCAGCTGAAGGTTGCGCTGAGTTTTGTCTACATAAACTTGCCGATACATCTTAGCGACGTCGCCTGTGAGAAGAATATTATATTTTCTTGCTCGCAAAACGATGGCAAATAGGTCCTCTTGTACTGTAGGCCCTACCAGAAGAATGTCATTTAATGAGTAGCCACTGGAAGATTTACTTGACCCGTCAAATACAACGCGTAATTTTGTAGTTGTACTAGCATTATTTAACACACAATGATGTGGAAGATAAAAGGAATCCATATTTTTTAGTACATCTGTATTAATTTGAGACATATGCCCAAGCTCCTCATATTCATCAAGAAACCTACTATACTCAATTTTAAGCTGGTCATTTTTTTGAAGTTTTTTCTCTAGATTTAAGAACCGTTTTTTAGCTATTTCTCTAGACTCGCCTAACACTGAAGTAGGTTGTTTTAAAGGTAGCGACACCACAAAGTGACCATCTAAATTTTGTTTAGTAGTAGTTTGAAAAAGGTTTTCACACACTTGCTCATCAATCGATAAAGATTTTTGAATATTTCTTTCCTCTAGTTCCCAAAATTTAGTCAAACTGTTTTCAAGATTTTGAGTTATGCTTAAATTACATGTAATTTGAGAATTAGGCTGATTAGAAGCTATGCTTCCAGAAATTATCCATCCTAGTTGGGTTTTTTGCATAACTGGTAAGTTATGACCTAGTTTAATTTGACCCGTGTTAAGCAAATGCCAAAATTTGTCACAACCGATCAAAATGTCTATAGGACCAGGTTCATTAAAACTGGGATCAGCTAATATAATATTAAGGTAAGTGCGCCAAATAAGGCCCACTTAAGAGAAGTTTGCTTTTTTTTTTGGGGTTGCACTGAAAAAAAGCTTTCGTTATTATGGGTTAAGATACTTTATACACCTGGCTAACAGTAGCAACTGCAATTTAAAATAAAAAAATAGGTTTGCCCTGGTTTTAAGGCCTTTAGAAAAAAGACTGTATGGGGGCCTTCTTAGGAACACCCTGTTCCTAATAAGGCCCGTGCTAAAGTACGTTAGTTAGAATGTGCCTAAAAATAATAAGGCTTAAAATCTGCGAATAATCTTTATTTTGAAGTATTTGTCAAAGATTTGAACACAAAAAAATGAAGAACAATTAAATATTACGGTTCTTGTAGTGTAGATATTCCATTCCCTATGCTTGCAATGCCTGTGCCATTTGAGACGAAGTCCATAAACTTCTTTTTTCGGCATCTTGAGCTTTTCTTATCTAAAAAAAGGTACCTATATACATAGATGGGGTACGTGGTGTGAAGCAAAAAAATGTTAAATCAAATAAAAAAGCCCTGTTCTAATCCGTGTTTCAAATAAGCCCACCCGGGCTTTATTAGGATTATCCTACAACATTCCCCATTTGCATATTTTTTTTTAGTTTGGACATTTTATAAGCAAAAACTATGTACGTACTTTAAATCTACAGAGGTTAAGCTAAAAAAATAGCACACAATAATTTGCAATTCGGTAATATGATACGTAAAAATGTGAAATAATGCACCTACCTTAAATTATAACAGATGTTTCCACTTGTTCGAATTCTATGAAACTGAAAATATAAAACGGCACGGCACACGTAGTCGCCGCGAATTATACTTATCTGCCGCTAGATGGACCTTTATTATTAGGGTGCTGCGACAGAGTTAACAAATTTTTATCCACTATTGGTTTTTACCGGCATGGGCCTTATTAGGAACCCGGGCCTTATTTGGCGAACCTACCTTAGTGGGAATTTTAAGATGAGAAATATCTATGACCATAAATGGTATTTTGTTAGTTATTTTTGGTAAAATTAAACATTTTAAGTTCATTTCATAAGAGCTTTGACGTGCTTGTATTGTGATATCAGTTTGCTTTAAGACCTTGGAGTTAGTTTGCCCTATACCTGTCACAGAAATATTAGTGCTAATAATATTTAAACCCAGCTTGGCACACATTCGTTCTGTGATAAAGCTAGATTCACTGCCACTGTCTAACATAACTCGACACGTATGACTCTCACCGTTTTTATCAAGAACATTGACTATGGCGGTTGATAATAATACCTTTGGCACACTATTTACAGAATGGTAAGCATTGACATTATCCTGAGCATTTAAAGTATTTTGTTTATGCTGGCCGGCATGCGGCATAGTAGGCTCAGGATTTTGCAAGTTGCCATTGAGAGCTTGATGATTTTGACTATTATTAGCCTCAGATTGAGTATTAGATGTAAAATTAGTGTGCAATAAAGTATTATGCCTTTTTGAGCACTTTCTGCAAGGTTGAGAGCGGCACTGTTCAGTAGGGTGGTTATTTCTTAAACAGTTTAAGCACCATTTTCGTTTTTTAGCTTGTCATTCTTTTATTAACATTGAAATTGAGAAAAGTCTTACAATTATAAACAGTGTGATCCTTGCTACACAGAGAACAAATAGGTGCATATGTTACCGATAAACTATGCCTTCGATTACCTTTCTGATTATTATTTATTTGCAAACTTTCTAACACTCTACATTTATCATGTAAAAAGTTTGTAAACATATCAAGCGTAACAGCATCATGCTTGGAATATTCATTTTCCCACTCTCTCCGAGTAGAATTATCTAACTTTAAAGATATCATATGTATAATAAGTGCATCCCAGGAATCTACTGGTTGTTTTAGTACGTACAGAGCCCTAAGATGACGATTAAGGCCATCCAAGATGTTACGTAAACTTGTATGACACTCGACTTTTACATAATCGAGATCAAAAAGTGCTTTAATATGATTTCTGATTAAAATTTGTGTGTTTTCATATCTTTTAACCAGTAAATTCCAGGCTATAGAGTAATTAGCAGCAGAGCTTTCCAAAGATTTTAATAAGTCAGCAGCAGCACCTTTTAAAGATAACCGTAGGTAATGAAATTTTTGAACCTCAGGTATTGAGTCATTATCATGTATAAGAGAATGAAAAGTGTCTTTAAAAAATAACCATTGGTCATAGGCACCATCAAAATTAGGTAAAGGTATGGGAGGAAGCTTCACATTAGGTCCCGATTGTATATTTTGGCTTCTATTAGAGCTTGATGCCACGGTTCGATTATCAAAATCATCCCCCTGACTTTGCCCCCCACCTGGGGACGTTGGAGCATTGTCTTCCAGAGCAGTTTTTGCCTTAGAAATATATTTAAAATATGTATCTTCGAAATCTTTAGTTTCAATGTCAAACACGTCATCAGTTATGTCGGTGCTAAGATTTTGAATATTAGTTTGAACATCATAAAATGTATCTAAGCAAGGCTCTATAGCTCTAATACGCAATTCAAGATCTTTAAGTTGTAGATCCTTTCCATCTGAGTTACCCTCTATGACTTTTTTAAAGCGCGTTAATCTAGCTTTAATATTCTTTTTTTCATTTTTAAGAGTACCTATTTAGATTTAATAGATTTGCAATTTCCTGATTATCAGGCATTGTTTTGGTTTATTTTTTATATAAAAATAAAAGTTTTAGTTTTAGTTTAGATTAATCCTATTTAAACAACACAATACGAAGCAAGTTTAAATTAGGTAAAAATTAGGAAGAAACAAAGGTTTAGGGAAGTGATTGGAACGCACTGACCTTGATTCCAATTTTCAATTGCTTCTCTTTCCACTTGTATGATCCACTATCGCGGCTTGTCTCTACGGGAATTTTCAAATTGCCTTCGTAGAAAACTGGACAAAATGGACGTTTTTTAATTGGCTTTTTCTTGTGTTATCCAGCTCGACTGGACCATATGTTATGGTCTATACGTAGTACAAACTCTGAAGATTTATGATTTGTATGATTTTTATTTAAACTTTAACAATTAACTATTTCTATACATTTTTCTTTATATCAAGTAATTAAAGTGTCTTTTTTGTTAGTTGACAACGTTGACATCCGTCGTTGCTATAGATTTGCGTATATATAAATTGTAGCTAAGGTTGTTGAAACGCGATGTTAAGGTCGTCTAAACATTAACAGATATGTCTTCTGTATTAAATTTTACTATAATCCTTAGATTAGAATTACATAATTAGTTTTTGCAATATAGTATTTACATGTTTTCCTACACCTCCTTCTTAAACGTTCGTCGTGGCAACAATGATTGCCGCCTGGAATAAATTGAAAAATGCGCAAGCGTCAACTAGGCAGGCCTGCTGCTATTGGTCCAAATTCTTGGCTTCAACAATCTTGCTAAGATACCCAACTGATTGGGGCTGAAAAGCCCGTTTTCTAAACTGTGTTACAAATTTCAAAAATAACTCACGGCGTGACGTCATGCACGAACCCGGACGAATTTGACACGGTTTGGTATCATACCTTCTATTTACATGAGCAAAGAGCGGAAATTTGGATGCGCTAACAGAATCGGACTGCCGGCGTACCTTATATTACTAGAAATTTTCAGTCGCGTAAAACAAAATATTTTAACTTATTTTATTTTTATTGGCTTTTCATCCAATACAAAATTTTAAATTATATCGGTTATAATGTGAATAATAACCTTGGGTAGGTATACAAAAAATTTGTTTTTGGTTACTTTAAATAATGTTATTTTGTGCCACGTCCGAAGTGACTATAGCCGCTGCCATCGCTATCCCACTATAGCTCGCTCTGATATGGATCAGGAACGTTAGGTATTTACACCAGAGTATTTAGTTGAAATTTGAAACTAAGTTGAAAATATGGCATTATACCAGTATATTCTTAAATTATGGATTCCTAATAAGTATATTTATATATCAGTCGATTAAAACTATTGAAATACCGTTAAATAACAATGACATCACCTGCCATTGTGCTGAAATTATAAGAAATATGAGATCCGATGGTGTAAACGCTTAAGGCGCATTGCTATAGTAGAGTCAACCAACCATGAGTGTAGAGTTGTAGATAAGGGAAAATAAACTTAAAATTTCAGTTATAACATTTTTTATATTAAAAAGCTCAACAAGGTTATATTAAAAACAAATTCTTAAATCTTGTGTGCAAACTAAATTATTAAAATTTTTTCTCAATTTCTTAGCAATAGTTTATTTCTTTTCGTTTTAAAATCCACTTATTTAACGTGAACGATCTTTCTAATTCTACCGAAGTTATAGATTTTACAGGTTAAAAATTGTTCCTTTGGTTGAAAAAGATGTTTTTCTTGCACAAGACTCACATCATGAGTGGTTTCACAATGTTTCATGAATTCTGGCCAAAAACATCCCTTTAAATCATATCAAGAACAATTTTTGTCTTTTATTCCGAAGCCAGAATCAGTTGCACCATGGACTCTTTTTTGTTTTTTCCCACATACACAATTAAACTTATAATTGTTAGGATTTTTTTATAATATAGCTTTAGAGTTGTCCATTTTTAGCCTCCTGAACACAAATAGAGCTCAAAATAGATAGAATATGCGATCTCTTTGGTTTGAAAAGAAAACCTAGCTTCTATTTGAATGTCAAAGGTCAAAAATAAATCAAAATTTTGTGTGCCTACATACCTTTTCAAACAAAATAAACCCAAACATTTGTTTTTCTAAACTTTTATGCCGTTGTATGCGCGTATTGACGAGAGTTTATTTTTTTACAAAAGTTGTACCAACGGCGAAACGCCCTAGTGCTAAGGTATCCGCTTATGGATAGGATCAATTGGTAGTGGATTCAATGCCGGGCCCGACCGGTCTTTTTTTTTGAATTCTTGTCAAATTCATACTAAATGAGAATTCACGTTGGCGCTTCGAAGCTCCCGAGTTCCTGTGTCAGGGATGTTTTTTAATGACTTATTCGGGCCGAGCGTAGCAAGGTCCATATCACTACGTCAAATGTGCATGTACGGACGTAAATTGAATTTTAAATACGCCGGACGTAGAAGCCGAGAAGCGCAACAAACTTGTCGCAAAATGAGTATGCGGAAGTCAGGCAGCCAAAGTACAGTTAGTATGGCTAGCCGCTTGTTATAGTGAGCTGTCGCGCGTGGCCGGGCGTTGGACCTTCGCGGTTTTTTAATAATGTGCCTAGGTCCGCCATGAAATTATGTACCTACAAATAAACATCGCAAAAAAAACATAAAATAAATACTATAGTATATTAAACATTGCTACTCTAGATGTTTATGACTTTTAGTTTTAGTATTACTTTTCCATGTGATTTAAAAGTCTAAGATTGTTAGCGGCTTCCCGTTTTGATACGTCTCCTCAATAGATGTCGCGCCTTGTACTAAAAGTATGATTATTCATAATGTGTTAGAATAAAAGGCAATACTTACAAGGAATCAAGGACTGTACTGTACCATGAACCATTTTCGTTAAACATGTATTTTTAGTGATTTGCTATAAATCTAAGTTTTTCTACAGTTTATCCGTTTCATTATTTAATCCGACTATGCTACAGGTATTAAAATTGCATTTTTGCTGTAACTTGACCGAAATATCAAATAATACCCAAACGCATGTTTATATTACACAATGAAATAGGAAAGCTAGCCGAAACACCGTTTTCTTTAATAATAATAATAATAATAATAATCATAATAATAATCTTTATTTCAAAACTTAATACAAAGTACAAGAAATGAAATGACGTCACAAAAACAAAATCGCCGTGTTATAAATCTGGACAAAAGTCTCTTAAGCTATAGGGTTCCATGTTCCCAAAATTTCAAATCGAAATATTATTTCTTAACAAAATAACGAGCTGGCCAGTAATCTCGTGGGCACCCGGTATATATATATATATATATATATATATATATATATATATATATATATATATATATATATATATATATATATATATATATATATCTATATATATATATATATATATATATATATATATATATATATATATATATATATATACATATATATATATATATATATATATATATATATATATATATATTTATATATATATATATATATATATATATATATATATATATATATATATATATATATATATATACAGCGTGTGTAGAATTTTACTTGACAAATGGGAAACTTTTTTATTATTGATTTTTCGACAAAAAGTTATTCTTTATAAAAGTTTTGCTTCCTTTCAAATACCGAACGGATGAACTAAAGTTGACTTAACTTATACAGGGTGGTCGGTAGTTTACCTTTTTTAAAATGGCATTTTTTCTCACTGTTTCATTACTGGTTTTTCGATCAAAAGTTATGTCTAATGATAAGTTTTGGTTCATTTCAAACACAGAATAATTTAGAAAATACCGATAATCCCCATTGGGCAGGAGCCAGTACTCTCAGAAAATTAATGTTTGGATTGGTATACTGGAGAAAAATTGTTGGGGCCGATATTTTTTGAGGACACCTTGAGAGGAGACAATTTTCTAAATTTTCTTGAAGGCGATTTCACAGAACTACTTGAAAATCTTACATTGGAAGAAAGGAGGCATTTAATTTTTCAGTTAGACGGAGCTCCTTGTCATTTTTCAAGACATGTGAGAAACTGGTTGAATACCCAATTTCCAAATAAATGGATTGGAAGGGCAACCAACGAGGACAACAATTTTTGTCATTGGCCCGCAAGGTCGCCTGACCTCACCCCCTTGGATTATTTTTTGTGGGGTACTCTAAAGGAAAGGGTATATAAAAATATAAAACTCGCCCTCGAGACAGTGAAGAGCTTAAAAATAGAATAAGAACTGAATGTGAAAACCTGAAGAGGCATGAACTGGCAAATGCAGTTCGAAGATTTAAAACTAATTTAATTAAATGTATGGAAAATAATGGTGGGTTGATTGAGGATTAATCTTTTGTTCAAGAAATTTTTTCAAATTTAATTTTTTTTATGTTAAATTATAATTATTAATTATGGAATACCCTGTGTAGACTTGAATAACTTTAATTACATTATTCTGTGTTTGAAATGAACCAAAACTTATCATTAGACATAACTTTTGATCGAAAAACCAGTAATGAAACAGTGAGGAAAAATGCCATTTTAAAAAAGGTAAATTACCGACCACCCTGTATAAGTTAAGTCAATTTTGGTTAAGCCGTTCGGTATTTGAATGGAAGCAAAACTTTTTATAAAGAATAACTTTTTGTCGAAAAATCAATAATAAAAATGTTTCCCATTTGTCAAGGAAAATTCTACACACGCTGTGTATATATATATATGTATATATATATATATATATATATATATATATATATATATATATATATATATATATATATATATATATATATATATATATATATATATACATATATATATATATATATATATATATATATATATATATATATATATATATATATACATATATATATATATATATATATATATATATATATATATATATATATATATATATATATATATATATATATATATATATATATATATATTAAATGTAAATGCAAAGATTAACTTCTTCGCTAGTGCAGCAAGAATGCCGTAAAATGAAAAATAAAAATAATGAGGATTATTTTCTTTGATTCTGGTCTGGGTGCCCTCCTGCTATCGCGATTTCTGGGCCCTTACCCTTCATCTAGGCAGGCTTACACCCAGGGTGGCTGAAGAACAGACCACATTTTGACCAGAATAAAAGAGAGACTTTATATCCAAAACGTTCGGAAAGGATGGGTAAGATGTAGTGGCTCGCGCCAACTAATTCACCCAGTGTTGCTCCAAAAATGTTTGGCTGCTAACACAAAACATACCTACTCGTAAGTATATGTCGAATTTCTTCGACAGTACAAATGCACCATTATATATATATATATATATATATATATATATATATATATATATATATATATATATATATATATATATATATATATATCAGTAGGATAACGACCGTTATAATAAAACTTGCAAAATAACGGGATATCGGTCAATAAAATAGTGTATTAGCTACTCTTTTACATATACCAAGCTTTCGTAACTATTTGGTTACTTCGTCAGGGCTAAAATTATAAATTATTAGGAACTATAAACATATTTTTATAATGTTGATATTTTACCAATGCGGTGAGTTATATTTTCCTTATTAAAAAATTATTGTTATCAGTAGATATCATATAAAAGTTTGTATAAAATAAAAATTTAATAAAATGGTATGAATCCTTAATAGAAAATTGTAAAATGTTGACACTTCTGACTTTTCTTATAAAAATTATCAATTTGACGTAAATAATTTTTGATATTTCTTTGAAGGTGTAAAGGTATAAATCAGGTATTTAAAATTTTTTTTAAAAATATTTTTAAATACCTTTTTTGCTTCAATTCCTTATATAAAAAATCTATCCGAAAAAATTGCTAACTTATTTAAAAATGAAAATATAAAAATTTCTTTTAAAATCATTAAAACTATTGGTAATTTAAATACTAAACTTAAAGATAAAGATTCAGTAGAATCGAAAACAAATCTAGTTTATGAACTTCCATGCGTAAATTGTAATAAAACTTATATTGGACAAACTAGCCAAACATTAAAAAATAGAATGGCAGGTCACAAAAGTGATATAAGGTTGTCTAAAGATAGAAACGCAATGTCAAAACATTGTATAGAAACAGGACATCATCCAAATTATAATAATTTAAAAATTTTACATATCGAACCTAACATACAAAAAAGACTTTTTCTAGAAATGGCTGAAATATATAAACATGGAAATTCCATCAATCTTAAAACTGACATTAACGATTTAAGCATAATTTACTCATACCTTTTATCATTAGAACACTAATTTAACTACATATTTTTAAAAAAAATTTTTAAATACCTGATTTATACCTTTACACCTTCAAAGAAATACCAAAAATTATTTACGTCAAATTGATAATTTTTATAAGAAAAGTCAGAAGTGTCAACATTTTACAATTTTCTATTAAGGATTCATACCATTTTATTAAATTTTTATTTTATACAAACTTTTATATGATATCTACTGATAACAATAATTTTTGGTAATTATTGATATTACTGGAAACAGCGAATTTTTTCATGAAATTTTGCACATACCCTAATTTTGGGTCGTAGAACACGAATCCGAAGTCAGCTTTTGGCGGTCTCGTATGGTTTTTCCAAAAAAAAATTGTTTTTGGAAAACTTTTAGGTTACCTTTTTGTTATAGATTCCTTTAAGTTTCGACACTTTCACTTCAACATATCTGTAAACTTATAAGTTTTATTAGTTTTCGTCACACAAAACACCACATTTAGGCAAAAATAGCTAAGAAAATTGCTTTTTTCTATAGAAAATTCCATTTTATCGCTACTAGACGTCATTATTTTTCCAGCTGTCAATTTTCCGGCGTTGCCACGTTTACAAAGCATTTTTCTCGCAAATTTTAACAATTTCCGGCCATAAATAAATCCAAAAAAAGAGATGGCAATATGAGAGTAAAATAAGACAGATAGCATTTAATTTTCCCTAAAAGGGCAAAAAGATGACCCCAACCAACACCCTGGGGCACCGATCCCTTTTCGCCTGCGAGGAAAGAGACTGGTCAGGGCCCCTAACCAGATGCTAACCCTGCTCCGACCCTAGGGTGCCCTCCGATCCACCGTTATACCACCGTTATATCGAAAATATTAGATCTGTCACCTAATTCACCGACTTAGAAAAGTTTTTGATATGAACGGTGGATCGGAGGGCACCCTAAGGTCGGAACAGGGTTAGCACCTGGTTAGGGGCCCTGACCAGTCTCTTTCCTCGCAGGCGAAGAGGGATCGGTGCCCCAGGGTGTTGGTTGGGGTCATCTTTTTGCCCTTTTGGTTAAATTTGGTTCATTTTCGCATTTTCCCGCCAACTTTATGTAAAGCTAGCAGTATTTGAGGAAAAACGATTATGCGAAAATGAACCAAATCTGAGCAAAAAGGTGTATACACCCAAACAAACCTGAGCAAAAAGGTGGTCAGGTTTGCTCAGTTTTCATTGATATAGATACATATATATCTATATCAATGAAAACTGAACAAACCTGACCACCTTTTTGCTCAGGTTGGGTGAGCAAAAAGGTGGTCAGGTTTGCTCAGTTTTCATTGATATAGATATATATGTATCTATATCAATGAAAACTGAGCAAACCTGACCACCTTTTTGTTCAGGTTTGCTTGAGTTGGGTATACACCTTTTTGTTCAGATATGGTTGCATGCATCAGCATATGCAGGTGTTGGATTGCTGATAATAGGATTTGGGTTACGTCTGATGTAGGTTAAAATTAAAAAATGTTGTTGACTAAGTTGGACAGAATAGTGAATTTAGTTTGTTATGGTTAGCTTTTTTATTATTCCTAATTTACAATTTTTTCATGAAAAATAAGTAAACCTGGCAACGCCGGACACTTGACAGCTGGGAAAATAATGGCCCCCTAACTAACCTTAATCTATGAATAATGGCATCTAGTAGCGATTAAAATGACATTTTCTATTGGAAAAAGCAATTTTCTGAGCTATTTTTGCCTAAATGTGCTGTTTTGTGTGAAGAAATAAAATAAAAATTATAAGTTTACAGATATGTTTAAGTGAAAGTGTCGAAACTTAAAGGAATCTATAAAAAAAGGTAACCTAAAATTTAACCTAAAAGTTTTGCAAAAAAAAATTTTTTTTGGAAAAACCATACGAGACCGCCAAAAGCTGACTTCGGATTCGTGTTCTACGACCCAAAATTAGGGTCTGTGCAAAATTTCATGAAAAAATTCGCTGTTTCCAGTAATATCAATAATTACCTAATTTTTTAATAAGGAAAATATAACTCACCGCAATGGTAAAATATCAACATTATAAAAATATGTTTATAGTTCCTAATAATTTATAATTTTAGCCCTGACGAAGTAACCAAATAGTTACGAAAGCTTGGTATATGTAAAAGAGTAGCTAATATACTATTTTATTGACCGATATCCCGTTATTTTGCAAGTTTTATTATAACGGTCGTTATCCTACTGATATAATTTACCAAAATATGGGATTTTTTGAGGATATAAGAAGAGAATTTGGAGAAGACACAGTGAAGATTCTCAAGAACTATTTTAACATTAATTTCAAATTAAGCAATTTAAGAAACCAAAGAATTTTCTTACTAGAATGTAGAAAAAATGGTATAAATCCTAAACATGTTAATAATGCCCTAAAAAATGTTCATTATACATTGAATCCAAAAGATGGTAAAAGTATAAACCAGGTAAATAATTTCAGTAATCATATTTCGAACAAAATTCTTAATTTAGAAATAAAATTTACCATAAATGATATTACAAAATTAGAAAAAGAATTAACCGAAACATCCTCTAATATTACAAATATATTACCTGTACACATTTATAATGAATTTTTTATTAGACAGACAAGGAAATATACTCAATTATTTAATGATGTGAAAAGAAAAAATATTAATAAAATAAATAACCTAAAACTTGAGTATGAAAATTCTATAAAAACTCAGGATAACTGGCTTAAGAACCTCACAAATATTGAAATACCAAATGATATTAAAAAATTTCTTTCACTTGGTTTCAAATTTAGCATTGAACCTCAAATAAAAGAAATTTCTATACCAAAATTTTTGTCAGATATTGAAAGTTTAATTTTCTCTTTTGACATTAATAAGAAAAATGTATTTAGATCAAAAATAACTAATATGATTACAAATCATTTTTATAAACCATCTTACCAACAAAATTTTTTAAATAAACTTTTTTACAAATCAAAATATTTTTTCAAAACACATCCAAACCTTATTCTTACAAAATCAGATAAAGGTAATGTAACTGTTATTATGGAAAGAAACGTTTATGAAAATTTAGCAATAAATATTCTTAATGAACCAAATTCATATACTAAAATAGAAAGAAACCCAACAACTTCATTTGAAAGTCAGTGTAATAAATTAGTTTCTGAGTTGAAAATATTAAATATGATTGATGCAACACAAGAAAAGAAACTTAAAACATACAATTCCATTTCACCTAAATTCTACGGCCTTCCAAAAATACATAAACCAACGTTATCACTAAGACCAATAATTTCTTCTATTGATGCACCAAATAGTAAATTAACTGCATTCATTTGTGATATTTTAACTAAATCTTATAATTTTTCAAATGAATTCTATATTAAAGATTCTTTTGAGTTTTCTAGTTTCATTAATAATAAAACAATTCCTGAAAACCACATTTTAGTAAGTCTAGACGCCATTTCTTTATTTAGTAATATCCCTCTAAATTTAGTTAATAATAGTATAATAAAAAGATGGGATACATTACAAAATAATTGTAAAATAACACAAGAAAAATTCTTAGAAATAATTAAATTTATTTTCAACACAAATTTTTTAAAATATAATAACACTTATTATAAACAAATTTTAGGCACACCAATGGGAAGCAGTATTTCTCCAATAATTGCACAATATGTCTTAGATGACCTCATTGAATATTGTTTACCTAACCTGTCATTTCAAGTACCTTTTATTAAAAAATTTGTCGATGACATCATTTGTAGTATTCCATTTAACAAAGACCAAGAACTTTTGAACACTTTTAATAGTTACAAATATTCTATTCAGTTTACGCTTGAAATAGAAAATAACTCATGCATTCCTTTTTTAGATACTAAAATAATAAAAAATAATAACACTCTAATAACTGATTGGTATATCAAACCAACAAATTCTGAAAGATATATAAACTTTCACTCATATCATAGTTATAGACAAAAAATAAATCTTGTTCTTACATTAAAAAATAGAATAGAAAAATTAGTTCATCCAACTCTAAAAGAAAAAAATTTAAAAAAACTCAAAAAAATATTATTACTAAACTCATATCCAAATGCATTACTTAATAAAATAATTTTTAACACTAGAAACCATACCAATCTAGAAACTAATGAAAACAATCAACTTGAAAACCAATCAAATAGAACCTTTTTTGCTTCAATTCCTTATATAAAAAATCTATCCGAAAAAATTGCTAACTTATTTAAAAATGAAAATATAAAAATTTCTTTTAAAATCATTAAAACTATTGGTAATTTAAATACTAAACTTAAAGATAAAGATTCAGTAGAATCGAAAACAAATCTAGTTTATGAACTTCCATGCGTAAATTGTAATAAAACTTATATTGGACAAACTAGCCAAACATTAAAAAATAGAATGGCAGGTCACAAAAGTGATATAAGGTTGTCTAAAGATAGAACTGCAATGTCAAAACATTGTATAGAAACAGGACATCATCCAAATTATAATAATTTAAAAATTTTACATATCGAACCTAACATACAAAAAAGACTTTTTCTAGAAATGGCTGAAATATATAAACATGGAAATTCCATCAATCTTAAAACTGACATTAACGATTTAAGCATAATTTACTCATACCTTTTATCATTAGAACACTAATTTAACTATATATTTTTAAAAAAATTTTTTAAATACCTGATTTATACCTTTACACCTTCAAAGAAATACCAAAAATTATTTACGTCAAATTGATAATTTTTATAAGAAAAGTCAGAAGTGTCAACATTTTACAATTTTCTATTAAGGATTCATACCATTTTATTAAATTTTTATTTTATACAAACTTTTATATGATATCTACTGATAACAATAATTTTTTAATAAGGAAAATATAACTCACCGCATTGGTAAAATATCAACATTATAAAAATATGTTTATAGTTCCTAATAATTTATAATTTTAGCCCTGACGAAGTAACCAAATAGTTACGAAAGCTTGGTATATGTAAAAGAGTAGCTAATATACTATTTTATTGACCGATATCCCGTTATTTTGCAAGTTATATATATATATATATATATATATATATATATATATATATATATATATATATATATATATTCGCTGCACTAGCGAAGAAGTAAATCTTCGCATTTACATTTATATATATATATATATATATATATATATATATATATATATATATATATATATATATATATATACCGTAAACTGGGGTGAATCGGGTCACTTTTCAACTTTGAACCTAGATAACTTTGTAACCGTTGTCCGGAAAAATTTGGACATGGGTTACTATTATGAGTCCCTACTTGTAGAATAGAACTACTATATAAGTTTTAAGAAATTCAGTAGGAGTCAGCATATATATATTTTTTCATGCCCTGACCCTATTCACCCCAAAGTCGGTGTCAATAGGGTCACCCATTAAAAGTTAATCTAAAATACGATTAAATCGCTACTGGGGTAAAAAGGGTCGGCTAAACTGTTTTAAAAAGATAATTTTTGGCTTTTTTGCAAAAATAGGTAACACAAGTTATATATTAAACTTTACATAAAATATTTGTGGTCAAATTGTTTGCTAAAAAAGCCAAAAATATTATTGTAAAAATAGGTTAAATAGGTAAATAAAGTACAAA